>CM035422.1:53029893-53249893 GCA_020310875.1 Ceratopteris richardii
TAAAAAAAAAGTACAAGAGAAGGAACTAGTGCTCACGGGATCCTCTCGAATCTCACAAAGTGGGGGTATATTTATTGATCGAGGGATTGAACGAACCAATGAGAATCTCATTAGACGGTGGACCCAGAACATTTTATATTCTCATTAATGAGTAAGGCTGAGTTCACAGAGAGTGGAGATACACTACATGTTGACACATTGAGAAGTTTTATCACATACTTGTGAAGGCAAAATCTTTTGGCTCTACCATCTTTTGAGCCTAGCTACCCCCTCGGAACAAAAGCTTATCGATCTTGCACTCTATTTTGATTGGTCATTTTAATTCTTCAACCAATAAATATAGAATTTCCCTTTAGCTTTTGGAAAGAGCCGCCACTCTATGTGAATTGCAAAGCATATAGTTGGGGATGAGTTAGCAAAAATGTACCACCTTATTTGAACTCACCCTAAAATAAGGTCATTTGAAAGGCCTTGCCACCATTTTGTGTGAATTGGATGTGAAATTGATTTTTGCATTTCATATATCTCATCTAAAAAGGACACCTAAGTACAAATGCCCCTATCGCGCTCAAAATAGGATATGTTCTTTAGGGTGGCCCTTGCTTGGCTATCTGATTGTCTACCTTTTGAGAAGGGAAAATCATTTTTTCTTCCTCCTCCTCCTCATCCTCTTCTTCTTCTTCTTATTTGTCTTCTTGGTTTAGATCACACTTAGGAGGAAGATACATGTAAGATCCCTTTGTTGGTTACACATGCATACCTTAGAGTCATCATAAGGAATGTGTATAGCATGTTCCTTGCTGTGTTATGTAATTAATTATTTTTTTAAGGGGGAATTTGGCTGAAACCACTTTGTCCTTAAGTTTACAGCAAAAAAGCTCAAGTGATCTTGTTTCATTTCAAAAACCTATCTTTTGGTCCTCTTTGAATTAGTTTGATGTGGAGCCTTTATCACCTCTAATTACATGTGTTCCCTTGAACACTCTAACATTAGGTCCAACTTTTCGATAGTACGGACTACTTAGATGCTACTTTCTTGAAAAGAAACAAAAAACTACTTGCCACATGTTTGTGTTAAGGTCCTAATAAGAGAGTTGATATGTTCGATTCTCCATTTTCCTTCTGTGTTTCCTCTCCCAATGGTTCTTTCCCAACCTTCCACCTAATCTTTTCGCCTTTCTTCCACACTTGCCCCATCAAATGGTCTCCTAAAAGAACATATTCCATGTTCTGGGGAGGTGTCCCTCCATGATTGTTTCTTTAAGCCTTTTTATGTGTCGAAACTTGGAAATAGAATAGGCATAGAGTGTTCATTTGCCGCATATTTTGTTTTTTTTATTAAAAAAAAGAATCAAACCTCATCTTTAAATGAAGAGAACTCACACATAAATGAAACCAATTTCTTGTTCATATTATAACGAAGATTATCTTATACTCTCTTAATGATAAAATCTCTTTGATGTGATGTATAATGCAAAAGCCACCTTTGCTACAGAATTCGAGCTTGGAGATCCTTACAACACCCATGATCAACCATGATCAAGTCACCACATGAAGGTACTAATTCCTTCCTCCCAACCAAGTGAACCAAGTGAAAAACCTCCCTTCTTTGTCTGTCCATCTCTCTCTCTCTCTCTCTCTCTCTCTCTCTCTCTCTCTCTCTCTCTCTCTCTCTCTCTCTCTCTCTCTCTCTCTCTCTCTCTCTCTCTCTCTCTCTCTCTCTCTCTCTCTCTCTCTCTCTCTCTCTCTCTCTCTCTCTCTCTCTCTCTCTCTCTCTCTATATATATATATATATATATATATATATATATATATATATATATATATATATATATATATATATATATATATATATATATATATATATATATATATATATATATATATATATTTATATATGTGTGTCTCTTTCTCTATCTATCTATACACACACACATACACACACACATACACACACACATATATATATATGTGTGTGTGTGTGTGTATGTCTCTCTCTCTCTCTCTCTCTCTCTCTCTCTCTCTCTCTATATATATATATATATATATATATATATATATATATATATATATATATATATATATATATATATATATATATATATATATATATATATATATATATATATATATATATATATATATATATATATATATATATATATGTGTGTGTGTGTGTGTGTGTGTGTGTGTGTGTGTGTGTAGAGACAAGATGGAGAATATACAAGATGTGTGAGAAAGATAGTGAAAGGTGCCATGCTCCATATATATGAAATACATTAGAAAGGTGAAGTACATGAAGTTACAAGGTATCACAATGATTATGCTTGAGATACAAGCCACCCATAAATCCACAATCTCCATAGTAGAATATATTCTCCTCCAACAAAGTTGTAAAGTTGTTGCACACCTTGTTGTAGATGAAGAAACCATGCTTCTACCTCCTAAAAGTAGATGTCGACAAACTCCTCCATAGGTTCCTCCAAGTGGATGGTCCAATTGCTTGATTGGATGTTGTTTATGTAAATTTTGTGCCTTGTAAGAAGCATCGCATAAAGCAAAAGCTGTTAGTTAGTTTTTTTCTCACGAGTTATGAGTAGATTTTTTAAATTTGAAAAAGATATAATTATATGTTGGGACCTAGTTTTTATACATATAATTTTTTTTAATTTAAAGCGTTGATCATATTGGATTGATTTATTCTCCTTTGGAAAAGTGTCAATTTTGTTTTTCACATTCTAGATGCTTTTGATCCTAAATCTAAAAATTAGGGTTTTGTATGTTTGTTGGAGCAAGTCTATGACAAGCCTAAGTATTGGCTTGAGTCCCACAAAGTCATGAAAAAAGCTTTAAAATGAAGACTATGTAAAGTTCACTTGTGAACTACCTCTTGTAGCTTTTGAAGAGTTTACTTAATGTAAAAGTGAAAGAATCTTAAGTGGTTGAGTCCACTTGATCAAGAATGGAAAGAGGAGCCACGAATTTTTGATTTGTGGTAGGTAGAGAATCAAATCAGTCATTGATTGATTGGGGAGTGATTGAGGGAAGTTAGCCTCCCAAACTCAACTATAAATAGATGGCAGTTTTAGTCGTGGTTAGAGAGACCTATGTGAAGACCTCCAAGAGCTGAGCTTTATGCCATATCAAGGTGTGATTCCAAGGCACACATATGTATCAGTAATTCCATTGTATTGTACAAGCAATATACTTTCATTTTCATTATTATTTGAGTTCATATGTCCATGTTCTTGTGAAGTGTACTACTCACTGCCATTACTCTTAGTTTTCTCAGTCAGATTGCAGAGATGTTTTCTCTGAGCTTGGTGCATCATTTTCAGTAATTTAACTTGCTAAAGTTAGCTCGATAAGTCTACTATATGCTCACAAATTTTCATGTCATTTGGATGTTGTAATCTTCATTTATGTTCATTTGAAGTCAACAGGGTCTGTTCATCTTCACTTCTCTGTCAGGTACCCGATTTTTTCACTCACATTGTCAGAGCCATTTCTCAGTGGTTACTTATCCAAATTCAGTGATGTAAAGCTTTTTAGATTCAGCTTACTGTCTAGTATAACCATACAAATTTTCATAATCATTGAATTCCTACATTTTGAGTTATGTTCATTTTTCTGCTCACTGGTCTCAAACTGTAGCAGCCCATGAAAATCGGGATGATGTCATCACTTGTTAAAACTCATTCTCAGTGTGTGGTTTATTATTTTTGATGAGATTACTCTTGAAAGTTAGCTCTTTAAGTTAACCAGACTTACCCAAGAGGAATTAAGCTAATTGTTGCTGTGCTCAGAGAATTATGTAAAACACTGGACAGGTGTATGAACCAATAATAGCAAGTTTTCACCTTTGAGCTAACTCCAACTAATATGTTTTGATCTATCTTTTTGAGAGTGATCTTCCAAGGTACATAGGGTGTCTAATACATCCATTGGCAAGCTAAAAGGGCCCACCATATACTCCTGGAGTTCATTTGGCTGGTGTAGATCAAGGATTTTGCAACACCTCTTCATCTTCAAGCACATACCTATCCATCTCTTCACAGTGGTATCAGAGCAAGATTGGACAACATGGCAGATGGATTTCCTTCATCAATTGACAAATTGGACAGAGGTAACTACTCAGCTTGGTCATTAAGAATGGAAGCTTATCTCCAAGGTAGAAGTTTATATGGTTATGTGGCTGGAGATGAAGTTATGCCAAGTTTCAGGAACAAAAGTCAACCAACACAAGAAGAGCAAGAAAGATTGAGCACATGGTGCTCCAAGGATGCACTTGCAAGGTCTTATCTCCTCAACTCTATCTCAGATTTTTTGTTGCCTCACATTAGAAGTTGTAAGACATCTCAAGAATTGTGGGATGCACTTGAAGCTTTCTTTTCTTCAAGTACTAAAGCTAGGAAGCATCAACTATGGCTGGATTTCACAACTCTCAAGAAGGCTCCCAAACAAAATGTGACTGATTTTGTCACAAAGCTCAAGGACATAGCAGATCAGTTGGGAAGCATTGGAGAGGTAATAGATGAAGAGCAAATTGTAAGGAAGGTCATCAATGGCTTGAAGGCAGATGACAAGTGGGAAGCATTCACCACAGCTATGGATTTGTACATGGACATGCATGTACTTGATTTCAACACACTCATTGGACAACTACTTACCCAAGAGGCAAAGCTTATCGAAAATGGAGAAAGCTCTAAAGGTAATCAATCTTCAGCTTTATACACTGATAAAAGCAAGTCCAAAGATAACAAAGGAAAGGCAAAGAAAGTGGATGATGAAGCAGGTACATATCAAGCTAACTATGCAGGTAGAGGAAGACATGGCAGAGGTAGAGGAAGAGGAGGTAGACAAGGCAGGGGAGATCCCAAGACTCCAAATCATGTTCTATTTGTGGATTAACTAATCATACAACTGAAAATTGCTTTAGGAATTCCAGGAATCAAAGAGGCAGAGGATACAATAGAGGAAGTTATGGCTACTCAAGAGGAAGGTTCAACAATTATCATGGCAACTACAACAACTACAATCATTCAAACTATCAAGGAGGCTACTAAGGAAGGAGAGACTACAATAACTACATAGAAGACTCAAACAAAGAGGATTCATTATTGATCATGAACATGGCTATGCCACAAGGTAAATCTGATGAGCATGTTTTCTACATAGATTCAGGTTGTTCAAATCATGTGGCAGGAAATGTGGCACTCCTATCAGATTTAGAAGATCCAAGGAATAAGCAGAGGTACAAACAGGAGATGATACAAAACATCCTGTGGAGAAAATAGGCAATGTCAAAGCACTTGATGGAAACATCAACCTACTCAGTAAGGTACTCTATGTCCCTACCATTACAAAGAATTTGATAAGTGTTGGGCAGATAGTAGAGAAAGGGTTGCAAGTCAGGTTCACAAAAGCAGGAGCATTTGTTGAAGATCCAAGTCAAGGATTCAGAAAAATTGCAAAAGGTGAAAAGACAGGTAGATTGTTCACATTTGAATTACAGGACACTAGAAACATTGCTCTCTTTAATTATGGTAGTCAGACACTCACAGAATTGGAAGTATGGCACAAAAGGTTAGCACATATTGGTGAAAGGTCATTAAAGCAAATTTGCAGGGACCAAAGTGTACTTGGAGTCCCTAATTTGTCAAAACAACATATGATTTATAAGTGTAGTGCATGTCAATTTGGAAAGTCTCACAGGTTACCATTCATGAAGAAAGGTTATATGCATGGAGATCTCTTGGAGTTGGTTCATACAGATGTATGGGGACCTAGCAAGGAAGCTTCAATATTTGGATCAAGGTATTATGTCTCCTTTATTGATGATTGCAGCAGATGGACTATCATATTCTTTATGAAACACAAAGATGAAGTTTTTTCATGTTTCAAAAGATATTTGGCTCTTGTGGAGAATCAAACAGGTAAATCACTAAAAAGGCTAAGGTCAGATGGAGGGAGAGAATACTTCTCCCATGATTTTGATTCTTTTCTTCAAGAAAGAGGAATCAAAAGAGAGGTAACTACAAGGTACACTCCTGAGCAAAATGGAGTGGCAGAAAGGAGGAATAGGACAATTGTTGAAGCTGTAAGGTCTATGTTAAATGAAAAGCATTTACCTAATTACTTATGGGCTAAGGCTGTATCTACAGCCACTTACTTGATTAATAGGTTGCCTTCAAAATCCTTTGATGGGATGACTCCATATGAGGCTTGGAATGGAAGAAGACCAAGCTTAGATCATTGTAAAATTTTTGGATGTATTGCTTTTGCTCATGTTCCTTCACAGGTTACAGGCAAGATGGATCCAAAGGCAGAAAGGTGTGTATTTATTGGATATGATAACAATCAAAAGGGCTACAGGTTATACAACCCTACCAGCAAAGGATTCTTGGTAAGCACAGATGTAGATTTTGATGAAAACAATTCATGGTATGAAGATTCATGCAGGAAGGTCAATTTACCATATAATCTTGAAGAAGATTTTCCAAAGCTTGGTAGAGAACAACCAAAGATTGAAGAACAAGACACCTCGGAGGATGATCAAGAATCTCATATGGAAAAGATCAAAGCATGGAAGTCTAAAGGTAAAGCAAAATTGCAAGAACTTGGACATGAGGCAGAATCGTCACATCATGGCCTAAGAAGATCTATGAGGGAAAAGAAAAAACCAGAAAGGTATGGGTTTGACACCTCATTAGTAACTAAACATTCTATCTACATAGCACATGACATAAACCAAGAGGAGCCATCATCATTTGAAGAGGCCAAAGCAAAAACAGAATGGAAGCATGCAATGAAGGAAGAGATTGAAGCACTTGAGGAAAACAACACTTGGGATTTGGTGCCCAAGACTTCATCCATGAAGGTAATAGGCTCAAGATGGGTCTATAAACTCAAGAAGAATTTTGATGGTTCCATTAACAGGTATAAGGCAAGGCTTGTAGCAAAAGGCTTTGCACAAACTCAGGGAATTGATTATGAGGAGACCTTCTCTCCTGTGGCAAAGATGCCTACTATTAGGGTTTTGCTTAGTATTGCCTCTTCCAAGAATTGGAAGATACTTCAACTAGATGTAAAGAATGCATTTTTGAATGGTTGGATAACAGAAGAGGTATATATGGCACAACCACATGGTTTTTAGAATCAAGTTTATCCTGATTATGTGTGTAAACTTAACAAAGCATTGTATGGTCTCAAGCAAGCTCCAAGAGTTTGGAATTTCAGGCTTGTTTCATTCTTGCAGGACAAAGGCTTTCAACCAAGCAAGGCAGATCCTTCACTCTTTATTAAAAAGAGTAACTCTGAGGTCATCTACCTATGTGTATATGTAGATGATATTATATTGACAGGAAATGATGCAGATGGTATGAAGAAGATCAAAGATCAGATGAGAGAAGAGTTCAAGATAAGTGATTTGGGTTCACTTACCTACTTCCTAGGGAAGTTGTCTACAAAGATCATGGTTTGTTTCTCACTCAAAGGAAGTACATTAAGGACATGTTGGCAAAATTCAATATGCAAGATTGTAAGATTGCAGGTACTCCAATGGAGGTCAATCACAAATTGAGCTCACATGAAGGTGAACTCATAGAGGACATCACATCATATCAAAGTCTAGTGGGTAGTCTCAACTATGCCACATTGACAAGAGTAGATATATGTTACAGTGTGAGTGTGCTAAGCCAATTTATGCACACACCAAGGAAACCACATATGGATGCTACCAAAAGGATTCTCAAGTATCTCAAAGGAACCATAAATGAAGGACTTTATTATCCTTATGTATCTGATTTATGTTTGAAGCTATTTTCTGATGCAGATTGGGCTGGCTCCAAGGAAGATAGAAGGAGCACTTCAGGTTATCTTACCTTTGCAGGTTCAAAGCTTATTTCATGGTCATCCAAGAAGCAACCCACAGTTGCTCTCTCTTCTACTGAAGCTGAATACAGAGGTCTTGCCATAGCTACTCAAGAAGCTATGTGGATGAAGACATTATTCAAAGATCTTGGATTGGAGTTTGGAACTCCAACTATTTTTGGTGACAATATGAGTTCTATTCATTTGGCTGCTAATCCTATTTTTCATGCAAGGACTAAACATATTGAAGTTCATTATCACTATGTACGAGAAAAGGTTCTAAGCAAAGAGATTCAAATATCATATGTGTCCACTCATCAACAATGTGCAGATATTCTAACCAAAGCATTGGATGGTACAAAGCTTTGCAAATTCAAGGCTATGATTGGTTTGCAGGTAATCTTGGAAGATTGAAGACCTCAAGCATACTTGGCTTGAGGGGGAGCTGTTGGAGCAAGTCTATGACAAGCCTAAGTATTGGCTTGAGTCCCACAAAGTCATGAAAAAAGCTTTAAAATGAAGACTATGTAAAGTTCACTTGTGAACTACCTCTTGTAACTTTTGAAGAGTTTACTTAATGTAAAAGTGAAAGAATCTTAAGTGGTTGAGTCCACTTGATCAAGAATGGAAAGAGGAGCCATGAATTCGTGATTTGTGGTAGGTAGAGAATCAAATCAGTCATTGATTGATTGGAGAGTGATTGAGGGAAGTTAGCCTCCCAAACTCAACTATAAATAGATCGCAGTTTTAGTCGTGGTTAGAGAGACCTATGTGAAGACCTCCAAGAGCTGAGCTTTATGCCATATCAAGGTGTGATTCCAAGGCACACATATGTATCAGTAAGTCCATTGTATTGTACAAGCAATATACTTTCATTTTCATTATTATTTGAGTTCATATATCCATGTTCTTATGAAGTGTACTACTCACTGCCATTACTCTTAGTTTTCTCAGTCAGATTGCAGAGATGTTTTCTCTGAGCTTGGTGCAACATTTTCAGTAATTTAACTTGGTAAATTTAGCTCGATAAGTCTACTATATGCTCACAAATTTTCATGTCATTTGGATGTTGTAATCTTCAGTTATGTTCATTTGAAGTCAACAGGGTCTGTTCATCTTCACTTCTCTGTCAGGTACCCGATTTTTTCACTCACCTTGTCAGAGCCATTTCTCAGTGGTTACTTATCCAAATTCAGTGATTTAAAGCTTTTTGGATTCAGCTTACTGTCTAGTATAACCATACAAATTTTCAAAATCATTGAATTCCTAAATTTTGATTTATGTTCATTTTTCTGCTCACTGGTCTCAAACTGTAGCAGCCCGTGAAAATCGGGATGATGTCATCACTTGTTAAAACTCATTCTCAGTGTGTGGTTTGTTATTTTTTATGAGATTACTCTTGAGCATAGATTTCCTAGGTTTTGCCAATGCACTCAAGCTTATAGACTATGGTCGACCATACAACTATATGTTTTATTAAAGAACATATATAAAAGTGTCCACCCCACTAAAAACCAATATGGCCAAAGTGACTATGGGAGAAAACATTGTTGATATATTTAGGTAGTGATGTGTGTGAACACACTAGGACCGCCCGGGCACTTTTTTCCCTCTTTAGGAGGTTTTTTTCCCTCGGCTTGTATATATGCCTATTGCCCTAATAGGCTACTTATCTTTGTACATTCTAATAATACATTTAGTATTGTGTGTTGTGCTCCAAGCTTCTTCTTCTTCCTTGTGCCGTTTGCATGTTTCCGCAGACGTCTAACTCCAACTATTGGTATCAAAGCAGGTCGTCGCTTCATCTAGGGCGCCTTCAACACTCCTCCGGTTGTAATCTCAGAATCGCACAAATTTTGGTGAGCATACTCAGCGTGTTTTCGAGATCAAAAGGACTTTGCTCTATGGTGCCGAAATCGCGATCTAAGCTCGTTTCAGCCTCCGAACGCACTATCGTAGTGCTTATGTAGGCTATTTCATCTTTTTGTGCCAAAGGTATATACTAGTTTCTGTTTGCTAGTATAAGCGTCTCGAAATCTGCTACAGGTCTAGCGGAATTCGTCTGGGCAGTTTTGATCAACTTTCTGAGATACAATCAATTTTCTGCATCAAGTTATTTTAGTCATCTGCCATCACTGAAAGCAATGATGTATTCTGTATGTTCCAAATGCCTTATCATTTGAGGAGTTAGTCTCTGTTTTGTTGCAGGAAGATGAGTACAGGCAGAACAGGTCCATTATGCGAGTTGTAGATCAAGCTTTCCTGGCTAGTCAGAAGGGCAAAGGAAAATGGAGCTCTTCAACTACTAAGCAGAAATCTGCTAATTCTGCATATTCGAAGAAGTAAGATAAAGATGAGAAGAAAACAGAAAAGCAGAAATTGTTTTGTAAGTACTGTAAAGGGAATGATCATATCATAAAGAACTGTCCAAAACTAGCTGCAAAAGAGGCAAAGAAGAAAGAGGCTAGAATGGTTGTTGCAGAAGCCTCTACACCAAAAACGGAGTCTACTAATCTTGTGTAGGAAGAAGAATGGGAGTTTACTACTGTTTGCAGTTTTGTGTATTGTTTAGTAATGAGCAGTGCATGTCTGCAGTAGACTCAGATGTTTGGTACTTTGACAGTGGGGCGACCAAACATATTACCTCGCAGTGTAGTTTCTTCTCTTCACTCGAGCCTGCCCATACAGGGAATACTGTTACATGCACCAACAACTCCTCTTATCATGTTATGGGAGTTGGTAATATCATTTTGACTACTGCTAATGGTAGTTCTTTCACTTTGTCATATGCTTTATTTGTGCCAGGGATCAAGAAGAAGAACCTGTTATCAGTTTTTGCATTAGGCAAGATTGGCTTGGTTGTGAAATTTGTTGATGACAGGTGTACAATTCATGATTTGTCAAATGGTGATGTGATTATTGCTTTTGGCATTTTATGTCGTGGGTTGTATAAGCTCATAGACTATGAAAGATTTATAAATGGTGCAGTAAATGATTCTCAGGCTATGTCAGATGCAAAGCTTTGGCATGCACGCTTTGGTCATCTGAATTTTGCTAATTTGCTACGCCTACAGAAATCTGAAATGGTGTCCTCTTTGCCCAAACTTGAGGCACCTGGAAAACATGTTTGTGAAGGTTGTATTTTGGGCAAAATGCAGTGTTTGTCCTTTCCAAAAGATGGTTCAGTTCGGGCTACTCAGAAATTGAAGCTTGTACATAGTGATGTGTGTGGTCCTATGCAGACACCTTCTTTTGGGAATTATCTTTACTTCGTGACTTTCATCGGATGATTTTTCTAGGCATGCATGGGTATATCCATTGAAGGCAAAGTCTGAAGTGTTCATGTGCTTCAAACAGTTTTTGGTTTTGGCTGAAAATATGTCAGCATGTAAAATGAGCACCCTCCGTTCAGATCGAGGGGGGGAATATATGTCTTCTTATTTTAATGCATTTCAGGCTGAACGTGGGATAAAACACCAGTGTACAGTGCTGTATACACCTCAACAGAATGGAGTTGCTGAACGAAAGAACAAGTCACTCATGGAGATGGTGAGGTGTATGGCCAAGAGTCAGGCTTTACCACATAGTTTCTGGCTTGAGGTTGTCATGTGTGCAGCATATGTACTGAACAGGTGTCCCACTAAAGCACTGCAGTCTATCACTCCATATGAGGCTTGGCATGACCGCAAGCCATCTGTTGCACTTCTACGTGTTTTTGGTTGTTTGGCAAATGCATTAGTGCCTGAACAACATTGCAAAAAATTGGATGATAAAGCAGTAAAAATGTATTTTTGTTGGGTACAGTTCTGAAAGTAAAGGCTATCGCCTGTATCATCCACAAACTAAATGCATTCTCGTTAGCCGTGATGTTGTTTTTGTGGAAGATGCTATTCAGCCATTGCTTTCATGTACTAAGGAGACATATGTTAGCTCCAAAGACATGTATGATACTTTGCTGCCTGTTTTTACAGGTGGACAGTCTAGTGTTGGTCCTAATGAGGCAACTTCTCAGCCTTTGCAGGTTTCATGTGATGATATAGATAATTCCATTTCTAATGTAGATGTACATGATGCACTTATTGATGAGAGAGCTGATATTGAGCATGCAAGAACTATGCCAAAATGGCTGGTGCAGACCTTGCGTGATAGCAAATTAGATGCACCTCTGTCATATCATACTTGTTAGTGCCTCTTTTGCAGCAGATTGTTATGCTATGGCTGCATCTAGTCTCTGTGATGAGAATGAGCATGTTTCATTTGATGAAGCACAAAATTCAGAAAATTGGATGGTTGCTATGCAATCTGAATATGATGCTATAATGAAGAATGGTACATGGTCTTTATGTGACTTGCCTCCTGGGAAGAAGGCCATTGGCACTAAGTGGGTATACAAGATGAAGCGTAAACTGGATGGTATAGTGGACAGGTATAAGGCTAGGCTTGTTGCAAAGGGTTATGCACAGGAAAGAGGCATTGATTTTGATGAGACCTTTGCACCTACATGCCGTATGACTACTGTTTGGAGCATCTATGCACTTGCAGCTCATCATGGTTGGAATGTACATCAGTTGGACATTAAAACAACATTTCTCAGTGGTGACTTGCATGAAGAAGTGTATGTTTTTCAGCCCCATGGCTTTGTGCAGAAAGGGCATGAAAACCAGGTGTGCAGGTTAAAAAAGGAATTATATGGTTTAAAGCAACCACCACGTGCTTGGTATGAGAAGATACATGCCTATCTGATTGCACATGGTTTTGAGAACAGTGCAAATAAAAGTACCTTATATGTTAAGCGTGCTAATGATGTGCTTCTGATCATAGTTGTCTATGTTGATGACATGCTGCTCACTGGTCCTATTGAGAAGCATATTGCTGATTTTAAGGTTGATTTACATGCCTCATTTGAGATGTCTGATTTGGGGCATTTGCATCACTATTTGGGCATTCAGTTTATGCAAGTTGATGGTGGAATGGCTTTGTGTCAAACGAAATATATTGACACGTTATTGCAGCATTTTGGCCTTGAAGACTGTAAGCCTATTGCCACTCCTATGGAGATAGGTTTATGATTGAGCCTTCATGATGCTGTAGATGAATTTGATGATGTTCTCTATCAGCACGCTATTGGGTGCTTGATTTACTTATGCATTACTCGGCCAGATATTCAGTTTGTTGTCTCACAGGTGAGGAGATTTATGCATTGCCCAAGAGTCAAGCATTGGCAGGCAGTTAAGCACATCTTTCGCTATTTGAGTGGTACTCGGCTACTTGGGTTGTTTTATCCCAAGGGGTATCACTACCGCCAGATTTGCATGCTTTTTTTGACTCTAATTGGGCTGGTTGCTATGACACTCATGTGTCCACTAGTGGCTTTTGCTTCATGCTTGGTAGCTCATGTATATCTTGGTTGAGCAAGAAGCAGCCTACTGTGGTCACTTCCAGTTGTGAGGTTGAGTATAGGGCAACTTTCACAGCGACTGTTGAGTGTGTGTGGCTCAGACGCCTTATGGCCGATTTGGGTGTTGGTCAAACTTCTGCCACCACCATCTTCACTGACAGTTAGAGCGCATTGGCAGTTGCGAGGAACCCTATGTTCCATGCTCGCACTAACCACATTGAGGTGCATTATCACTATGTCAGGGAGAGGTTCTCTGCTGGGGAGATCAACTTGGCATATGTGCCCACGTAGGAGAACATTGCAGACCTTTTCATGAAGGCTCTACCTAGGGAGAAGTTTGAAGCTTTTCGCAAAGCTTTGGGCTTACTTCCTTTTGTGGAGTGATTTCCACATAGCTTGGCACTTCCTTATACATGAGTGCCAGCTTCTTATTCACTGCATCACTCCCAAGGGGGATTTGTTGATATATTTAGGTAGTGATGTGTGTGAACACACTAGGACCGCCGGGGCACTTTTTTCCCTCTTTAGGAGGTTTTTTCCCCCAGCTGCTTGTATATATGCCTATTGCCCTAATAGGCTACTTATCTTTGTACATTCTCTAGTAATACATTCAGTATTGTGTGTTGTGCTCCAAGCTTCTTCTTCTTCCTTGTTCTGTTCGCGTGCTTTCGCAGACGTCTAACTCCAACAAAAATAAATAATGGTAAAGAATACTTGAGTGTAAGTATACAAACTATACCTCCCACCTGATGAGCATGATACACAGCATACAAGTAATTGTGCATGATCATGACTCAGGTAACCCCCATCAAGTGAAAATAGTGTTGAAAGCTATCTTATGGTAGATATTTAGTCAAAGCGTCTGCAACATTATCTTGAGTATGAACCTTCTCAAGAATAATGCAATCAATTGCTAAGAAATCTCTAATGAAGTGACACCTCACTTCTATGCGCTTGGTGTTTGCATGATAGATTGGATTCTTATTGAAAGCAATGGCACTCTCACTATAGCTAAGCGAACAAGGTACATGCTGAGCTAGACCCATATCACAAGCAAGACAAGAAAACCACCATGCTTCCTTACATGCCTCAATAGTTGCAACATGGTCAAAAGCTTTTGTAGTGGCAATATGCTACGTTTTTGTAGTAGTAATAGTTGCACATTCTTGAAGACATGATCTTTGAGAGATAGCACCACCAACAAAGTGAAAATTTTACCCTCATGTAGACTTTTGATTGTTTATAAATCCAACATAATCAGAATCTGTGTAACCAATATTGGATGCCTCTCTTGTACCCAAGCATAGGCACTTGTCCTTATTGCCACATAGATATCTCATAATCATCTTGACCGGTTCCCAATGTTTCTTGCCGATTTGGACATATATCTACTTACAAATCCCATTGCAAATGCAATCTCTAGTCTCATAGCTACCATATTGTACATGAGACTACCAACAGTAGACTAATAAGGATTTTTGGTCATGAATTCCTTTTCCTAGTATGATTTTGGGCAATCATCCTTGCTCAATTTCACATATGTAGGTAAAGGTGTACTCAATGTCTTTCCACCTTGTATATTGAACCTATGCAGTACTTTGGACATATAGTCACATTGAGATAAGTATATCCATCTTTTAATCCTATCACGAGTAATTTGCATGCCAAGCATGTGTTTGGCATCCCATAAATCCTTCATATCAAATGTCTCACTCAACTTCTTTTTGAGCAATAACAATTCATTAGAGGACTTACCAACAATCATCATATCATTGACATAAAGTATCAACCATATCAAGCTATCTTCTTTGCATCTCTTAGTGTAGAAAATGATACTTAATGCTTCAAGAATAGCTTTGAGACTTCACAAAAGCATCAAAATTTTGTTACCATTATCTAGGGGACTGTTTAAGTCCATATAAGCTCTTCTTTAGCTTAGAAACTAGAATATCTTTGCTAGGAACTACATAACCCTCTCATTGTTCCATATAGATCTCATCTATAAGATCCCCATGCAAGAAAGCACTTTTTCATATCCATTTGGACCAGCTCTAAGTCCTTCATTGCAACAAATCCAAACAACATGCACAACATAGTCATCTTAACTACTAAAGAGAAGATTTCCTTAAGGTCAACACCATGTTGTTGCTTAAAACCCTTGCCAACCAATCGTGCTTTATACTTAAGAAGCATACACAGAATGAGGCAAGGGAGAATAATCTTCTTCTACTTCTTCTATTACATAAAAAGAATATACAAGAACTACCTAATACAAAAATACAATGAGTACAATATATAAAGATCACTATCGGTAGATATATTTGGTAATGCTCACTAAAAGTATCCCATACATATATCCGCATAATCACTACACATGTTAGAAAAATGAAAAGTGGTATGTGTAATCATCAATCATCACATGTTGTAATCCAATCATCTTTTGAAACTTCTTCAACTTCTCTGCTCCAAGTGCTTTAGTGAAAATATTAGCAACCTGCTCATCTACCCTCACATAAACAAGATCATTATCACATACTAACACCTTCTGCCTAATGAAGTGATAATGTACCTTGATATGCTTTGTTCTAGCATGAAAAATAGGATTTTGTGCTAATTTTATGCTACTAAGATTATCACAATGTTAGTAGACTTCTCCAGTTCCACAACTAAATCTACAAGTAGCATTTGCCTCACATACTTCCATTGCAACACCTCTATACTCAGCCGTTGTACTGGATAAAACAAAAATAGGTTGCTTCTTACTACTCCATGTAACAACAACATTCCCAAGTGAGAATAGAAAGTTGTTATTAATCTTTTATCTGGAACACTACTAGCCCAATTCACATCACTATATCCATGAATTTGTGATTGTACACTAGCTCCATAAAACAATCCATAATCCAAAGTATCACACATAACTTAGGGTGTGTCTCAAAGCATCTAAATGTGGTTTCCTAGGAACCTACGTAAATTAACTTTCAAGTCCTATATTGTATCTTAGATAAGGCCTTGCAATTGTGAGATGTATCAAACTTCCCATACTTTTCTTGTACGTAGTAGCATTTTCCAATGCTTCACATGATGTAATATCCAAAGTTGGCATAGCGATTGGCTTACAATCAGCCATACCATACTTCTACAAGATACTCAATGCATATTGCCTTTGGGAAAGTCATATACCTAGTTTTGTATGTATAAACTCAATGCTCAAAAAGTAGCACAGCAAACATCTAATGCAAAATCCATCCTTTTGTTGTAGCCAATGTGAGAAGTTCTCTAATAGTAGCAAATTTAGCTATAGGGTTGAAAGTTTCCTCATAATCAATGTGATATTTTTGTGCATATCATTTTGCTACCAATCGTGTTTTATACCTACTTATGCTACCATCCGCATTATTTTTTACATTGTAAACCCACTTGCATCTTATGGGGTTTTTTTCCTTATGGCTATGGAACCAGCTTCCATGTTTCATTTCCATAAAGTACACCCATCTCCTCATCCATAGCTTTCTCCCAATCTACATTTCAAATTGCATCTTCAAAACAAGAAGGTTTAGCATCTTGTATTACCTTAGTCATGTAGGCACAATGAAAAGCCATGTAGGTATCATATGTTACTCGTTGCACTCAATTTTGCATCCTCCTAGATCTTCTTGGCCCTAGGTTACTTCTTCTTACTCTATCATCTTCATATGCCTTTATTACTCTTGGAATCTTCACAAAGGGAAATCCAAGTTCCTCATCAAGATTCTTTTTTGAATTGCTTGATTCTCCATCAATGTCTTCAAAACATGTAGATGTTTTATTACTAGCAAAAACTTTTTCTTTACCTTTCATGGACATAGCTAATGACTTTTGTAGATTGAAATTTCCACAGTTAATAGTTCATTCTACTCCCTCCTACAAGAATCAACAGGCAGTCAAAGAATGAGTAGCGAATTCCAGTGATACTTTCTTCATCTAATAGCGATGTGCGACGTGGTTAGAATAGCTGACTCCCAAGCTATACACGCGGGTTCGAACCCCGGCTATAGCGATTGCGTGGAAGACTTTTAGTAGTATTTTATTTATCATGCTTTTCTTATCGTAGAAAACGCCGACTACGGATAAACATAGATAAAATCATGCAAGTAGCGATGGATTTAGCGATCGCATGAGCTTTACGTAGATCGTAGCTTTATTGTGCTTTATTCAAGAGCTTTTTAAGGATCATCAAATCCTACATAAACACAAGCTTGGGATCACTTCTATTCATCCTTCACCTAGTATTCAACACAAGCTTGGAGCTTGGACCTCAGTAGAGGTGGTGTTTCTTCTATCACATGGGGCAGCCATGGTGCTAACTTGAAGCATGTTGAGGAGCAGCTATGGAGTTCTTCTTAATGATTCTTCTTGAAGAAGATGAAGGGTGTGCTCACACTCTAGCTCATGGAGAGGAGGTTATCTCTTGTTCATGGCAAGAAGACTTGGTCATTAGCAGCTTAATGGTGAGGATCGACCATCTACATGGTGTATTCGAAGATTATCTTCTACAGGAAGATATTAGGTTGAAGATTGTCTTCTACAAGAAGATGTCAGGCTACTTCAAAGACATTGGATGGTGCCATCTACATGGTGTATTTGAAGATTATCTTCTACAAGAAGATATCAGGTTGAAGATTGTCTTCTACAAGAAGATGTCGGGCTACTTCAAAGACATTGGATGGTGGTTAACATAAGATTCACATCTTATGTTAAATATTCAGGTACATATTCTCTTTATGCACACAGGTACTACTTGAAGTTTATGGAGGCCTTGGCGTTCATATAAGGAGGAGTCCTATTCGGCATAGGTACAAGAGAAACAATACGTATATGCTTTATGCATATTTGATGAGGTGTTTGAGAAGGTGTGTTCACATGAGTTTGAGGATTTCTAGCAGCAAACTTGTTAGCATTCTATGCTACTTTATAAGTATGTGATCTTTTCACACACGTATCTAACTTAGGGTCTTCCATAGCCTAAGTTCAGATGAGGGTTTGTTGACTATCAGTTTCACACTGATCCTTCCTCTTTCAATCACTCATATTCACTCTTCTATAACCTATAAGGTCACACATCTCATGTATATTCAAATTACTGCCCATACATCTGAATATGTTTGTTACATTGTACATTCACTCATTCATCTATTTCTCATCACATAGAGTGGTTGAGAGTTTTGCTCCCACATTGTACATTGAACATTGGTATATATGGTACTATGAGGAAGCGATGGCTTACGTAAAACCTTACACATGTTGTCTATTCTTTCTCTATCTTTGTCTCATCATTTTTATGATTAAGTTGTGGTATGTTCATGTTTTGTCAATATGGAAGATTGCTAGAATTAATGTTGTACATGACTGGAACTATGGAACCATGGACCTGTGACATGAGCCTAAGGGCCTACCTCACTTCCAACATGAACTATTTTTGGATGACATATCAGGTGCACTCAGAACTTGAGATTCTACACTTGAATTTTCAGCATTTCCTTTGTCATTTGAGTCAAGATTAGGTCCTTCTTTAGTATCAACATAGAAGCTATACATTTCATCAAATAACACATATCTTCTTACCTTCATGTGTTGTGTGAGTGGGTTGTAACATTGATATCCCTTTTGCTCAAGGCAGTACCCAATAAAGATACATTTTTCTATTTTGGGATGATGCTTCATCCTCAACTCATTTAGAACATGTATATATGCAATGTAACCAAATACTTTCATGTGTGATAAGTTTAGCCTTTTACCTATAAACTTCTCTTTGGGTCTTACTTGATGTACAACAACAATTGAAAATCGATTCATATGTATATAGTTGTGTGCACAACTTCTTCCCAACAAAAATGAGGCTTATTTTTCATAACCATCAAGGCTCTTGGTATTTCTACAATATTTCTATTTTTGCATTCATCAATTCCATTCTATTGTGGTTTGTAATTGCATGAAAATTGTCCTCAAATTCCTTGACTTTTTTAAAAAATACTAAAAATTTATTTTATATGTATTCACCTCCTCCATCAAATCTTAATGTTTGAATATACTTCCCTATTAGTATTTCCACCATAGCCTTGAAATCATGAAAGTGTGTAAGCCCCTCAGTCTTCTCCTTCATGAAATATACCCACACTTTTCATGTATGCTCATCAATGAAAATGACATAAGACCTACAAACTCCCATAGATGTCGTCTTCTCGAGACACGAAAAATCTGTATGCACTAACTTTAGCACATTCTCACTAACATGCTTGTCATGCAAAAATGATGCCCTCAACTTTTTACCAAATTGACATGCTTCACATACCTTTATGAATCTCGATAGTCTTGAAATTTGGTAGTCCATTGAGAAGCTCCTTTGATTGTATCAACTTAAGCCTCTACAAATTTGCATGTCCATGTGCCAAATTCCTATGTCAACAACAACACCTGCAACTTTTGCAAACATGGTTTTCATTTCAAGAATTTTCACATTCAAGGTGAACATCCTACCCACTTTTTCTCCTTTGACAATAAGTGTTCCATTCTATTTGTACTCTTCCACATGTAAACCATCAGCATTGAACCTGATTTGTAATCCTTGGTCAACCATTTTTTGAATGAAAACTAGGTTCTTTGTTATATTGGTAACATGCATTACATTAGCAAGATGCTTTACCTTCCCATCCTACATGAATAGTGCAAAGTTTCTTGTATGCTTGATAGGATGTGATGAATCATCATCTATTTCAAAAAATACAAAAAATGGCCATTTTTGCAAACTATTAAACCATTCTTCATTGTTGTTCATGTGATATGAAGCATCTGGATCAATCATCTACACTTGTAGATGCACAATTGTTTTGTTGCTTTTTGTTGTTTTTATTCTTCAACCTGTAATCACATTCAAAATGACTAGCTTTACCATAACTCCAATATCCATTACTATCATTACTTGTATCGTTTCTTTGGAAATTTTTATAGCCTCTTTGGCTCCTCTACCTTGAAATTGTCCTCTACCTCATGCATTAGTGTGTTATTGACCTTGGTCCTAGTTATCC
Source organism: Ceratopteris richardii (assembly GCA_020310875.1). Classification (NCBI taxonomy): domain Eukaryota; kingdom Viridiplantae; phylum Streptophyta; class Polypodiopsida; order Polypodiales; family Pteridaceae; genus Ceratopteris; species Ceratopteris richardii. The sequence continues at coordinate 53,050,228 of CM035422.1, forward strand.
TTTCTTCTTCTAGTCTCGAAGCCTCTACCTCAACTTCTTCCTCTACCAAAGTAGAATACTTTCTCAAAAATAACTTTTACTTGATAGTCTGAGTGTGCACCAAGGTTCTTTGCTTCAATTATCAACATGGTTACAAGATCAAAACAAATTTGGAATATTCTCGTTGGTCCATATAGAAGTTTTGAACTGCTTATATGTAGCTCCTAAAACACAAAGGCACACTTCAACCTTATCATCATCATCTACATTGATGCCAATAGATGCAAGTGACTCATATATACTTTTGATTTTTAAGGTGAAGTCACTTATCGACATTATCTTTATCACCAATATATGCAAATCATTCTTAAGTTGCAATTTCTGTGCCCTTGCATCGGTCTTGTTGAGATATCAAGCTCAACATGTGATGATCCAAGATAGCATGTATCACTATTTCTCTGACATGTATAGTGGTCACGCCAATATATGCCAGGGACACTTCATTGAGTTTTCTTTGATTTATCTACTGAGAGTGATGGCACATTTTTTTCTTGCCAACTCACTCATTCACGAACATTAGGCTTTTCCTTATGTACTGGTCTTTATATATTGCACTTGTTGTGTTCTTGTTTTTAGGTCATTCTTGTACATTCCTTTTATGTAATAGAAGAAGAAGAAGATCATTCTTCCTTGCTTCAATTTGTGTGTGCTCCCCTTTGATTGTGAGATTGTGTGTGTGTGTGTGTGAGCTCTCTTCCTTATCTCCTTCCTCATGACATGGTATCAGAGCTAGTGTGGTTGTAGAGAACTCATGGAGAAGGTCGACGGTGAAGAGTTTGCGAGAAGGCATGGAGAAACTGCGATTCACAAATGACCTCAGGTCGCTACAAAAATTTCCATGAAGATAGAAGACCTCAAAATATTTTTGTGATTAATCCCTCTAGAGTCACTCATTTTTGTTAGATCGAAGTTTTGGAGCCATCTCGACCTCCATTTAGAGCCGGCTTGTGAGAACCACAGAAAAACTAGGTCAATTTTCCAAATTGTAACTTGCATCGTGTTTGACACAATCATATATTCCGGATCCAAAATTTCAAGGGATTCCATGTACTATTGATACACGAAAACTGTGTTCTTCTGAGATCAAACTGTCACGTCATAGTGCAACAGTGTTCAAGCAAAAGTGCTGCTTGTAGTGTTTTGCAGTGTTATGAATAGCTATAGAAATGGAGAACATAGATGGAATGAGTCAGCTTATGAGCAATAAGCTCAAAAAGAACAACTTCCATGCTTGGAGATTCAAGATGATGAATTTCCTGATGGGAAAAGGCTTTTGGAAGTACATCAAAGGAGAGAACGAAAATGCTCCATAGTTACTAGAGAGGAATCGGACTGCAGACTAGTTAAGAGCATATGAAGAAGAAACAAGTGATGACACATCACATGCTATCGAGCATATAGGAAATATAGCACTTTCTATGGAGGACGGGAAGGTAAAACATCTTGCTAATGTGCTGCATTGTTCCAAATATAACAAAGAATCTGGTTTGTGTTGGACAATTGGATGACCAGGGATTACATGTTAGGTTCAATGTTGATGGGTTATATGTAGAAGAGTACAAATAGGGTGGACAATTGATTACCAAAGGAAACAAAGTGGATAGGATGTTCACCTTAAATGTGAAAATTATTGGAACAAAGCAATCCCAAATTGATGATTATGAAGAACTTGAAGCAAGTTAAGAATCAAAATGAAGCAAAAGAAGTCATTGAAGATAGTGAAGAGATCTCATAATTGTACCTTGTATACATATGTACATTACAAATGAAAATTATTGTACTATGAGTTTAGATGATCATTAGAATGAGGATGAGTTTAGAATCATATGTATATAAGTCAATGATGTAAAGAAATAAGTGAGAGAGTAATTAGAAGTCAAGTGTCCATGAGATAGATGTGTAGAGAGTCATCTTCAAGAGTTAGCATCGAGTCTTTCTCTCATTTCTCTTAGCCTGATCATGTGGATCAAGAAATCTTTTGTACACATCTAATCTAGAAGCTAATCAATCTATGTTCAAAGTTTCATGGTCTACTTCCTTTCAAGATGTGTGTATGATCAATAGGAAAATGTGTATGTAAAATCTGTAGATAGAACTCTCAAAGTCGCGCATATTTTCGTGTCAATGTTTTGCATCTGTAGATAGAGATAGAACTCTCAAAGTCGCGCATATTTTCGTGTCAATGTTTTCGTGTCAATGATAGAGAACATCATCAAATGCATCTCCAACATCATGAAGACTCACTCTTAAACCTGTCTCCTTAGGAGTGGCAATAGGCTTACAGTCTTCAAGGCCAAAACACTGCAATAATGTGTCAACATATTTCGTTTGACACAAAGCCATTCCACCATCAACTTGCATAAACTGAATGCCCAAATAGTGATGCAAATGCCCCAAATCAGACATCTCAAATAAGGCATGCAAATCAGCCTTGAAATCAGCAATATGCTTCTCAATAGGACCAATGAGCAGCATGTCGTCAACATAGGCAACAATGATCAGAAGCACATCATTAGCACGCTTAGCATATAAGGTGCTTTCAGTTGGACTGTTCTCAAAACCATGTGCAACCAGATAGGCATGTATCTTCTCATACTAAGCACGTGGTGCTTGCTTTAAACCATATAATGCCTTCTTTAACATGCACACCTGGTTTTCATGCCCTTTCTGCACAAAGCCACGGGGCTGAAAAACATACACTTCTTCATGCAAGTCACCATTCAGAAATGCTATTTTAATGTCCAACTAATGTACATTCCAACCATGATGGGCGGCAAGTGCACAAGTGCTCCGAACAATAGTCATACGGCATGTAGGTGCAAAGGTCTCATCAAAACCAATGCCTCTTTCCTGCGCATAACCCTTTGCATCAAGCCTAGCCTTATACCTGTCAACTGTACCATCAGGTTTACGCTTCAGCTTGTATACCCACTTAGTGCCAATGGCCTTCTTGTCAGGAGGCAATTCACATAAAGACCATGTACCATTCTTCATTATAGCATCATATTCAGATTGCATAACAGCCATCCATTTTTTTGAATTATCCACCAACTGATGTTGAATTAACCATTAACGACTATCTAAGTCTCTATATGGATGGGCCCTATGATAATGAAAAGGATCACTTGAATGCTATGGGGTCCCCTTATTTATCCTTCCAACATGCATGAGCCAACATGAGCTATTTTCCATCCATGAACAAGAGGCTTTGGCTAAACGAGCTAGTTTCCCTAGCAAGAAGTCAACCTAGATAGCAAGTTTTTAAGTTCTTAAGCATTTTAAAAATTATCAACTTGAAGAATGCAAAATCATTGCGACAATGCCTAGGGGAGAAAAGGAAAAGGAAGAAAGTGATGAATACAAATAAGACACAAAGAAAGTTTCCTTAACGGTTGAAGAAAATGAAGAAAGATGTTCATACATTACAAAATGACTTGTCTAGTTCTAAGGAAGAGGATCTCATACATCTCTTACGAGAGTATTGATATATCTTCACTTGGACATATAAGGACCTAAAAAGGGTTGATCCAAACATTTGTGCACATCGCATACTAATGGCACTAGATGCTCACTTGTCTAAACAGAGAACATACCTATAATGAGACTTACTCTTCTAAATCAAAGAAGAAATCGATAAATTATTAGCAGTGGGTTTCATTTAAGAAATCGATCATATAGAATGGATCTCACTCATATTGGTTGTTCGAGAGAAGAATGGAGAACTTAAAGTTTGCATTAACATCAAAAAGTTCAATGCCACCACTATACATGATAGCAACCCATTGACAATAACAAGTCATTTTCTAGAGGGGTAGCTGGACATGAAATATATGGTTTCTAAGATGGCTTCTTAGGCTATAATGAAGTGCCAATAGCATAGGAGGATCAACATAAAATAGCCTTTGCAATTGAATGGGGCATATTTGCTTTTCAAGTGATGTCATTTGGATTAACCAATGCCTTAGACACCTTTCAAAGATGTGCCATATCTTTAAGGAATTTCTTAGGAAATACCTAGAATTTTATTTTGATGACTTATATGCATACTCTAATGATCAAAAGTAACATGTTATAGAATTGGGATGATTTTTTGTCAAATATTGCTTTTATAAAGTGTGTTTAAATCTTATGAAGTATGTTTTCATGATTGTCCAAGGTAAAATCCTTGGGCACATAGTCTCAGATAATGCCAAATCTATAGATGAAGGAAAAATAAGATCAACTGCATAATTACCAACACCAAGGAATATGAAAGAATTACAAGAGTTTTTGGGAAATTCTGGCTATTACAGAAGGTTCATACACATGTATGTAGACATTACTAAGCCAATGTATGGGATTCTAAAAAAATTTGGGCGGATGGAATGTTGGAAGTCAATGTACATTTGGTACATTTCTAGAAAATCACATTTTTGGACTTAGCATTTTTTGTATAGTTTGGCTAAAACTTTTTTAGGCTAGATAGATAGAGCTTGGCAAGAGCTATCTAGTGGTATGCTTCATTTCTTCATCAGAAGTCAACATAGGGAGATAATCCAAACCCTAATTCAGCTCAAAATGGAGGAAAATCAGTTTATGAAGTCCAAGCCTTAAAAAGCTAGGTCATATGGTTGTTGTGGCCAAAAGCAACTAAATTAGGCAATCCAATTTAAAACAAAAATCTATTTTTTATGAGATCACAATTTTTAAAGGAAAAGCAAAAACATGCATCAAAATTTGCAATAGAAGCTTTTTTAGCTTGCGATGAGTTTTTTTGTAAAAGTTTCACTGTAGCTTTATGGAGGGAGTGCAAACCTATATAAGGAGCATGTGAGCACACTCTTGGACAATTCACAAGCTAGAGTTTGAAGTTTTGAAGCTTTGGAGGTGAAGATTTGGTGAAGGTGAGGCTACTATCTTGGAGCAAGAAGTCTTCTACAACGTGGTGGCAGCTATCTTTTGTAAGTTAGCTGTTTGTACCCTAATTTTAGAATTAGGATTTTGCTGATTTTCAGATTTGTTGCACTATCTTGTGAGAATTAGGTTCGCTTCATTGCTCATTTGCTTCACACACACTCAGATTATAACAGCATAATTTGAATTTTGTGTCATCATCTACTTGGCTATTCTTCCATTAGTGAGTGCACCACATTATATGGTTGAGTAGTACTCCCATGTTGTAATTTGTACATCTATTTTTTAGTGAGTAAGCATCTTGCTTATGTTCCCTATCCATGTCTCAAGATCTCTTTCTTTCTATCTCTCACCTATCATCTTGCTTAATTAAGTGTGTATTCTCAAAGGTTTTTAGTTTTGGAACAATCCTGGGGCCCCAAATTCTAGCACTTGGTATCAGAGCATAATTGACATACACACTTAGTTAAGATGAGTGAGATTAGAATTGAGATTGAGGACAAATTGGATGGATCTTCTAATTATCCCATGTGGAGTTTCATGACGATGAATTTGTTAGTGACAAAGGACTTATGGAGTATCATCAATGGATCCTTAACAAGACCACGATGAGAAGGGGAAGAAGGGACTATAACAGCTTCAAGAGGTACTGGAGTTACTAGTATAGAACCAACTCAAGAAGAGGTAACCACTTCTACATCCAGAGTCATAGGTAGATCTTTACCTATGGTTCCTCCTTCTCAAGATCATGCAAGATGGGATGCTAGAGATGCTTTAGCACTCTCATTCATAGCAATGAGTGTCAAAAAGCATATTCTACCACAGATCATATCTTGCAAAAGTTCTAGACAAGCTTGGTTGAAGTTTGAGAATCTTTTGTAGAGCAGCAATCCTGCTAGGAAAGCTCACTTGAGGAGACAACTAGCAAATACAAGGATGAAGGCTGGTGAGTCAATTCAAACCCACATTACGAGACTCGTTGACTTGAGAAATCAACTTCTAAATGTAGTAGTTGAGATATCAGATGAAGAAATGGTAAATACGCCGATTAATTCACTTCCTATTTCATATCGATCTTTCGTAACCACTCTTACCCTTACCACAAGAAAAATCAGTTCTAACGAGAATCCTCAATCCTGAGTGGGTTCCCCAGGAAAATAAGAGTATAGATCTGCTCTTGAACCGAGAGACTGAAGAAGCCTTTTGGAGGTATAAGCCTGATCAGCCGAATGAGATAGGAACGATCACAATCTATGAGTTCAAAGATCTCGATAGCCGAGGCAAAGTGACCTATTTAGATCACACTTCAGAGAGGATCTTTGTGGTCACAAAGCATGGTAGGCATGCCTACAGTTGGAAGGGGGAATTTATTTTTCCCCAACCAAGATCTAATGTCTCTAATGGCCACCCAGGAGCTGGAACATCCCAAGGTCATGGAGCTCAAAGAGACAGGAATAGAGATAGACCTGAGGTAAGCTTTGCCAACCCAATGGGAAGAGAAAGAACGAGAACGAAAACGGATAGAGTGGAACCTGAGAGACTTAGAGTCCCAAGAAACCAAAGAAATGTCGATGAATTCCCTCTACCAAGACCTAGAGAGCACACGAGGACTCTGAGACCTACATAGTTGGTTAAATCCATGAAGAACTACCTCGATGGCACAGGAGACCCATATGACCATGTGGCCGAGTTTAGGCAAGTCTTGAGAGCTGAACAAGTGGAGGACCTATTCACGCAGTACAATGCCTTTGGTGTAACCCTTAGGAACACCGCTCTTACGTGGTTTCAACCACTAAATGAGAGACACTTCAGAAACATAGATCAACTTCTAGAGGCTTTCATTATTGAATTCTCTAAGAGTGGCATAAGGCATAACACTTCCTCACTGATTCACAACTTCAAGAAAACCCCTCAAGAGACGGTTAGACTTGCAGGAAGAAGGTTTAGGCAACACCTAGAGAGATGTCCTGTTTCTAAGTTACCCACACTAGCCAAACAAGTGGCTTTATTCCTAGATGGACTGCTGTAAAGTATGCATCCGCTGAAGAAAATTTGAATAGAGCTATAGTAATAGTAACTCCATTACTTTCTGAAAGTGACCCCAGTGACCATAGCTTTGATTCTACACATATTGATAGCCCCCAGGCTTACCACATGCAGTCTCCTGAACATGGTGAGTCCTACTATAGTGAAGAACCGAGTGAACCTAGTTGGGATCTAGAGTATGCAAATATTATGTACATAAATCCCAATCCTAGACCTCAACCTAGGCAGGTACGACCCCCATTCCCTAGAGGACCATGCTACAGATGTTAGGGAGATCACCTCATTCGTGATTGCCCAATGCCCGCCCCTACACAACCCCAATCGGTGAAAATTCAAGGCTTTTGTCAAGATTGCAAAAAAGAGCATCTCTTACGAGATTGCCCAAAGAACCCCAATAATATGCCAAAAAACACTCCTATCAATGTTATTGGGTTAGTAGTAGACTCTACAAGAAGTATAGCTTCCACTGCACCAGTGCAAGTGGTCACTAGAGCTCAGGCATTGCAGCAAAACCAAGGTGTAGGCCAGGAAAAGAGCCCAAATGTTAGCGAAACGGAGAGCACAACTAAGAAAAGGACTAGAGCTTGGAAGGATAGTCGAGAGAGAATGAAAAGACAATGGGCGAAAAAGATGAGTGAACTCAAGGAAAGCCTAAGAGACACGAGAGCCAAGATAATTGAACTTACATCTCAACCTCCCTCTCACATTACCCCACCACCACCATTCCCATCTCCATCCGATCCACCACCTTCCAACCCACCTCACGCAAACCCACCACCCCCTAGAGTAGGATGAGTTTTAGCAGATCCCACTCCCGAGGACCTAAATATGATGCTTAAAGCATATCAGGCCAGAATCCAAGAAGGGCCAAACATAACTAATCATGAAAAGTGTTACCCTAGAGTGGAACTAAAGCTTGAACGAACCAAAATTTGTGCTAAGATGGTGGAATTGGCTCAAAACATGTTTGAAGCCAGTCGCCTCTTTAACATCTCTAGTTCAGCTAAGACGCACTTGCACTTTGATGGACTGCTAGAAAGATTGGAGAGGCTAATTGCACAATCAGAAAAGGAGCCCACCCCTCCAAATAAGGGCAAGGCAAGTGAAAAAGTAAGCCTTCTTGCATAGGAAGCTTATGTGCCTAACTCCACAGAGCCAGAAACATCTTCTTCTATGAATAGGTATTCGCCAGAATTCTTGCGAGAGATTCAAGAAGAGAAATGGGTTAAAGAGAGTGAAGTTCCTCCTCCCATTGAACTTGTGGATGACGCACATGATCCATTCCCACAAGACATCCCATCCATCTATGGAGAGTAGGAGAGTACCCAATCCCAAGAGAGATTAGACTTTGAGTCTAACTCTTTACATGAATTACCCCATTTCACAGGCCCATGGGAAGCTAAGTCTACTTGTATGAGAGCACCCACGGTCATGGTACGAAACGAAGAATCAGTCATACCTAGAAATATGGAGGTAGTAAAGAATACTAAAGTGCAGTGCAACCTCACTTTAGAAGAGTTGCTCAAGGTTAGGTCGGAACTATGGAAACATGTAGCCAATCAAGTGCCAGAAGTAGCAAAACCTCGTTCCCAGGAAGGATCTCATAGAACAGTGCCAAAAATACCCTTGGACAAGATAGGAGATATGAGCGAAGGAGAAGAAGGATACACCTATCTTCCCATCACCCATCAAGGATACACAACCAAGGCAATTCTCGACTCTGGTGCAGGAGTTGCAATCGCTACCACTTCCCTATGGAAGCGTTGGGGCAAGCCAGCACTCAGGCCCATGAGGATGAAATTGCAGATGGCTGATGTTCACATTGAGAGACCCTTAGGACTACTAGAAGGAGTAACTCTCACTACATGCGGTGTTGAGTTTGAGCATACTTTTGCCATATGTGACTTTAGCAAGAACCAGGCCTATTAGATGATTTTGGGGAGACCATTTATGCGACAATTGCAAGTGGTACAGGATTGGGGAACCAACTCCTTGTACTTGCAACACTTAGGTGTCACGACCAAAGTTAATCTCAAGGATTACTCTCATCAAGACGTACCTCCCATCCAATGGAACCCCATCCATAGAGCCAAAGATGATACCGAGTCGGTGCATTCCATAGGATCAGGATCCTCATGGATGCATGAAGACACTCACTTATGGATGTGTAAAGTAGCAGTAGAAGAAGAGAAGAGAGAAAAGGCCAGAGAAATAGGTGCAAAAGTGTTGAAGAATCACTCACGAATTTGACATACAGACAGACATAAAAGAAAAAGAAAGATAAAGAGAAGCGGAATCAAAGTATTTAGAAAATCAAAAGCCTTAGTGAAGGGACAAATTCACGACCGTTATGTACAACGTAGAATCTTCCAGAATTAGAGTTTGTTAGAGTTCCTTACACCGAATCAAACTGTATATAAAGAGAGAACGTGCATAAGAAAGAAAGAGTGAGTGGAAGCAAGAACGTGCGTGAGAAGAGCGTGCAGTACGAATAGAGTGCATATAGAAATTAAGAATAGGGTTAGAAGACACCAGAGATCGCGTATGTAAAGATGAATAACAGAAACCTGAAATGTCAGGTATTCATATGAGAGAGATGGTAAGAAGAAACTACTCAGTGTAGGAGAGTTTCCATAGCTTGAGCAAGAAGAGGCCAAGCTAGTTTTGTACTCATCTTCTCTAATAGAAAACACATGTTCATGTGGAAGTTTTGCGCGGATTCTTCGTATGTGAAGAAACCTGAATATTTTCATGTTATGGTATAAAGTCAGTTAACAGTTACAGTTCGTTCAGTAAACATGTTTCCGGTACTGTATAAAGTCAGTTAACAGTTACAGTTCGTTCAGTAAACATGTTTCCGGTACTTTCTCTGTAAACGAATGTTTCGGTCAGTTACAGTTTCTCAAAAAACGTGTTTTTCGGTAGAACAACAAAGTATATCTCGCAGAGTAAATTAAAGTTTTGTATGAGAGATAGCTTATCTTGTAGCTAGACATCTCTACTATCAGTCCATCAAAGATTTCGGTGAAATGAATATGTACACACTGTACAAAGCCTGACCAGAAAGAGGCATTCAGAACTGGTGAATTTTTTCCTTAAACTTCAGAAAGAGTTCATTTAGTGAAGGAAGTTCACGCATCACTTCCTTACTTCTTGTATAATCACTTGAAGTGATTACAAATAGAATCGCAATTGATTCTGGTAAGAGTCCGGTATAATTACGGTGACAGTCTGGTGACAGTCCAGTGAAGTTCCAGTGGAATTTTCAGTAAATTCAAAACACAGTCTTATATGTTTGAGCGACAAAAACCTTGCTAAGCTACTGCTGATTATAGAGGTGTTCTAATATCACTCTAGCTTAGCTCTCTTCGGTGGCGCAGCAAATTCCGCAGGCTTGACAAGATTCGAGTCTTTGCCGCGTCGACCATAACAAGTGGTATCTTAGCTACCATACCGAAAGTGGTATCGTAGTTGCAGTGCCCCATCAGTGGTATCAAAGCCGTGAGATCCAAGAAGTGTGATCAGAGCCGGTTAACCACACAAGTGGTGGTAACAGAGTAAGAAAGATTCTCAAAGAGCAAACGGAAGTAACAGAAACACGAAGATCATGGCAGATCATGTCCAAATTGACAAATTGGACAGAGATAATTATCCCGCGTGGGTAATGCGCATGGAAGCCTTACTTATGAGTAAGGACTTAATGATGTATGTGATCGGAGAAGAAAAGAAGCCGACTTTCGAAGATGATAGTCAACCGGAAAAAGAAGAATTAGAAGCCTTGAAGCTGTGGCAGAAGAAAGATGCAACGGCAAGAGCTTACATTTATAATACCATTACAAACCATCTACTACCACACATTAGAGGTCTGGAGAAAGCGGAGGACATATGGAGTGCGTTGGAAGATCATTTCCAAAATACTACGAAAGCTAGGAAGGCTAGCTTATGGTCCGAATTCACAATGTTCAAAAAGAAGTCAAATCAAAGCATTAGTGACTACATTACTAAAATGAAGGATCTAGCAGATAGTCTTGGATCCATAAATGAAGATGTCGAAGATCACAGATTGATAGCGCAAGTGCTCACAGGTTTGAGAGGAGATGAAAGGTGGAAACCTTTCGTACTCTCAACTGAACTTTCTTTAAATCATTTTGTACCAGAATTAAATCACTTGCTTGGTTTGATGCTCACATATGAGCAAGAACTGAAAGGAGATGGAGATAAAGGACAAAGTTCTGCAATGTACATGAAGAACAAGAAGAAAGGAGATAAAGGCAAGTCAAAAGATGAAGAAGAGCCGAGTTCTCAGGTTTATTATGCAAGAGGTAAAGGCACCGACAGAGGAAGAGCAAGAGGTTTTGGAAGAGGAAGAGGTAGCCAGAATAACAACAAGATGGCTTGCTGGATCTGTGGACTAAATAATCATCTGGCTCATGATTGTTGGAACAATCAACAAGGATCAAATCAAAATCAAAACAATAATAGCAGAGGCAGAAGCGGAAGATATCAGAGTAATTTTCAAAGAGGTAGACAAAATCAAAGAGGAGGCTATGGTAGAGGTGGAGCAAGAAGCTGGGGACAAAATCAATCCTACAACACCACCTACAACAACTACGCAAATGACACACAGAATGAAAGTCATACATCATTGATGATGAACTCAATCGGCACATCAGATAACGAAGACCTAAATGTATTTTACATTGATTCTGGATGTTCTAATCACTTGTCAGGAAATATAGAACTGATGTCAGAATTGGAAAAAGGTAGTTCCAGTCATACTGTTCAAACAGGTGACAATACGAGGCATAGTGTACATTCAATTGGAAAAGTGAAATGTAAGAGTGGAGCAGATTTGCTAACCAATGTTTTTTATGTTCCGACAATACCGAAAAATTTGATTAGTGTGGGACAGATAGTTGAAAAAGGTCTTCAGGTTAGATTTACAAATGAAGGAGTATTTGTAGAAGATCCCGAGAATGGATATAATTAGATAGTCTCTGGTAAGAAAGAAGGTAGACTCTTTACTTTAAGAGTACAAGGGAACATTGGTCAAGCGTTACTCACACATGGTGAAAAGGTGATTACAGAACTTGATCTCTGGCATAAGAGATTAGGTCATTTTAATGAAAAAGGAATTAAAGCCGTGATTTCAAATCAGTCAGTACTGGGATTACCGAATGTACAGAACCAACATATGATTCATAAGTGCGAAGCATGTCAGATGGGAAAAGCCCACAGGTTACCGTTCCAGAAGAAAGGATTCAAACATGATGGAGTACTTGAACTCATTCATACAGATGTATGGGGTCTAACAAAAGAAGGATCAATCAGCGGATCGAGGTATTATGTTCTATTCATTGATGATGCTACAAGATGGATAACTCTTTATGTTTTGAAAGAAAAATCAGAAGTGTTTGGAGCTTTCAAGCATTTTCATGCATATGCTGAAAGACTCACAGGTCGAAAGCTTAAGAGGCTGAGGTCTGATGGAGGGGGAGAATACTTCTCTCGAGAGTTCAATGACTATCTTTGGAATGCAGGTATTAAGAGAGAAATAACCTGCAGGTATACACCACAACAAAATGGTGTAGCAGAAAGAAGGAACCGAACTCTAGTCGAGTTTGCACGAGCTATGCTAAAGGAAAAGGATTGTCCAAATTATCTTTGGGCTGAAGCTGTAAATATAGCTACATACTTGGTAAACAGATTACCGTGTACAACTTTAGATGGAATGACCCCTTATGAAGCTTGGTGGGGAAAGAAACCAACACTTGATCATTGTAAAGTGTTTGGATCAGTAGCTTATACTTATGTACCATCACAACTCAGACATAAGCTTGAACCAAAAGCAGAGAAATATGTGTTCGTCGGATATGACGAAAAGCAGATGGGTTACAGGTTATGGAGTCCTCTAACAAAACAGTTTACTGTTTCCAGAGATGTTACATTTGATGAACAGAAAAGCTGGTATACAGATCAAAGACATACAACGGAAGAATTTGAAGAAGAGGTAAGAAGGAAAGAGAAACGGAAATCAATTGTACAGGTGAATAGAGATGAAGACTATATGCAGGCAAGTACGTCCAGGATCGGATCAGGTATGAGAAATGAAGATGAACAGGGATTTGATGAGGAAGTGTATTCAGATACACATGAAGAGTTTGAACCAAGAAGGTCAAACAGGGTAAGGAAACAACCAACAAGGTATTCTTATGATACTTCATACATAACTCAGAAAAATTATGCATATATGGTCAAAGATGATGAAGAACCTCAGAACTATGATGAAGCTAAAGGTAAGAAGCAATGGGAAGAAGCAATGGAAGAAGAGTTCAGTGCACTGGAAGAGAACAAGACATGGGAACTTGTTCCGAAACCAAATGGTAAGAAAGTAATCAGAAATAAATGGGTTTTCAAAGTTAAGAAACTTGCAGATGGAAGGATAGCCAGATACAAAGCTAGACTGGTTGTCAAGGGCTATGCTCAGACGCATGGTATAGATTATGACGAGACGTTTAGTCCGGTGGAAAAGATGTCAACCATAAGGACAGTGATTGCTATAGCAGCATCAAAAGGATGGAAGCTAAGTCATCTAGATATAAAGAATGCATTTCTGAATGGATATATACCAGATGAAGTCTACATGGAACAACCAGAAGGGTTTGTAAGTTCCAGATACCCAAATTTTGTTTGCAGATTAAGAAAAGCACTTTACGGACTGAAGCAAGCTCCAAGAGCTTGGAATTACAGACTTGTGAAATATCTCAATGAACTTGGATACCAAAGTTCGAAGGCAAATGCAAGTCTACTCATCAAAAGAACAGAAGAAGGTATGATCTACATTTGTATTTATGTAGATGACATTATAATAATCACAGGTACCTCAGAGGAAGGAATTAAAGAAGTAAAAAGATTGCTTGAAAAGGAGTTTAAGTTCAGTGATCTAGGAAAGTTATCATACTTTCTTGGAATGGAATTCACATACACAGATCATGGTGTATATGTTACGCAAGAAAGGTATCTCCGAAAATTATTGAAGAAGTTTAATATGGAGAATTGCAGAGAAGCTTCAACACCGCTTGAAGTAAATCATAAACTCAGTAAATATGATGGAGCAAAGTTTAAAGACATGAGAAAGTATCAGTCGTTAGTGGGAAGTCTAATTTACGCTACACTAACACGACCGGATCTTAGCTATGCAGTGGGAGTTCTCTCATAGTTCATGCATTGTCCGAAGGATCAACATTGGGTTGCAGGACAAAGAGTTCTTAGATACATCAAAAGAACTATAAAGGAAGGATTATATTATCCTTTTATGTCAGATATAAAGTTGAGAGCATTCAGTGACTCAGACTGGGCAGGAAGTCAAGATGACAGAAGATCAACACATGGGTATATGATATACCTAGGAGATAAGCTAGTAAGCTGGTGCTAAGGGTTCACATGCTGCATATATCATTGTGGCCATTGACTATCTAACCAAGTGGGTAGAGGTAAAGGCTACGACAAAGAATGATGCTCAGACGACCGCTAAGTTCTTATTTGAGAATGTGTTCACTAGATACGGGCTACCTATAGAGCTAGTAAGTGATAGAGGGACTCACTTCTTGAATGAAGTTATCAAAAATCTGCTCCAAGAATTCTTGGTTATACACAAGAAGTCTGCCCCCTATCACCCACAAGCTAACGGGCAAGCCGAAAGCACAAATAAGATTCTATGCAATGTATTGACAAAACTAGTGAATAATAAGCGCTCTGATTGGGACAAACAGCTACACCATGTTGTTTGGGCATACCGAGTTGCCTATAAAACGGTACTCCAAGCCACTCCCTTTCAAATGGTGTTTGGTCAAAATGCAGTGCTACCATTGGACTTCTTGATACCTACACTAAAAGTAGCACAAGAGCATGAGTGGACGGGTCATGAACTCTCTTCAAGGATCTTTGATCTTGAACGATTAGGTGAAACACGATTGAGAGCTGCAGCAGGAATTTATGCAGCCAAGAAGAGGCAAAAAGCATATTTTGAAGCACATGTGAAGGATAAGGGTTTAAAAGCAGGAGACTTAGTTTTGGTCTACACGTTGAAGCAACATGCACGGAAATTAGAGAAGAGAGGCTATGGACCCATGATTATGAATAGGATCTCCACAAGCGGAGCAGTTCAATTATCCACTCTAGAAGGCGACAACCTGCCAAGCTACATTAGCGGATGCAGAGTCAAACTTTATCAAGAACCCCTAACTGAGGAAATGCTCAATCGACTCAACACTGCTAAGAAATGCAAGGAAGAGGAAAAGCGAATTCGAGAAGAAGCACAGGCAGAAGCACTGGAACAAATCCGAAGGATGAAGTTGAGAAGATAGGGTAGAGATCAGCCTAGGACAGATGCCTATGCAGCTCAAGGATATCATATGGCTATGTGTGAAGTTTCAGGCATTATCTCTCATAGAATAATTGATCGACGTCCTTTTGTAACCGTAGAGATAGGACAAGGAAAGAGTGCAAGGATTGTAAGGGCCTTGATTGACTCAGGTGCATCCACTAGTGCCGTTAAACTTTCTTACTGTCGAGAATTGAACTTAAATGTCAATCCTATGGAAGCATATCTCATAGGATTGGGAGGTGTGGAAACCCCTTGCATGGCGAGGTGGAACTTCCCCTCTACATTCAAGATATTTTAATGACAGTTAAAGTACTAGTGTGTCAAGATGAGGATCTCACTAAACCTCTTGTCTTGGGTCAAGATTGGATCTATGATCATGCAATCAACCTAAACCTAAGAAGTGGACTTCTTTAGGTCTGGGTAAATCAGAACCGCATTACACTTGAATTAAAAAATGAGGCACTCAAGGAACTAGGAAAGGCACAAACTCCTGGTCCTTCCAGGAGTACACATGAAGATGACCATGTTATTCTTGTCCAAAACTATGTGATGCAGAGGGATAATTATCTCAACAAAGAAGTCAAGGATACGACGGAACTTCCTTCTTTTCCAAAATTCATAGGGATGCAGCAACCAAAGGCGGATCAAACGCAAAAGAAGCAGACGACTTATGCTCAAAGCCAAAAGAAAATACGAAGCACGGTGTCTCAACCATCAAAACAAATGTGGGTGCGAAAAAGCGAGCATCCTAGTGCGGTCAAGCTACAACAACTGGCTCAACTCCCTATTAGTGATCAACGACACGACACTAATAAGAAGTCTTCCAAAAATTCTTCTGTGAAAGTGAAGTCTATCTGGGTACCCAAGAGGTCGATGAAGGCTGGCCCACAATCAAGACAAATTTGGATGCCTAAGGCTTGCTTGCGGGCTCAAATAGCTACACAGAGACCACACCCTGTACAACATGGTTCATTCACACGAACAACTGATACCCACTCTTGTACATCATGCACGAACACATATTCACCCATGAGCATGAGTAGAATCACTTGTAAATGGGTCCCTAAAAAGCCTCATTTCCAAGCAGACACTCTCACAAAGCCCTCGAGAGTCTCCATCGAACCAAAACCGAAAGCCATCCACTGCGTTTGGCTGCCCAAAGCTTGTAATAAACCCCCCGACCCCACTTGTAAATTCACCTCCACCTACTAATTGTAACATTCTCACACTACATCTTTCCATTTAGCTAATAGGACTATCCATTCACTAACTACACACACGATCACCGAGCACTTAGTGACCTAATAACCTCTCACTAACCTCATTTTAATGTTGTAATGATGACAAAAATTATTCTATCTTGTCCTTTACAATGTTAACACATGCTTCTATATTCTCACAGAGCCAGCAAGCAAGAAGTAACATGGCAGAAGCTGTAGGAACTAGCTCCCAGGCAGGCACCAGCCCTCAGATTGTGGACATTGAAAGTCTCCCCATTGAGGAGGAGTTGAAGGAAAGACCAATGGCATTGAGAGCATTACATGCCATACCTGTTCATAATCCTCCCCAGGGGCACACATCACCAGTAAACAAAAACTCGCATTGGTTCAGTGATGTGGTAGGACCTCTTAGAGAAGGCACTTACTTGTGGGAGGCAGAAATAGAGTTGAACGGATGCTGGGGCAGGTATCACTTCTTTACTAGAGAATTTGAGAGGCTTCATAATAATGAAGGGTTGAAACCAATATGGAAGAAGGCGGGACTATATGACTTCAAAGCCCAGTTACCGAAGCCAGACTTTCTAAGGTGTTCATACTTGATTAGCACCCTCACTCCCAGTAAAGAGAAAAAGGGGTATAGCACCCTTGTCCTACCATCTCTTACAAGAGGTAATGAACTGAAGCGCTTCAAGTTGACGAACAATTTGGTAAGGGAAGCTCTCGATATGAAAGGCATGCATATCCCCACAGAGAAGGAGATAATGGTCCCAGACAACATGAAGAACAGGAACCTGACTAAACTGAAGGACATGGTGGCAATGACACCAACTATTGCCATTCACCTCCGAATGTGCATGCAACATTTCGCGTTCCCTGCTCAAGAGAGATTCACGATGCCACCCGAGAAGATATGGTTCAGTTTATACTTAGCGGATGCCTTCAATTTGACAATTAACATGCCTCATTGGATTATTGACCAAATACACTTGGCACATCAACGGTGGTATAAGAAGCAAAAGTCGGTACTTTAGGGATGTTGTGCTCTTACAAGGATTGTTTATATGATGTGCCAATTCAAAGGGCACTTGTTTGGACCAGGGTGCAAGAATTTCAACGAAGACTATCAGCCGCAGGGCCTCCATCCAAGAAAATGAGGGGAGCAGTTCAGATGCCCTATGCAAAGGCCCGAGGTGCTACACTGACACCGGACACAACTCCACGACTTCCGAGGCACGTGCAACCCTTTACCATCAGACTATCGAGGAATAGTGTAGAAGGGCCAAATGTGGTGTTTCCACCTATACCCACCGACTTAGAGTTCCCTCATGGCTTTACATTGGAAGATCTAACTGATGAGGAGGTAGCCAGAATAATTAATGCTACTAATTTGGAAGTTGAGGCAGAGCAAGCAAGCAGGCAACAGACAGTCACAGACCAACCCCATCCAATCCAACCAAAAGTCGTAGAAGTAGATGAAGATGAAGAGGAGACTGCAGAAGAGGAGCAAGAGGATGAACAAGAAGGACTATCCGACGAAGAAGAGCATGAATATGAGCAAGAAGTTGTACCGAAACTTGAAGTGCCCCTGCTTATACGAAGCAATTGAAAAGACTGTATGATACCATCAACCCAGTTCAAGAACAACACAAACTATCCCTAGCAGCAGGAAAGGCCCTAATGAACCAGATCTTGGAAGATGAAGGTGTGGATGAGCAATAAAGGGCAACCCTTGACATGATTTCTAATGCATTGGGGGTACCTGAGACAGTGCATACCACTCTCGCACACTCGCGAAGATCGAAGCGAAGATATGGCAGATGCCCCCCTAGACTAGGGAAACACATGAATATCTTGGTATCAGAACCACACGGCACCACATCCACCACCATGGGTACAACCCACACCATTCATCACACTGATGACGCCCATATCTCAAGTGCACCCCCGTCACCCCCTTTACCACCCTCCCCTCCAACACCACCACCTTCACCTTCTACCACCACTGCCACCACCACTGTCACTACCACAGACTCCACTTCCCAAACCGAAGCACAGACTGTGAGTCAACCCTCACAATCCACACAACCTATCACCACCCCTCTTGTAAATGCCACCACTGACATTGTAATTCTAACTGTCACCACTGAAAACCCCATTCCCCCTATCACACTTGTTGGTGGTTCATTTTCACAACTGCACACACCACTTTACACCTTCACGACCATCACCACATCGACAATTCCCATGTTCACAATCACTCCCACGACCGCATCCACATAAAAAGAGTTTTGACATTTAAAGGGTGTGAAAAGTGGCTAAACTATGTGTACTTAGCACCCCCTCGTGGCCAACCCACGGTCGGCTACATGATTTCAACCATCCGACACTGGGTAGTCAAATTCAAAAATGTACCAGATATCATGGCACAGATGTGCCTCAAAATATTTGAGTTAATGCTGATCACATTCAGAACCTTTAGAAATGTCAAAGAACCCCACCTTTCGGCTCTCGAATTCAATGAAGGCAACCAGGATCTTACCTATGATATGAGCACCACACCACCCATCGACGTCGTCTATGCGTGGCATGCTCATATCAAGTATCTACCAGCCTGCTTCAAACAAACGTTTGAGGAAATCTTTATAACAGGGTTCTGGGAATATCATTCAGAAATATTCATACCTAGACCATCTCATTTATTACAGTTATTTGCGGTAGAACAGGCACTCCACTCAGAAAAGCTACGCACGCCACATCCAGAGGTACCGGGACCAATTGATTGGGATGCCCTACTCACTGATTTGGCCAAAGGGTTAAGAATAGAAGAACATCATTTAGCCACAGACGTTGTGGAGTACTACATCCAATGGTCCACTCAGCAAGGGTCTATCAGAGATGACAGACGCGAGAGAGGGGGGAGTTTCGGCAGTGGTCAGGGCGGTCAAGGACTTACAAGACAAGGGAGCCAACATGAAGGGCCAAGCAGGCAAAGCAGTCAAAGAAGATCTGGCAAGTAGGCCATCATTTTTCATAAAGCTGAAGGTCAAGGACAAATCACAAGAGCACATCAAAGAGGTGGACACACAAGAAGAAGGAGCAAGTAGAGAGCTCCAGGAAGTGTTTGTCAAATTGTTAGAAGAAATCCCTACAAAAATAGTGATTTTCATCACTAAAAGCCATTGTAAATACCATTTCATGTTTTTGTAGCTCCATTTTGTGCAAGACAAGGATTCCTTGAGCTTGAGGAGCATCAGAAGTACCAACCTATCAATTTTCATATTTTTTTTACTCCATTTGAACCCCCAAATAGGCCCTAGAACCTAATTTTTAACTAGGCCGGACACTAGGTCTGGATAGGGCCAAAGCTAGTCAAAAACTATAAAAAGAGCTAGAGAGCTCATTTTTTAGGCTAGCTTGTTGTAGAATTGAACTTGTAAGAGCACTTTTGAGTAATCTAAAAGAATTCCATTGTTTCTCTCTTTGTTCTTGTCGTGTGTGCACGTGTGTGTGTATGTGTGTGCATGTTGGTGTGCTTCTCACTCACACATTTGTGCCATCACTTGTTCGAGGTCTTCATACCATCCTCACGTCTTCCCGGATTGACATTAAAGGAGGTGCTACTCATCACTGAGCTATGAACCCATTCAGATATTCTCAGATAGCTAGAGTGCAATAGCTATAGCAAAGAATCCAGTGCATCATGCAAGGACAAAACATATAGAGGTACACTACCACTATATTAAGAGCAGATAGCTAAGAAGCACATTGAGCTAGTTTATGTTCCTTCTGTACCAATATGACATTGAAGGAGGGATTGTTGGAAATCAATGTACATTTGGTACATTTCCAACAAATCACATTTTTGGACTTAGCATTTTTTGTACAGTTTGGGTAAAAATTTTTAAAGCTAGATAGATAGAGCTTGGCAAGAGCTATCTAGTGGTATGCTTCATTTCTTCATCAGAGGTCAAAACAGGGAGATAATCCAAACCCTAGTTCATCTCAAAATGGAGGAAAAGCAGTTTATGAAGTCCAAACCTTAAAAAGCTAGGTCATATGGTTGTTGTGGCCAAAAGCAACTAAATTAGGTGATCCAATTTAAAACAAAAAGCTATTTTTTATGAGATTGCAATTTTTAAAGGAAAAGCAAAAACATGCGTCAAAATTTGGAATAGAAGCGTTTTTTACTTGTGATGAGTTTTTTTGTAAAAGTTTCACTGTAGCTTTATGGAGGGAGTAAAACCTATATAAGGAGCATGTGGGCACACTCTTGGACAATTCACAAGCTAGAGTTTGAAGTTATGAAGCTTTGGAGGTGAAGATTTGGTGAAGGAGAGGCTACTCTCTTAGAGCAAGAAGTCTTCTACAAGGTGGTGGCAACTATCGTTTGTAAGTTAAGCCTTATATTCTGTTTTTAGGGTACCCTAATTTCAGAATTAGGGTTTGTTGATTTTCAGATTTGTTGCACTATCTTGTGAGAATTAGGTTTGCTTCGTTGCTCTTTTGCTTCACACACACTTAGATTATAACATCATAATCTGAATTTTGTATCATCATCTACCTAGCTATTCTTCCATTAGTGAGTGCATCACATTATATGGTTGAGTAGTACTCCCATGTTGTAATTTGGACATCTATTGTTTAGTGAGTAAGAATCTTGCTTACATTCCCTATCCTTGTCTCAAGATCTCTTTCTTTCTATCTCTCACCTATCATCTTGATTAATTGTGTATGCTCAAAGGTTTTTGGTTTTGGAACGATCCTCGGGTCCCAAATTCCAACATGGAAGAGTGTGGAAAATCTTTCTAAGAGCTCAGAAGATGTAAAGGCCCTGAATTGGAATACACCATTCCACATCCACGTTGATGATTCTAGTTTTACAATTGGGTGTAGCTTAACACAACCCATAGGTGAAGGCGATTTGGACTTCTTGATCTCATATGCAAGTTATCAACTTATCCATGCTAAGAGAAATTATAAGATTATTGAAAGAGAGGAATTAGGTGTATTACACAGTAAAGAAGTTTCAACAATATTTAGTGGCGCACAAATTCAAGATCTGTGTAGACCATCAAGCTTTACTATTTCTTGTCAATAAGCCTTGTGCTATAGGAATAAGTTGGTTACTTCTACTCATGGAATATGACTTTGAAGTAGCAAAAAGGGAAGCACACATACGAAGACTTTCCATTTTTCAAGGTTAAAAAGTGTTGATCCTAATGAAGCAATAAATGATGACTTATTAGATACTTACTTGTTCAACATGGAAATAGTATTAAAAGGGCTTGCGCTAGTAATACCTATGTTATCCTTTGAGACAGTTCACCTAGATTTGTAGTTCACTAAAGAAAAGTTAATGAATGTTAGGAACTTTCACATTAATGTTGGTTGCTTATATTATAGAGATGCCAAAAGATGTTGATATATTTTGGTAGGGATGTGTGTGAACACACTTAGGACTATCTGGACACTTTTTTCTCTCTTTTCGAGGTTTCTCCCTTGGCTTGTATATATGCATGTAGCCCTAACAATTCATTTATCTTTGTACATTCTCTTGGTAATACATTTAGTGTCGTGTGTTATGCTCCATAGTTGTTATTCTTCTTTGTGTTGTTCACATGCTTCCATAGGCCTAAAACTCCAACAATTGGTTTCAGAGCATGTCGACGCTTCATCTAAGCTGTCATCGACACCCCTCCAGTCACAATCTCAAAATCGCATGAAAATTGGTGAGCATACTCGGGGCCTCCGAATGCATTATCATAGCACCTATGCAAGCAATTTTTTCCTTTTGTGCCAAACATATATATAGGTTTTTGTTTGCTAGTACAAGCACCTCAAAGTTTGCTATAGGTTTAGCAAATCTTGATAGGGCAGTTCTATTCAACTTTTTGAGATACAATCATTTTTCTACATCAAGCTATTTTAGTAAGTGGTCATGGCTGAAAGCAATCATGTATTCCGTATGTTGGCTGTTGAGGATACATTGGATGGTACTAATTACCCATTATGGGCATATATGATGCATCATGTATTAGTTGCAAAAGGACTATAGAATATTGTGTAGGATGTTGAAAAATGACCTATTACACGTGCAAATATAGTTATCCAAGGCGATATAGATGGCGTTGAAGATGATGATCTTCAAATTCATGTTTGTGTTGTGGTTCTTGTTGCACCTAGTATAAAGCAACTTTGTTGGGATGGCAGATGTTGAGGCACATGCATTGATAGCTCTGACTGTCAAACGTGCCATTATTCCTCACATTTGCTCTTGGAAAATGGCAAAGGATGCTTGTGATACACTTACCACTTTCTCCTAGGCAAGAAATAAGGCTCATGTTGCTTACCTCTAAAAATAGCTAGAGAAAGATCATATGAATGAAGGAGATTCTCTGGACAATTTTTTGACAAAGATCAAAGATTTGAAGGAACAATTAATTTCTGTTGATGAAGTCTTACTGAAAGCTCACTTGTGAAGACTGTTCTTAATGGTCTTCTAGATTCATATCAGGGTTTTGCTTCTACCCTTCGATTGATGATGAAAGGCAATCCAAATGCCTTAACATTTGAGGATTTATTCTCTATTTTTTTGCAAGAAGATCAATCTAGGAAAAACAGGTTGATCATGCATGTTATAGATCAAACTTTCTTAGCTAGTCGAAAGGGCAAGGGGAAATGGAGATTATCTAATAGCAATAAAAAATGTGCTAATGCTACACACTCAAAGAAGGAAGACTGAGATGAGAAGAAAACAAAAAAGCAAAAAGAATTTCCCAAATATTGTAAAGGAAATGATCATGTCATAAAGATTTGTCCAAAACTAGCTGCAAAATAGGTAAAGAAAAAAGAGGATAGAATGGGTGTTGCAAAGGCTTCTACACCTAAAACAAAGTCTGCTAATCTTGTGCAGAATGAAAAATGTGTGTTTACTAATGTTTGCAATTATGACTTGTCTTCTCATGAACAATGTATGCCTGCAGTAGTCTTAGATGATTGGTACTTTGACAATGGGGAAACTAAACATATTACCTTGCAATGCAGTTTCTTTAGTACACTTGAGTCTGCCCCTACAAGGAATATTGTCACATGTGCTAACAACTCCTCTTGTTTTGTAATGGGAGTTGGTAAGATCATTCTGACTACTACTAATGGTAGTTCTTTCACATTTTCAAATGCTTTCTTTGTGCGAGGGATCAATGAAAATCAGTTATCGGTTTCATCATTAGCCAAGATTGGATTGGTTGCAAAATTTGTTGATGAAAAATGTACAGTTCATGATTTGTCAAGTGGCGATGTTATTATTGCTTCTAAGATTTTATGTTGTGGATTGTATAACCTCATAGACTATGAAAAAACTATGAAGAATTGAGCAAGTGCAGTACATGATTCTTAGGCTATCTCAGATGTAAAGCTTTGACATGCACGCTTTGGGCATCTAAATCTTGCTAGTTTGCTATGCTTGCAGAAATGAAATGTTGTCCCCTCTACCCAAACTTGAGGTGCCTAGGAAACATGTTTCTGATGGCTTTATTTTGGGCAAAATGCATTATTCCTCATTCCCAAAAGATGGTTCACTTTAAGCTACCCAAAAATTGTATCTTGTTCACAATGATGTATGTGGCCCTATGCAGACACCCTCTTTGGGATCTACCTTTACTTTGTGACTTTTATTGATGATGTTTTCAGGAATGCATGGGTATATCCACTTAGAGCAAAGTCCAAAGTGTTTATGTGCTTCAAACAGTTTCTATTTTTGGCTGAAATTTGTAAGCATGTAAAATGGGCACCCTGTATTCTAATTGAGGGGGGCAATTCATGTCTTCTAATTTTAATGCATTTGTGGTTGAACATGGATAAAACATTTGTGTATAATTCCATATACACCTCAACAAAATGGAGTAGCTGAAAGAAAGAATGGTTCTCTCATGGAGATGGCGAGGTGCATGGTCAAAATTCAAGCTTTACCACATAGCTTCTAGTTTGAAGCTATTATATGTGTAGCATATGTACTTAGCAAGTGTCCCACCAAAGCATTGCAATCTATCACTCCATTTGAGGCTTGGCATGGTCGCAAGCCATCTATTGCTCATCTGTGTGTTTTTGGTTGTTTAGCATATGCATTAGTGCCTGAACAATAACACAAGAAATTGGATGATAAAGCAATGAAATGTATTTTTGTTGGGTACAGTTTCGAAAGCAAAGGCTATCTTTTGTATCATCCATAGACTAAAGGCATTTTGATTAGTCATATCTTGTTTTCATAGAAGATGCAATTCAACCATTACTTTCATGTACCAAGGAGACTTATGTTAGCTCTAGATATGTGTATAGCATTTTGTTGCCTCTTTTTATATGTGGAAAGTCAAGTGCTAGTCCGAATGAGGCAATTTCTGAGCCTTTATAGGTTTCATGTGATGATGTATATCATTCTATTTCTTATGGAGATTTACATGATGCATTTTCTTATGAGATCACTAATATAGAGGAGGCAAAAATAATGCCAAAATGGTTGGTTCAGACTTTACGAGATAGCAAATTAGATACACCTCTCTCATATCATACTGATTTGCGCTATCATAGTGCTTCTTTTGCATCAGAGTGATATGTTATGTTTGCCTCTAGTCTTTGTGATGAGAATGAGCCTGTTTTGTTTGATAAAGCACAAAATTCAAAAAAATGGATGGTTATCATGCAATTAGAATATGATGATATTATGAAGACTGGTACTTGGTCCTAATGTGATTTGCCTCTTGGCAAGGCCATTGGCACTAAGTGGGTATACAATGTGAAGCGTATGCGTGACGGAACAGTTGATAGGTATAAGGCTAGGCTTGTTGCAAAAGCTTATGCTCAAGAAAGAGATATTGATTTTGATGAGAACTTTGCTCTCACATGTTGAATGACTACTATTTGTAGCATTTGTGCACTTGCAGATCATCATGGTTGGAATGTACATCAATTGGACATTAAAACTATATTTTTAAATGTGACTTACATGAAGTGAAGTATATGTTTTTCAGCCCCATGGTTTTGTGCAGAAAGGGCATGAAAACAAAGTGTGCAAGTTGAAAAAGGCATTATATGGTTTGAAGCAAGCGCCACGTGCTTGGTATGAAAAGGTACATGCCTACTTGATTGCACATGTTTTTGAGAACAGACCAATTGAGAGAACCTTATATGTTAAGTGTGAAAATGATGTTTTTCTTATCATTGTTATCTATGTTGATGACATGCTGCTCACTGCTCATGATGAGAAGCATATTGCTGATTTTAAGGATGATTTGCTTGCCTCATTTGAGATGCCAGATTTGGGGCATTTGCATCATTATTTGGGCATTTAATTTATGCAAGTTGATGATGGAATAGCTTTGTTTCAAAAAAATATATTGACACATTATCATAGTGCTTTGGCCTTGAAGGTTGCAAACCTATTGCCACTCCTATGGAAATAGTTTTCGGTTGAGTCCCCATGATGTTGGAGATGCATTTGATGTTGTTCCCTATCAGTATGGTTTTGGATGCTTGATTTACGTATGCATAACTCGGCCTAATATTCAATTTATTGTCTCACATATGAGCAACTTTATGAATTACATATGTCTCAAGCATTGGCAGGAAGTTAAGTGCATCTTTCGTTACTTGAGTGGTACCCAGCTACTTAGATTGTTTTATCCCAAGGGGGATCACTACCGCCAAATCTACATGATTTTTTGACTTTGACTGGAGTGGTTGTTATGACACTCATATGTACACCAATGGTTTTTGCTTCATGCTTGGTAGCTCATGCATATCTTGGTTGTACAAGAAGCAACCTACTGTGGCCATTTCTAGTTGTGAGGCTGAGTATAGGGAAGCTTTCATAGTGATTGTTGAGTGTGTGTGGCTCAGACGCCTTTTGGCTGATTTGGGTGTTGGCAAGTCTTCTGCAATGACCATCTTCACTGATAAGCAAAGTGCATTAGCAATTGCATGGAACCTTGTGTTCCATGCTCACGCTAAGCACATTGAGGTACACTATCATTATGTCAAGTAAATGTTCTCTACTGGAGAGATCACTTTGGAATATGTGCCCACCAGGGAAAAAAATAAGGGCGAATGTTAGCATTTTTTATGAAGAAAGACATGTGAAATGTTCGCCCTAAATCAGACACTCGGCCTCAAGGCTTCGAGCGAACGTTCGCCTTCTATCAACATCTATGCTTGTATTAGATACCTACTTTCACCCTACGTCAAACGATGATGGAAACATACCTTCTCAGGCAAGCCAAGGTGCAATCAAATGTGGAACCCGAGCTCTGATTCAGGTCGCGTCTTCTCTAAGTATCGAAGTAGAATCTATAGTCATTTTGAGAATCGAAGTAGAATCTATAGTCTCTATTTCTGTATAGGAGAATGGGATCTTCATGTTTGAAGAGAGATCAAGAAAAAATGTATAAGCACATGCACTTGTAAATTGTTTTTTTTTCTCGTCAAGGTAACAAAGCTTGTGGAGCTAAATAGATCTCTCGATAAAACTTGATGGTGAAAGATTTATGAAGCATGGTAAATGTTGCACCAATTGTGAGAATTATATATTTTAGTACTATTTTTTATGCTTCAAATAATGATTTTTCAATGTTTAAGGATTTTTACTCCACTTGGTAATCATAGGTATGGGACCACAACTCAAAGATGATGTACATTTTTGAGGCCTATACTCACCTACTCCACCTCTTTAGGTCAACCAACAGCCTCTCTCATGATTATGTAAATGGATACTTGTGCATTGTTGGATGTGTAGATCCTTCTCCCACCATCTCAGGCATACTGATCATATGTTTTGCCAAGAAGTAATTGTATCATCACTCTCTCTCACTGTTTATATTCAGCCATTAAGAGATTATAGTGTGCAGTTTATTCTATCCTTGTCTTTCTCATTATTTATTCAACAAAAAGGTTTTCTTTATCATTAGAATGAGTGGCACAACAATACTATTTCTAATACATTACAAATCACTGAATATAGTTGGATTTCTAAGTGTGCATGTGTTTTCAGTAAGATGGCATGTTGTTATTGTTCACAGATGGTATAAAGACTGAAAGATGAGGCTATGGAAACTGAACATGATGTTGTTAGGCAGCAAATGCATGATTGAAAGTGACCTGAAGAGGTGGTTGGCCATTAGGGCAATGTTCTTTTTTGTGCTCATGAGGATAGTTGGAATGCAATAGTTTCAAGTGGATAAACATCAATCTGAAATTGCTCATCCAAAGCTTCTAGACTCAAAGAGAAGTTAGAAAAGTTTTGTATCAACTTCTAAGAAGAATGAGTGCAAAAGCTACACCCTAATTTTCTCATAGCTTTTGGGTCTCCCTTATAGCCCTTTTCTATGGACTTTTCTTAAGAAATTTGGTAGGAATGTCTCTTGTTACACTTTTTGTGTGTAGAGAAATGGCTCGATGCACACTTAGGTAAAACAAAAATTCCCCAAGTGTCCCTAAACCAATGTCTTCTAGATTCCTTTGGATATCTCTTTTACCACAACTCTTTGGCTTGACTCAATTCTTAATGATATGTGCCTATAATGCCCAAGTGACTTCAATTGACCCAACAATGATCTCGATTCCTCTTTGATTCCTAGAGAGTTAACTCAATTAAGGATCTACCAAAGGAATAGGTCAACTGTTTTTTAGCACTCTAAAGTTTTGACCCTAAACAAGAAGGTGGGGTCCAATAGAGTCCTTGAAATCCTTGGGCAAAAAAAATGTTCCAAATTCATCCAAAGATGTCTTTAGCAGCAAGTTGCAGAACTAGACTTGTGCCCTCTTTCTTGTAGATTCTTGTGAGTGATAACCTTGGATGAGCCATACAATATATCCCAAACTCTCTTAGTCTAAGAAGCACCTAAAATTCCACTCAAAAACCAACTTTTCAAGAATCGATATCCTTGGCAATCAATCGATGAAGATGGACTCAAATACTTGATTTTGTTGCACATCAAGATTCCCCTAGTCTTAAGCATCCTAGGCTTCATATACCTTAATATCATACTCAATACCTTGGTTTGGGCATGTTTTCACTAATATTAATATTTGTGCATAGGAAGGACATCCTTTTGTAGAATTCTTGTTTTTTGTCCTACTTTTGATACTTTTGAGTATGATCGAAGTATATTGGCTTGTTAGGCTATGTGTTTGTGACTTGAAGTTTGTATTTAGCCTTAGTTCTTGTGTTCAAGCCAATTCGACAAGAAGCATGTGTTTGCCTCTCTATGCTACAGGGAAATCATTTGTTGCAAATCACTCCCAAATGACTCTTTATGCTCACTTTGTGTACTCACCATAGGTCATAAGACCTATGTGTAAGCAAATAACTCCTCAATGTTCCCTATATGGCTTGTTTCTTCCCAAAATGATGCCCCTACAAAAGCCTAAGTTAGGAAAGTCATTTTTTGCAATGTACTCCAATTTCGCTTGTTTTTTTCTCATTCCTTAAAAAAAAAAAACCCTATGCTCTCTCCTATGTTCTTCTTCACTTCCAAACCCCTAAATCACCAAAAAATTGCAACCCTCAATTAAGGACTTCTCTCCATATACCGTAGGACCACAAACATCGTTTATTGCAAACATTTGTTAAACTTGATTTTTCAATATTACTACACGTGGATCACTTCCTTATGCCCTCTATGCTTCAAACAAGCTTTTGATACTCAAATAAAACCCACACGTGCAATCAAACGATTTCTATGCCAAGTCCAAATCTACAAACATCAAATTTTTTTTTTGCATACTCTTGATAATCTTATCCTGTTTTGTGCAAAGAATTTAGGTTTCCATTTCTTATGTAGTATGCTCCCAAAAAATCCTTCACTCCAAGAACAATGCAAACTACAACTAACAACAATTATGGCAAACATTCATCTCGAGAGTTCCCTAGAAATTAGTTATTGCAACCATATGTTATGCTTGAATGGGATGATCCCCTCGACACTAATAGCATTGACAAAGTGGTTGAACATGTTGAAATGTTCCTTGGTAAGGTTGCTTAATGACTTTTGATTAGGATACCATGTCTAGCAATTCCTCGATAAATGATAAGTGTGACCCACTTATGGATGAGTGGCCAAACTTTGCTTGAAATTATGGGAGATTAAGATCTTTTCTTGAATTGTATTTCAAGTCAATGCACTATTTCACATAGACATCAAGAGTTTGCAAACACTTAACATAGATAAATTTTCTCAATTTTCTATTGAGTCCATACAAGAAGAGTGAAATCATTTTTTCGTGGGAGGGAAGCTCTCACTCAAGACATTGATTTACATATTGTTTGAATCTTTGAGCATCAAGTCGAATGGTCTCATGGCTATTCTATTTAAAGCTATGGATCAAGAAAGAGGTGTCATGTCTACCTCTCTTCTTTGGGAACTCACAGATAAATTCATCTAGGAGATGTCCAATATGTTTAAAGGCTTGTCTATACAATGGTTGGAACCATGTCAAAGCTCAACCAATCAAGACGATCCCAAAAGCTTCGTATCGAGTGAAAAAATAACTCACTTTCTTAGCAACACTCACTAAAATTCAACCACATGATCATCACGATCAGTAGTGCCATCATAATGAATTTTCATGCACTTAAGAATTTATGTAGGTTGAAGCCTTCCGAAGTATTATGGCCATGTGGCTTTGAGCTTTAGCGATTCGTCCTAGTATAGGACCGGATCATACGTGCATATGTTGAATTTCACTTCGTTTGATTTACAAATTTGCTCATTATCAACTTCTCAACAAACATGCAATCAACATTGTTGGAAGCTTAGAACTCTATGCACTATGCTCCAAATCAAATCAAACTTTCTAGGATGATAGAACATGTTATTTAAGGAATTTATTATTAATTTTCATGTCAAATGGTGCCTCTGCTTGTGTGCAACAAGTGTTCAAAGGTTCATTCTCTCCTCTCTATACTATAGGTCTCTCTCTCTCTATCTCTCTCTCTCTCTCTCTCTCTCCCAAATTTGACGCAGGTGAGAACAAATGAACACTTTTGGAGTACAAAAGGAAGTAGAAACTCTTGGTTGGAAGCTTTGGGGAAGCGTTTCACACTCTCTTTTGCTCATGCCAAGCTCAAATGTGCACTCCCAAACTCTTTTTTGCTCTCTTTTACGTTCCCACAATAGTAAATGAACTAAAAAACAAGAATTTATGAGAAATGTTGACATTTTATCTTGTTACATGGGAGAATTCTAATAAATTCAAGCTCTTGCTCACTTCCAATGCTCCTTTTTCTTCATTTCTAGCTCCAAAGAATTCCTTTCCACTTACATAGGCCTCACATCTCTAGCAACAATGCCAAAGGTGTTGGAGTTATAGACCCATATGCCTTAAAGGAATACTTGTAGACTTCAAGTGGATGTTTTAACTGTCACAAGATTGTCAACCAAGTATCGAACTCAATGGAGAGTATGGAAACCAGAAAAGAAAAACTACAAGGAAGTCTAAAAAAGAATAAATGGAAAAATTTTGGATAAAAAAACTGAAAACCTTTATCTAGAAATATGCATGTAGCTATAAAAGATCACCCCTCCCCCTTGTCGCATATGAAAACTTGCAAAACAAAAAGTTATACGCATTCCAAGTGACAAAACTGCAATGGATACTTGTGCGGGAAGAAAACGATGAATCCTTATTTTGCAAAAAAAACTTACCTCACTCTAGAGCTTCCTATGCATGCATAGTACTTCACAAGCTTGGAAAAGACAACTCCATGTCTATATGCACCTTGGAAACACTCGTTTCTTACCATAAATCTCACAAATGAGTAAAGAGTGAAAAGAAAAGTGGAGAGGATGACCAAGTTACAAGATTTTGAAGAAAGCTCTTTATTAAAATGAGCAAAAGTCTACAAAAATGAGATTTCATTGAGCTATACACAACTTGAAGTGGCCTTTCAAATCAAGATTCAACACAAGTCTAGTTAGATGTACATACCTCTTGTATAGCACCCAAGAGTTCAATGTTGTACTCATATTCTTCCATGTGGATATGACAATAACATTACTCTCATCAAGCTTCCTTCTTTTTCCATTCCTTGATGGCATAGACCTTCTTTTTACCATAGTTGAAGCTAGTACTTGACTTTTCATTATATAACTTCTTTTAGCTACCATAATAGCATTTTCCTTTTGCTTTCATTGAGAATATAGTGTTATAAATTTTTAACAATTCTTCGATCTTATCTCTCCTAGTAGCATCACATATAACTCTTCAAAATTAAGAGGGATGGATCTAACTTGGGTTTTGAGAGCCATCATTAATCGATCACATTTTGTTGAGAGAACTCATACACTCTTTCAAGACAATTATTTTTGTCTTGTAATGACAGCAATAATAGCCAATTGATTTTTCAGATATTTTATCGGCTTGATCAAGCCTTTCAAATTCTTCGCTATGAATGCTTCTTGTTTGATATTTGATTCTTCAGGCTTGAAACCTTGCAGTGATTTTTGGT
Organism: Ceratopteris richardii; assembly: GCA_020310875.1. Classification (NCBI taxonomy): domain Eukaryota; kingdom Viridiplantae; phylum Streptophyta; class Polypodiopsida; order Polypodiales; family Pteridaceae; genus Ceratopteris; species Ceratopteris richardii. Next base: position 53,082,308 of record CM035422.1, read on the forward strand.
CTCATAACATTCAAAATACATGCCCAAAGCATATAAGATTCAAAATTAGAAAAATTAATATGAAAATAAACAACTGATAAAAAAAAACAAAAACAATTCACTATTAGAAAGAAAATAATAAGAAGCTAATAGACCAGAAAGATTTCACTTTCGATTAACCGCCTTTTGAAAGTTATAGCCTGTCTGTATGCAGTGTGTGTTCAAATCTGAGAAATAATATCAAATCGATCCACTCTTCTTCCGAAAATCTGAGTAATAATATCAGATCTGAGTAATACTATTAGATCTATCCAGTCTTCTTTTGAGAACTGAAAAACCCACTTTCCCAAAGCCAGCTATGAAAGTTTATTCCTAATTAGCATTTAATTAGGTCTCAAAATCTACCAGAAAATATAAATCAGTACGAACAGCAGTGCATATCTATTGAGCTGCTTTAAAATAGTATGAGCAAGGCTTCAGAGAACCGCTTGTCAGCTAAAAAAGTAGAGTACAAATTTCAGTTACACTAATGCTCCCACCATTGGTAGAGTACAAATTTCAGTCACAACAGAATATAATCATGAACGAGTTGCAGACTACATTCCTTGATAGAAAGATCAACCAATTCCTCTATAATGGAAAAAAAAACCCATGCTATTTTGAAAGCTCCCTTGCATCTAATATGCTTACAAATGATACATCGGAGAGTGAATCGTATTTACATGGAGAGGGGTTAAATTTAATAGACACCTTCATTCCAACCACCACGACTTGCAGAACTATATGGACCCTGCACACCACTCGCTTGATTAAGCATGGAGTATGGCTGTACATTGTCGGCTTTGCCATGAACACTGTCTCCCCTCTATTACCAAGCATAATAATTCAGCAAAACAATCAGATTGTAAGTTTCATAGGTTATTGATAAGGGGGATGGAGTTCAGAATGAGTGATAAGATATGGCGGCCTGCAGGTGACAGACCTTGGATGTGAAGGTCAGAGCCAGCTTCACCTCTCCCTTGATCCTACCACTTTTGCGGATCACATTGTATGCTGTTGTTGCAGTCTTTCCCATTTCAAAGACGAGAGCTAAAGGAATTCTGTGTTGCATTCCCAATTTTGTGGCATCAACTCCTTTCTTAATGAATGATTAACAATGGAATAAACTGATAAGTTATTGAGAGACAAATCAACATACGTCACAGTGCCAAGCTCATCGTCTGCTGTACCTATGTCTTCATCCATGAGCTTACAGGTAATTTCCTGCACATCGTCATCTACATAGAAAAGAAATCTCTGGTTCCAGGATGGGTTACTACCCTGATCTGCAGGATCATGTACAAAATTCATGCGTCTTAATAAAATTTACAAGAATACTCATCATAACAAGAATGGTAAATGGGAGTAATGACGACCCACTTCGCGCTACGTTGCTTTTCTGATTCTGGGATCCGCAGTGGATAACCACGTAAGGATCGGTTTTAGCTGTGGCACAAGAAGAAAACAGATAAGAAGCGAAAAATATTAGCTACCTTCGCGCAGATAAAAGAAAGGAAACAAGATCTAGAAACTCATTAGGAATGTTAGGGTTTCAAAATACACGCTGCTTACAGAACAAATCCACTTTCTTAAGACCGCTTGCACTGACAAGAAAGACCTCCAGCGTTCCTGACGGCATCTCTCTCTCTCTATCTGTGCACCAATCTCTTCCCTGAACTGATGAAAAGACCACAGAGTCCCAATCCCGATATTGACCAAGTTAGTGTGGACCGCTCTTCGAAAGTATCTCGCTCTCTTCGTTGACCTGCTGAAGAACGGTCAGAACTGAGGCAGACAGGGAGGGCAGTGGGCACATGAAAGTTTTTCCAGGTGATCGGATTCCACTTTTTGGGTCACCCACCGAGCATTAGGGGCACATGCGTACCAAGCCCGGTGAGCTCCGGTACCTTAAACATGGGCACATGTATGATGATCACCTGATTTTCTATGACCAAAGTTAAGAACACATGGACTATTTTTCTTTTTAATAAAAGGAAGTTTGGCCTTAGCCTATTCTCCCGGACTTTGATTAAAATAAAGAGGAAAAGTTACAAGTGAATGGGACTAGTGCCCACGGGACCCCCCAAATTCCACAATGCAAGGGAGGAGTATGGCAAACTAGAGGGCATTACAAATGAGGCAGATAAATCTATCATCTCCCTCATGTGGGACCCATTTGGGTTTCAACTTGTTGTTTTCGAGGAGAAAAATACAGTGATGTCTAAACGATGGAGATCTCTTATCTCGGGAGATTCTTTTACCTAGAAGAAACAAGGATTTCTCGATCGACCATTCCTTAGGAGTTTGGCCAAAATTGACTGCACATCGCTCCCTCCAAATCTTCCAAAGTGTCTCACCTCTGATGGCATTCCACAGTCTTGCTGAGCAGCCTACCGCCTCGCCCAACAACGCTTGTTGCCAATTGATTTGGTTCTTAAGTCTCAATACCTGCATCACATGATGCCAGATAACCTGGGACTTGGGGCAATCGAAGAACAAGTGAACTAAATCTTCGATGCATCGATGGCAACGCTTGCACCATGGTGGCACACCACAAATTTTGTTAGCCCTTGCATTGGACCAGATACCTTTATGCAAGATCTGCCACATGAGAACATACTTTTTTATCTCAATGAGGGGGTGCCAAATAGATATGAACTTTAGCTCCCATCGAAGTTTGGTCCAAGAAAGGCACCACTTCTTGTTAAGAGTGTGATGAACATCTAAGTTCTCTTTGAAGTTGGGATTCTAACAAGTTTCTTACCATTGCTCCATTTGAGGCCCTCCAGGCAAGGAAGATCCTGACCGCAGAGAAGGCAGGTAGTTGAGCGGTCCCAAGCTAAACACCTGTCTTGAAGAAGCGTCCATTCCTCGAGGGTAACTCTAAGTCTCGGGTCTAAGTCTTCGAACCTAATCCACTGAGTGGTCTCTTGTTTCCAAAGTTGTTTCCACTGTTTGAACCCCTTGTTCCACAGACGCTTAGCAGTTTGGAGGTTCCAAGACTCCACCCCCCGAATGCCAGCGATCGAGAACTAGATAAAGTCATTTTGTCTTATCCCAGCCGCCCACTTCCACTCCTCATTGATTCTGATGAATTTTTTGGCCTTGTTCCAACTCTTCCATAACAAGCTGGCCTTGTTCCAACTCTTCCAACTCATTGATATAGTTGGCTGACAAGCTGGCGGCAAAGTGGTTTATCAAAGCTTGGAGCAATAGTGAGTCCTCTTCGGGCTAAATTGATCTTCAGAAAGAAAGAGGGAAGACGTTACCTTAGTTGGCCTTCCAAGTTGGAAAGACATTGGTGTGAAGATGAATAAAATCAATAAATGCTGTAAAAAAAAGACCAATATATTTATGAGATACATATGATAGTTGAAAATTAAAATCATATTTGGTTAATAATGCAAGGTTCTCATCCTTACATGATTTGGCTTTTCTACGCTGCTTGTACTTTCCTTGCACGTTCACAATCTCATCAGTTATACACAAAGTTTGAGTCGATTGGTACAATATATGCAAATATCATCATTAATTAATGAGTCACGAACCATGCATGTGCCCCCCCCCGTAAGATGTATAATTTTTCGGGTGACCGGATGATACTTTTTGGGTCACCTAACGGAACTTTATGGGCACATGTATGATAAATTTGATGAACTCCGACCATCAGAATTATGGGCACATGCGTTATGGTCATCCAACTTCCGACGACCAAAATTAGAGGCACATGTATAAGTCGCACCTTGTGTTCATATCTTATTATATTTACAATGTGCCATCTTGTGAACAAAGCTTCCGGTTAATTACAAGCAGGTAACATTGGGATTCTATCACCAAAATATCATATGCATTGAGCAAAGGCTCCCAAAATATCATATGAATTGAGCAAAATATAGGATAGTTTCTGCCATGATGGAGGATAATCTTCATAACGAAACATTCAGTGACCAGTATTGAAATGAATGTATTGAAACCAATGTACAAAATTAAAGTAATATTAAAAAATAAAAGTGAAGGAAGGGACTATGTCCATCCTGAAAACATAGGTGCAAATTTATCAAAGTTTGTTAGATGAGATTAACCAAATAAAATGGTGAACGAAAATAGTACCTTGCATTATATCCTAAAATCAAGCATGGGAGATGCAACATCTTCTAAGAAGCAGTCAAACAGCATAGTATATGTACATGAGAGTATGGAACTTTAAACGATATCACATCGAATAGTACCGTTAAATGAAGAGAGAGGCATTTCAGCAAAACTCCGAGCTTAATACGATCTGATAATCTTACGAAAGTCTGAAACGATTGAAGTTTATGTTTATGCTTTTCTATGTGCAATCTTTTTGTACTTTGACAATGACAGTGTCCCATTTGCCTGCGGTAACAATGTGAATTACGCAAATAATTTTTGCTTTTAGCCATCGGGTGACCCGAACGGAAAATTTAGCAAGGTGACATTCCGTTCGGGTCACCCCATGGCTCACCGTACACATCAGCTTCTATGGATTGCCATGCTGTCAATAAAGTGACTTTTTGGCCGAACTTCTGGTCGCCGGGCTCCCATGTGCCCCCCTAAGAGTCTCCGTCTTGACTCTCCATGTGCACCTTCAGCTTCCACATCTACCGTTTACAATGTTTTTTTTTTAAGAAACAGGAAGTATGAATTAAAGATGAAATGTATGGATGTACAAAGGGTAGGGCCCCCACCACAAGTACAAAGAACCAGGTACCACACAGGACCTGGACATGCTACATAGCACTCAGAGAAATATAGCCAAGGAGCAGGATGACAGTCAAGCAATTAGGGACAGTACAAAACCATTTGAAATCAAGAGCTAGAGTATAGGTGAAGGAGGGACTCCCTCCATTTACAGGGAGTTGTAGTGGCCACATGAGTGGACAGCCTGAAATCATCCTTGGGGGCATCTCTGATATCAGAGATAGCTTTCTTGCCCAGGTCCCTAAAACCTTTCAAAAAAGTATGCAACATAGAGCCTTTGCCATTGTTCATAACTTTTTGATTCCTGGATCTCGAGATGTGCCATAGAATATGGCCTCTCCATATGTTCTAGAGAGCATAGTCAAATTTGTTGTAGGATCCAAGAATAGTCTCTTGAAAACTGAGGTTGATGTTCATCTTCTGACAAGCAGGCAAGAGGAAACTCCAAAACTATTGAGCATGCTTGCAGTTGAAGAACATGTGGGGGATATCCTCCTCATTGCCACAAAACATACAAACTTCATCTTTAATGCCAAACTTCCTGGTTTTGGCACCACACCAAATACCATTATGCAAAATCAGCCACATCAAAAAGGAATGCTTGATGTCGTAAGGTAGGTGCCAAAGACTCATGAACCTGTGAGACCACTAAGTAGCATTCCAGTTGGCCTTCCATCTCTAATTAAGCTTGGGAAGAATCAAGGTGATGGAGCCTTTCTACTGATTGTATCTCCTCAGCATGTCCCTGGAGACTTCTTTCAAACTGACAGTAGACCTTTGGTTACAGACAGTCAATCTTCTGATCAACATTTCCTTGTGCAGCAACAACACATGCAAGCAGCCAGAGGATAATTCAGGGTTGGCAGAAATTTGTTCATTAGATAATACATGATTCCCGGAGATGAGCTCTCTCCATGAAGAAAAACCAAGCTTGCAACATTTATGATGTTTTCCTAGAGAACCATTTTCCCACAAGGAGATCTAGCCAGTCCAAATGCTTTCCTTCATTAAAAAATCAGTTAGTTGAAAGAATTTAGGGTTAGGGGAACACACTTTCTTGACAGACATCCAAGCATTCCAGAACATGCAAGAAATAGAGCTTCCAACTAGTGAGTATATATGGGGAGAAACCAAAATATCCCACAGATTATGATTTTCCCAAGCTTTGTAGTGAACCAAAGAAAACTTGTCAATGTTACGTTTCATTAAGAGAGCCTAGAAATCCATGGATTCAATAGCCTTATGAATCCACTTAGCTGAGAGATTGGAGGCCATTTTGATGGGACAAAAGATACCTAGCCCACCTTCCTTTTTTGGGAGATAGCAGGTTTTCCAAGCCACCTTAGGGATTTTGTTGGAAAGAAGGTCCCCCCCCCCCCCCCCCAAAGAAATCTTCTAGCAAGAGCAAACACCTGATGAAAGTTCTTTTTGTTAGGCATCCAACAAGAAAGAAAGTAAACCAAAGAAGGCAGAACATAGTGATTCAACACAAAAACCCTGTGAGAGAGAGAGGATTGACGAGCATACCAATGAAAAACTCTATTTCTAAATTTGTTCATGATCCAATCCCATCTTTGGTTTAGGGACACTTGAAAGCCCATAGGGATGCCAAGCAATCTAAAGATCTCCCCATCTCGGATGATATCAAAACTCAAAGCCGAGATAGAGGGGGGCACCAGATTGGTGGAGGCTTTAAAGGCAGTTTTTTTATGATTAATGTGGGACCCACTGGTTAAACAAAAGGTGTTCAAACACTCAAGAACACAATCAGCAAATTTGGGTTCGAGTTTGACCAAAATGTTGGTGTCATCAGCAAATGCCTGAAGGCATAGCTGCTCATCAAAACCAGGGACAAAAATTCCTTCAATCTTCTTTTGGGACATAGCATCCTTGAGGAGCCAGCCAAGAGCATCACTAGCTATAGCAAACAGGAGGGGGGCAAGGGGGCATCCTTGCTTGATAGATCTTTTGAGTCTAAAATGAGGAGAAAGGACACCATTTATGGAGATTCTAGAGTGAGCATTTCCAAAGAGGGTGCTGATAGCTCTAATGAAGTTTTTACAAAGACTAGAGTCATGCAGGGACTGAAGTACAAAATCCCACTCTATTCTATCATAAGCTTTGTCAAAGTCTATTATAAAAAAGTAGAAGGGCTAGTTGGACTCTTGGGCATACTCAATGCTCTCCCACAAGGAGATCATAGCATCATGAATGAATCTACATTTAATAAAACCTTTTTACTCGGGGAGGATAATGTTCTTCATAATAGGATTGAGTCTCCTAGCCAAGGAGGAAGCAATGATCTTGTAAATAGAGGTCAAAGCTATTATAGGTCTCCAATTATTTAAGTCCTCTTTAGGACCCTTCTTATGGATGAGTCTAATGACCCCAATATTGATCTCGATAGGAAGAGTGCCTTTTCTAACAGATTCTTTCCACACCAAGAGGATGAAGGGAGTCAGGAAATTAGCAAGAGCCAAGAAAAAACTCATTGGGAAGGCCATCAAGGTGAGGAGTTTTGTAGGGTTTCAATTTACCAATGGTTTCTTTAATCTCACCGACAGTGAGGGGCAGGTCCAACATGGAAGCCAAGCTAGAAGGGACAGTTTTTCCCCTTTTCTTAGCAATGGAAGCTCTAGCTCTGAGGATATCTTCCAGCCACTTGGGAGAACTAGAGAAAACATTTGTAAAGAAGCGGGTAGCCTCATGCCAATTCTCCTCAACACTGATAGCAATACCACCAGACTTTTTCAAGAGCATCGGGATGAAATCCTTACATTTCTTTTTTTTTGAGCAGAGAGAACATACACTTCGAAGGTCTATCCAGGTTCCCATCCCAAAATTCTCTTGAGGAAAAGAGAATACTACTAGCCTCAAGGTACTCTTCATATTTCAACCTTTCCTGAAGGCACAAGATTTTATCCAAAAATTTGGGATCCTTAGAGGTAAGGAGTGAATCTATTTCTCTAGAAATCTTATGTCTCCTAGCAGCTCTAAGGGTTTGTTTTAGGTTCTTATAGTAGGTGAAGACCGACCACTTCCTTTATCGCTTTAGCCCAAGCAATGGAGGGGTTGGAAAACTTCTCAAAACAATGGAGGAAAATGTCTTTAGTCTTCTCTATGATATGTAAAAGGGAAGGATCAAGGTGGGGCCACCCAGACTTAAAGTTGGGACAATTAGTTTTAAGAGAAATAAGAAGAGGGACATGGTCTGAGAGACAAATAGACTTGTATGTGGAAACCTTAGCTTCCCAAAAAAGGTAAAAAAAAAAGGGATATTAATATAGCATTTGTCTATCCTTGCAGCAAGAAAATTACAACCTTTTTGTTTATTATTCCACGTGACCCCCGTGTGGCCAGAGATGTCCAAAAGGTCATGTGTGGTGACAAGCCTAAGCCATGAAGACCATTCTTGACCTTGAATGGTGCTACCCATCTTGTTGTGTCTATGAGACAGGGAAGTAACCATATTAAAGTCTCTTGTAATGACAATGGGACTAGAAAGGGAACATAGCTCTTCCCAACATTTACTTCTTTGGGTCACACAGTTAGTAGCATATAAACATATAATGCTACAATCGAAGGGCTTGTTAAGAGCAACCCCTACCCATTAATGGGAGGAACTAGCAAACACCGTACGAACTGGATGAGCAATGGAATGAGAGACACCGATCGATGCACCTCCCCTCCCATACTGGTGCTTGGTAGATACCACCTATGCTTATTGGAGACTATGTTTAAGTGAAGATCAAGCTTACCATCAACAACTTTCAGCTCTTGCAAGCACAAAAATTCAGGCATTGCCGACAAGTCAAACAACCATTTGGAAACATATTTAGCTCTAACCGAATAAAAAATGCCTTTCATATTATAAGAGATGATTTGCATGTTGTTCATCATGATCAAACAATACAGAAAGATAGAATTCCATAACACAAACAAGACAGACAAGGACTCAATCATTTCCTAATATTCTTGGAGACTTTACTCAAGGAGACCGAGTTCTTCAGGATGTCTTTCCTCTTGCGTTTAGTGTTGCTATGCCTCCTAGCCTTTGTGACATTTTGGCTAGGGGGAACCTCATTTTCTTTTTGGTTCTCCATTAGGTCCTTTACATCCGTGCCTTTTTGGTTTAGGTCACGAATGATGGAATCATCCTGGTTGGCTAATTCAGTTTGAAAATCTATTGATGTCTTCAGGAGTATGCAGAGCAAGGTTGCTCTTAGAGATGATACCTGGTATAGCAAATTTCCAAGAGGAGCCTGAAACATTTTTTCTTCTATTCACCACAGTAGTTCAGCCCCCAGAGTCAATGGGCTGATTGAGATTTACCTCCTACAAGGTGAGATTTTTGGAAACATGATTCAAGGCAAGGGGATTATTAACACTCTCTTTCACTTGAGTAGCTTTGTCAGATTTAACATTTTGCAAATCCTCTAGAGGTTTTTTTTTTTAATATAAAGGAAGTTCAGCATTAGCGTACTCTCTCGGACTTGAATTAAATAAAGAAAAGTACAAGAGAAGGGGACTAGTGCCCACGGGACCCCCCAAATCCCACAAAGCAGGGGAAGCATCATCAAGTACTCCTTTTGATCAATAACAAACTTAAACCTAAGTGGGCCCCACATGAGGGTGATGAGAGGGTGATTAACCTTCTTTAGAATGCCATCTAATCCTCTAGAGGGTTAGTGACATCTTCCAAAAGAGCATAAAAAACATTGCCCCAATTTTTACCTTTTTTTTTTAGTTTGTTTGACTTGAGGTCTTTTGTTTGAGTGCAGACACACCTGATTGAGGTTGTTGATTATTTATCTACGTAGAACTGATAGCAGGATCCACCTTCTTAAGCAAAGGACGGTCTCTTATCCAATGTCCATGTCTATAGCACTTAAAGCTAGCATTAGGAAGATTCTTATAAAAAAATTTCTGATCATGCAGATAGTTACCCTCTGAGTCCATGATTTTAAGTGATGATTTTACTGGTTTGCTCACATCTAACTTGACAAGGACTTGAGGGTCTCACTTTGGATTTATATTCCCCCTTGGTTTCTGCCCTAAAACATTACCAAGAAAGTTACAAAGATTGTCCACCCAAGGGTAAAACTCCGCCGAAAGGTCAGGTATCCCTACCCAAATGGGGACCCTTGAGGGTTTGGGTCCCCTAGGGTTGAACCCCAAAAACCATCTAAAAATAGAAATCAGCATAGCTTTAATTATCCATTGGCCTTCAATTATTATCTGAAGCGCATCATTAGCATCATCGAAGTAAAAAAGGTAATAGCTATTAGGTAAGTATTGTACTTGTTTGACGAAAAGACCTCTACACTCCTAGTTCGTACGAATCCAATGTCTAAGCACGTCTTGAGGTGGCCTTGGACCGTGGCACAAAGCTACGATAACACGGTTCAATAATTTGTTTCACCATGGAGTAAATGAAACTTTATCTATGATTGCATTGCATCATCTCTGATAGTCATATCACCTTTGATGAAGCATTCAAGCATGTAAAACAGGATAGACTTACCTTTCCAGTCTTGGTTATCAACACAAGATCCCCAGGGTTATCGAAATGTATTCCTCGACTGCCATTAACAAGGGCATCCGTAAACGATTTATGAAGACTAGCAGGGGGGAATGAATTTACCTTCTTAGTCACGATGCTGCAAGAATCATCAGCCACATTATTCACCTTGTGATCCCCGAAGCCGATATTGCCTTCTCCTACAACATCCAACAGGGAACATGAAATCTGCAAGGTTTGAAGCAGCAAGTCTTCACTCATCTCCATTTGAGATGGCGAGTTAGATACAACGTTCAAAGGCATTGCCCCCCCCCCCTGCGGGGGGAGAGAAAGACAGAAGAACACATCATCCAGACGAGGGCACACTAAGGACGATACAGATGTGGAAGTGGAGCTTTGAAACCTGATGTACTATTGCATGCATTGACCACTAAGAACAAACCCTAGACCCAATGCAATTCTTGAATTGTCGAAAGGGTCGATGAAAATAATCACCATTTACAATGTTGAAATGCCCATCTATTTGTTTTTTTTTTTTTAAGAGGAAATTTGGCAGGAGCTTAATCCCCTTGTTTGAATAGATTGAAAGAACAACTCTCTAGGTGAATGGGCATAGTACTCATGGGATCCCCCTATCCCACAAAACAGGGTTTAGACTGTTTGAAGGCGACACTTGGAAAGAATTGCCTGGAGGTAACTGGTTAACAACTGTTTTTACACTGGCCTAGGACCCACAACTATTTTGTCGTAGGCAAGAGTTGAACCCTTGCCCCTACCTCAAGAGGCGAAAGACCTTACCAAGCCTATCTATTCATTCAAATCTCTTTCCCTATACACGTTTGTCTTTCCCTATACACGTTTGTCTTTGCGAATCTCTTCATATTTGTTCATGTCACCTTAAAAATAATATCTTACTTAATTGCAATTTTTTTTAATAACCATTGGAGATAAGTATTTCTCAACAAAAAATCAAGTTTTGTTGAGAAATTCAATTAGATAATTGTACGTATGTATGTGTGTTTGTGTATGTATAAACATTGAAGATACAAATTCGATCTATTGAAGTGGGTTTTGCAAGCAAGGATGATGATTAATTATACCTTTAAATGCTAGAATATATGCACAACATCTATCCTTGTATGAAGACATGACACTTCTTTGGTCAAATATAAAGCATAAGAACTTCTAAAGCATCTTTATGTTACTAGTGGTAGGTAGTTTCTTTAGTGATTTTTTATCCTACAAGAGAACCTTCATAACAATGAATGGAATGTTCATTGGATTTGACTTTAATATTGTAAGAATTAAGTTTTTCGTTGTGATTTTGTTGGGATTACTAGATTTGTGGGCAATTCAAGCTTCATTGTTTGGGTGTAAAATGTGCATAGAAGACATCAAATGTGTGTAAAAGTGTGTAAATTGATTTATGCATAGAAACAATCAACCACATCTCCAAAATGTACATGTTGGATTTTAGAAGTAATAGGCATCTACAATGTGTGTTACAAATTTTTAGTTCAAACACTTTCCAAGATTTGTATTCAATCTTCAATATTTTTATGCAAAATTTAACATTCAATATCATTTTTGCCATGGTTTTTCCGAAATTCATACAAGAGGAAACCTCTTTTTGTTTATTTTAGAAGAGGAAAGAAATCTTACACAATCCACCTTAATCTTTTACCAAAAGAAAGGTTCCTCTTTATAATAAAAAAATGTCCATAGAAAAGGAAACATGTCATACTGTGCATTCAAGTCTTCTCAAACATTTAATGTGATAATTCGTCATAAGGTCCACAAACATTCCAACACAAAAATCATGGCAAATTATCAAATATTTTATGTGTCCTATAATGAGCCATATTCCTTCTAAGTGTACTCATTCAAATCTCAATGCAAAATAATATCTCTCCTTATTTAATGGTTTTCATTATGTCACTTGTTAGAGAATCCATGGTGACCCATCCGAAGGACAAGTGCACTATTAGGGTGCTTAGGGTGGTCCTTGCTAATTAGACATCCGATTGTCTATCATTCGAGAAAGGAAAATCACTTCTTCTTCTTCTTCTTCTTCTTCTTCTTCTTCTTCTTCTTCTTCTTCTTCTTCTTCTTTTCTTCTTCTTCTTCTTCGTTTAAATCACGTCACGAGGAGGATACATTAATGATCCCTTTGTTGTCACACATGCATCCATCATAGTGATTATAGGGAATGTATATATGATGGCCCTTGGTCACCTATCTCATTAGTTAATTTTGTAGGGAAAAACTTTTTTATGTCACAAGTGGCTTCCTCAACTTTTGACTCAAAAGCTCAAGTGATGTCCAATTTTCATTCCAAAGACATATTCTTTGGTCCTCTTTGAACTAGTTTAATGCGAAGTCTTGTCACCTGTAAGTACATGTGATACTTGAACACTATAGCATAGATGCATTTTTTGGATACTAAGAACTACTTAGATGCTACTTTATTGAAAACAAAATACTTTCCATATGTTTTTCTTAAGGTAATAGTAGGAGAGTTCATATTTTTTATCCTCTATTTTGCTTTTGTGTTTCCTCTCACGATGGATCCATAAATAGACCATATGTGATCTCATGTATATTTCTCACACATAACATCTGTAAGTGAGGACTTGTGTATGGACTACTCTCATATATAAATTTATTTTAGGCATCTTGATTTGTGGATTCATGATTTTGACTTAGCAAGCAATCATTTATGAAACAAAATTTATCAAGATGTGGAGTCTTTTTATTTTAAAATATTGGATCTAATATCTTTGTTGCCAAGGTGAAAAGGTTAGTACATTTGAAGTCTTGGTGTTTAGAACTTGACAAGAAGCATATATACATTGCTTGATTTCATTTAAGATAATATATTTCTTGTGTATTTTTTCCTGATGTCGTAATAGAGTGATGGAAATTGTGCCTCTTGTTTCTATTGAGTTTGATATATTATTTCTTTTCTATGTCTTTTATGTGTAATGTTTCTTTTTTTTACTCAATAGGAATGTATCCTAGTTTAACTCGTGTGATCATGTATTGACTTATATAGACACTCTTCAATTAGGTCTCTAAGATATTATAGATAAAAAGTATTGATGTCCTAAGATTCAATGGCCACATGGTGTTCCTTGACACAAATTTTCAAAATTGTCATACTTTATGACCATTCTGCTACTTGTTGAAAGGTAAGGTGCAAGTTCAAGTAAATCATAAGTTTTTGACCGCCCAATCAGTAGGGAATCCATTAGAATCCGAAGACGTGTGGATGGAAGCCATAGCAAAATGACCTCAAGTTAGCAAGCTATTGGAGAAATGTTAGCAGACCTTTTTGGTGAGATCCAAATTATCAATATATCAATTTAGATTTCTGTAAGCCATTGGTCTTATCTTTGAGCGATATGAGAGAAATCACATATACTTTTTTTCAAAAGGAAGTTTGGTAATAGCCTACTCTCCCAAACTTTAATTAATAAAGAAAGAAATTGTACAAGTGAACAGACCTAGCACCCATGCGTCCCCAAATCCCAGAAGGTAGGGGTTGCTTAAAATTTGCTAGAAAATGTTACAAAGAAGCTTGATAACCCTTTCTTCCCCCTCATGGGGGGGGGCTGCTTGCTTTTAATCTTGTCGCTCATGAGGAAAAACATTGTTGTGTCTAAAGCCAGGGGATTTTTATAATTAGAAATTAGTTTGCCTAAAAGAAAAAAATATTTTTTCAATTGACCATTTGTTAGGAGGGTTACCAAAGTTGGCAGCACACCTCTTTGTCTAGATCTTCCAGAGAGCCTCGCCTCTATAATATTCCATAGTGAAGAGGAGTAGAGGATCGCTTCACCTAATAAAAATTGCTTCTAATTGATTTGTCTTTGTAGTGCCATGATTCTCCCAAGGGCCCTCCAGACTAACATTGACTTGGGGCAAGAAAAGAAGAGGTGTCCTAAGTCCTCATTGCCATTGTGGCACCGCTTACACCACTGAGGGACATCACAAATTTTGCATCATTGAGACAAGTTCAAAACAGCCAACCCAAATTTGTACTTATGAACTTTGCCAAAGCAATTATCTCCATCAAGGTTATGCATACCTTGAAACACCATCAATTCAAAATAAAGTGGCAGTATCAGAGTAGTTATGTAAGTAACTAGATATGAAACCACAACTTCGACCTACCAACCCAAGATTTTTCATGTTCCTATTTTCAATAATTAACCTATTATTTCAACACTTTGACTTCAATGAAAATCTTTGCAAACTTTAACTCGAAAAAGATTAGAAAGTCTCCAAAGGTCAATCTGGTAATCAAGTCAAACAAAATCAGAGATCATCCTAAGGGACAATGTATGCTGAGTTTATAGTAGACATATTTGAAGTATGTCATGCTTGATTTTTTATCATCTCCCTCAAAACATGCCTATATATGTTTACCACTAATCATATAAGTCATGATCACATGGTCAATTGAACATGATACCAATGTTGAGTGCAAAAGCCTTTTCCAAGGATCTTGGAGCAATCCAAATCTATCTCTAGGGAACTTACATAATAAGGTAGCATATATACCTCCAACTACAAACGTATTTCCCAAGCTTAGCCACAAGTGACCTCATAGAACCATTTTGGAAGCCAACCTATTTTCTTGAAATTTCCATGTCTAAATGACTATGGAGCATAATATTATTGGTCAATCCAAACATGGTACCAAGAAAACCCTAGCCTATTAGATTGATTTGTCCCTTCAAAAAGTGGACGGGGTAAACTAAGCATTTAGCATGTTTTCTACTTGAGAGATCAAACATATTTACCCATGATAGAAGGTATAGTTTTGCCAAACTTTTATAATGATAAAAAAAAAACTATGCAGTGTTTTGCTTTAGCATTAATTATGGAACTATTGCTTTAGCATTAATTATGGAACTATTATCAGACTTTTCTAATGATAGCAAAACGACTTCTCATTATTGCCATTCTAACCAACCAATCCGTGTGATGACAAAATTATTTGATATATATTAGAATTTTCAAAGTTACATATTGCCAAATCAAACGTGTTTATGTAAATTTCCAAGATCATGCACCTAAAAACCCACTTTACCAATACATATCGTAAATCAAGTAATCAATTAATCCAACTTTTGATGGGATAAACCAAAGCGACTCATTCAATCAATCTACTTTTGAAAATGTTATCCCCAAAATATTTGCATATACATGATCCTTCATATTCTTATACATAATAGTAATCATTATTATATCTCAATAGCATAAATACTCAACACCCATGGGATAAATTTTATGTGAAAACTAGTATAGAAACACACACACACACACACACATATATATAATACCAAACAATCAAAATAATACCAAATCTTTAATTTTTCTTTAGAAATTAAATTATTCATATTCCCTTCGTTTTAATAAATAGACATGTTACGACCATCTTGATGAGTTATTCTATCCTTAGATACTAAAGGTTAAGTAATATTTACACATATCAATTTCCAATCCAATAACTAAAAACTCATCAATATACCATCTAAATTTCCCAAACCAGGTTAGTAATGCTATCC
The DNA here is from genome assembly GCA_020310875.1 of Ceratopteris richardii. NCBI lineage: Eukaryota > Viridiplantae > Streptophyta > Polypodiopsida > Polypodiales > Pteridaceae > Ceratopteris > Ceratopteris richardii. The sequence continues at coordinate 53,098,145 of CM035422.1, forward strand.
CGATGAACTCTATAGATACCAAATCATTGGCTACTTAGGAATCAATCATCAAATTAATGGTTGCTATATAGATTTTATCAATAATAGGAGACTCCTTGATTTTTTTTGTATCATTATTCAAGCTGATCAGTTATATCAAAGGAAAATAGCTTTATGTTTGAAAAATTAATGTAAAACATTAAATCTTGCAATCAAAATATATTCCAGAGTATAAGTAACCTTTAGTAAGAACACTTTGTAAGATGCTTAGTAATTAACAAATATTGTGATGAAGCTAGTTTGCACAATTGTAAACAATTACAACTATCATGGTAAATTTCAATCAATGAATCTTTTAAAAGGCCATATCCAAAGGGATCTTGGATACCCATCAATGGAAGCCCCAATCCCAAGTATAGTTACATCAAATTATGATAACAATGTGTTTGAAAAAGAGATCCGCAAAACTTTCAATCATTCTTTGAATGTTTCCAATAGAACCCTAGAAAAACCCAAAAATCCTTCTCAACATGTACATTTTATACTTGGAAATATAGTACAAGGACATACAATCTTTCCATACTCAATTAGAGCACTACATTTTTCATTATATATTTTCCACTTAGATTATATTAGTTCCTTAATTGATATTATTTAAATCATTCAAATCTCTAAAAGTATTCCTCAACATATTGGTCAAAGAAAGTTCTTTATACTTTATAGGAGATTATGTCCTCCATCAAATTAGAAAGACCAAATTTCTTGTATTGAAAAATACTTCTAGTATTTCCATACTTCAAGGTAATATTTCTTTCTTTCAATAATATTGTGATTATCTTTCTTTCAGTAATATTCTGATGATGAATATCTCCTTTAGAAAAGTAGTTCGTTCTTGTACTAGAAATAAAAAAAATAGACCAAATGTACACAGATTTGTAACTATTATATAAAGTATTTATAAAGCATATTCTGCATATTATCAAAGATACTTGTAACTTGGAAGACTCAATTAATCAAAGGATTGGCTCCTAAGACAGAAGGAAATAACTATTTCAGAAAAACATGTTATTCTAGACCCAAATAAATTTATATAAACTTGGATAGGGAGATTCCCAGTCACCAAAGCTTTAGAGGATGAATTCTTAATGTTTAAATAGGAAATTATGCACCAAAACCTGTCTTGAGATAAGGAAATTAGCATTCAAGAGAATCAGATACCTATTTAACTATGCAAGGATGAAGCAAGTCTAAACAAGGATTTTACCCTAATAAAGGTCAGGTCTTCTATATTTCAAGTGGTTTCTTTCTTCCACAAACCATGATCATGATCATTTAAACCATTTTGGAAACTTCTCCATATTCTTAAAAATAGTAAACTCAAACTATCTGTGAATAGAGTTTCATGATTAAAAGGTATTATGTTTACTCATATCTACTTTAACCAATGATTGAAAGTTATGAGAAAGCAAAACTATATTTTTGATCAACCTATCAAAAGTATATCAATCAAAATCTTTGCTTAGATATCATTAAATAATTCTAATAGATGCCCAAGAGGTTTTTTGCATTGATGATGCTTAAACCTCAGGTAAAACATGATCAATTACCTAGATACAAGTTCCAATACTAACTTAAGCTAGCCTTGATAAGGAGATTCACATGCAGTAGTGACTTTGAGGTCTAAGACATCATCAAAGAGGAGAGAATCTTCTTGAAACAAAGTAACCCAACCAGAGAACAACAATTGCTTTTACCCCAAATGAGGAAACCTTGATTCGAGAGATGACTTACAAGAAAATTATCAAGAAACCGATTGTATAAATAACATAAGTGACTATGAGCAGGAAGATAATAGCAAAAAAAATACTCATGTACTATTGAATGGGTTCCATGATCACAATGGAAAACACAACTTGACAGAGTGTATATATAGGAACAACATTTGATGGAAATACCTTAAATTTCTCCTAAATGTGAGGAGAGAAGTCTTCAATCGACACAAAATAACCCAACATCAGCAACAATACTGAAGGGAAGAGCAATATGGATTTGGGGATGCATGAGAGAGTAAATACAAAGAATTAGCCTCATTAACAAACACACTTCCCAAAGTACTAACTCAATAAACATGTCCAATGCTCACTATTCCAAAGCATACTAACTTAACTACATAAATGAAAATAGATCTTATGCTCTTTGAAATGAGCCATAGCATATACAAACTCGAGTTTCCTAGACCAAGATATGACCTTTAGAAGTGTGACATGTCAAACTAGTCAACAAGTGGATGGCTAGAAAGGGAGAGGCTTGTCATATTTTGAGAACAATTCTTTATGCTGATAATGTTGGAAGTATTTGTCCATTTATTGTTATTATCAATGTATTATTTTCTTGTTTACTATTTTGAAGTTGATTTAGGATTTTTGAACTAATTAGGTTTACTTATGATCTATTATCCAATAAAACCCTAATTTGAGTTCCTTTGTATTGCATCGCAATTACTGGTAGATGATTTCTCTTTGCATTGGTTCCTTCTTATTAGATTTCTTATTTCTTTGTGTCTCCTGATTCTTTCTTTTCTTCTTCGTGAGCTTCTTGTGTTATCTTTTCTCTTCTTGTTTCCTTATTTTGGATTGTTGTAGTCTTTTCCATACTTAAGTTGTTAAGGGTTCCATGTATCTCTTTATCTTGCATCCACTCACATTGAAATTATTTCTCCACCTATATTTGCCAATTACACGGCTCCACTAGAGCTAATCTTATGAAGGATGTATGGATCATTTCCTCTTTTTTCTAGTTTCTTGTTATGTTCCTTGAGTATACATGCTAGGACTAGATCTCCTTCTTGTAAATCCTTTTCTCTAATGTGCATGTCATGATAGGCTTTGTCTTTTCTTACCTCCATAGACACTCATAATAACTTGTAATCAGGAAGCCCCCAATTTTTCCAACTCCAAAATTCTATGAAATAGCTTATGTCCTACCCATTGCAATGGATTTCCTATCTTTCGAGTAGGTATCAGAAATTCCATGGGTACAATTGCATATAGACCATATACTAAATTGAATGGAGTGGTTTCAATTGAATTTTTATATGCTACTCTATATGCCTAGAGGACATGATATAATTACATATCCTAGTGTGTTCTATTAGTGTTCACTAGTCTGGAAAGTACAGTGCATAATATTTTCTTGGTGCTTTCTACGACACCATTGTCTTGGGGATGATAGGGTGCAGATTTCTTGTGTATAACCATGTATTGGTCTATCAATGTTTCAATCACTTGATTCAAGAAATGAGTGCCTTTTTCACTTACCAATTCAATTAGTAATGTATATCTACTGATAACATGTTCATACAAGAACTTAGAAGTAGTTTGAGCATCATTCTTCATAGTGGGCTTTGCTTCAACCCATTAAGTCAAATACTTTATTGCCACTATTAGGTATTCTGCATGAGAACTCTTAGCTGGTGGGTGTACATGTCTAGTGAAATTTAACCCCATTTGATAAGTACTCTAGCAAATATCAAAGTCTTAAGAGGCATTTCATCTTTCCTAACAGAAGGTTTTGTTCTTTGGCATATACCACATCTTTGTGCGAACAATTTTGCATATGAGAATAATGTAGTCCACCAAAATCTTGAATATAGGATTAACTTAGCAATTCTCTCACATGAGAAGTGACCTCTTGCTACACTTGAGTGAGCCAATTCCAACATTTCTAAGTTTTTCTCTTGGGGAACACAAACCCTTAGATACATCCATACCTTTCTTTTATAATTGATCATTTATGAGTACAAAGCCCTTACTCATTTGTTGCATGTTTCTTGTTTTTGTATCTTCCTTCATTGTTTCTTTTGAAAAATTTTATTTAAAATTTTCCATGGTATGATTACTCCACTAAGGATTTTCTTGAACCAAAACAAAGTTATAAGCTCACCTTGATGATTTGTCTTGCATTTTTGCTATATATGATTTCACATCTTTTTCTTTAATTGGCCAATAAACTCCCATTCTTGCCAAATTATTGAGAGTAACAATATTGAAGCATGAAAGCATGGATTCCAAAGATGTGCTTTCTCTAAATATTATTTTATTCTTCTTGAGGAACACAAAATTCCAAAACTCTAATCTTATTCAAATGATACAAGTGCCCTTATAACAAGATAAAGTTTCTACTTTACAAAATCAAATGTGTAGAAGTTAGATTTGCATTGTTTGTTCCAATTGATAGTATTGGTAACAATGAATTCCCCCATTCTCGTATGCTCTTTATAATGAATAGATATGCATGAGGCAGTTCATCATCTATGAGATATGGTTTTTTCCAAGTTGAAATTCTAGATAAATGATCTACTTTCAAATGTGTTTTTCCTTGTCTTACTACAACCTCAAATTCAAACTCCATAAGGAGTAAGAACCACCTCACTATCCTTCTTGTTTAACAAGGTTTATTTACCACGTATAATAAAGCTTGGTGATCTAGATTGTAGTGACCAATGAAGATGGGAAAGAGATATGTACATACATAGGACATGACTTGAGTGAAGAGGAGGAATGAGAATTGATAGAACTATTGAGAGAATATAGAGATGTATTTTCTTGGATTTAAGGACCTGAAAGGAGTAGATCCGGATATATTCTTGTTGGGGATGTAAGGGTCATGTGACCTTACCCCCATATTCATATATATACATTATATATAGAGCATTGCCTCAAGGGAGATCATTATGTGGGTTTCGAGGCTCCCACACATATCCGTGCGTCTTTCCTCTCTTCTCTCTCCCTCCATCTCCTCCTTCATCCTCTTGTTCTGCACACCAAAGCCCTTCATTGGTATCAGAGCATGCTGAGGGCTGGTGTGCAAGAAGCTTCAATGGAAGCTTAGGTCACAAGAGGTGAAAGTGCAGGTCGGCATCTCTTGACAGCAGTTCAGTATTTCGGTCATAACTTGAGCTAAGAAGCTCGGATTGACGCGTTTTAAAGTTCTGTGCGTAGCTAACACAGAGAGCTACAACTTCATAGAAGGGCGCAGAATCTGGTTCGGACTTCTGAACTGCCAAAAATTCGAAAAACGCAAAGAATTATAGAAGGCGAATCTACATTGAGTAGAACAGCAGGTCGGTTTGTTTGTCATAACTTGAGTTCTAAAGCTCGGAATGCAATGATTCAACTTGCTGCTTGTAGCTTGGAAAGATAGCTACAACTTTGTAGAAGAACTCAGATCCAGATTCTGAGTTTTAGGTTGCCGAAATTGCAGAATACAGAGCAGTACTGTTGCAAGTGAAAGTGAAATTGACAACAGGTGCTTGTTTTGAGCATATCTTGAGCTATACACCTCCGATTGAGGTGTTCTTTATGTCGTTACGTAGCCAAGAAGCAGATCTTCAAGTTTTCTGAAGAGCAAAAGTTCAGATTCAGAGGTTATCAGCTCTGAAATAGCAAAACACAGAGCAGTACAGTTTTGCCCAAACAACCCTAATTGCACTTGGAGGTTGAATTTGCTTTGGAACTTCTTCGAGAGAGAATTTTTGCTGTGCAATCTCTTATTTTTAGAGCTTCAAGGCATTGTACATGTATGATCACTGTGGTAGCTCCTCCATATGAGAGTAGAGCATGATCTTGTCACGTGTTTGGCATGTAAGATGACATTGTGGTATACTCTTCTTTGAGGTTTATGTCATCATGAGTTTGATCATGGATGTATAGTGGCATTGTGGTTTATAGCTTGCTTATGCCACTTGGTTATGGATTTACTTTCCGATTGCACATACTTTTATGAGAGTTGATTGTGGATCTTGGTTGGTACTTGTATCTTTTGTTTTCCTTGCAGGTACATGATCCAGATTGGAGCCTCAGTTACACGTTTGTTTGTCACCGTTATTAGCATTTGGTCATTGATTGATATGTATTTGCCAGTGTGATTCTTGGCATATGTGGATGGTGATTCCCGCATGGTTATTTTGGTTCTAGAGTCCATTTTACAGAGGAGATGCTGCCGAAATTTTGACAGCTTTTATGCTAGAAAGGAGCTCTAGTGGATCTTGAAGCTTGTGTGATAGCTTTGGATCATTGATTATCTCCATTCATTTGGACTTGGTCACAGGTTATTTGTGATAGGTTGGACCATTTTGCAGGATTCATTCTTGAGTGGGAGGTGCATCACCATTGTATTGGCGTGTATTGCCATTAGTTTTTTGGCACATGTAGTTGCCATTATCTTTGATTATATCAGTGACAGGTGGTGACAGATTACTTATTGTTCTTTCATTATTGGTTATCTTGTTTGATTGCTCAGTTTTCAGGGGATACTCTGTCGAATTTTTCCCAGGATTCTTCCACATCTATTTGGTCACTTTGGAGACTTGGTGAGCAGGCTTATGCTCATGGTTTTATATGCATGGTTATGTGACAGGTGGTTCACATGGTTCCTTCTCCATGGAGAGATTTGTGATGTGAGTTACGCATATGGATATGCAGGTGTGATCCTAGTCAGGATAGAGTATTGTTTCTAGTCTCTTGTTACATTGCTAGTCTTGGATTGCTAGCATGGTATCTTCTCGATTCGATGGTACTGACTTTCCGAGATGGAAAGCTCAGATGTGGCATACATTGGTTCGTGCAGGGTTACACATGTATGTGCATAGAGATGCACAGAGGCCTCGTGACATGCCCGGCCATGTATGGATGGATATGGATGCATTGGCCAGCTCCACTATCCGATTACAGCTTGTGGATTCTATATATGAGTCTGTTATGTATGAGGAGACGAGTAGTGCATTATGGCAGAGACTACATGATATGTATGCGAGTCCATTGACTCATGTGAGACATAGATCACATCGACGACTTCGATGTTGGCACTGTGGCCGTGATGGCCATACTCGACGACGTTGCTTCAGGCGGATGCGACGACGACGTCAGAGATATGCACGTGATGCAGGTCAGGTAGTGGTTTCAGGAGATTCTATGGCAGTTGATTATGCCAGTGATGGTGATATTACTTTCTCCTATGGTTCATCTCATGATTCCTCTTGCTCATTAGATAGCACATATATAGCTTGGTTGCTTGATGCATTAGCCAGTTTTCATGTTACTCCACATCGTGAGTGGTTTTTGTCGATTCTCAGGTGAGAGTCGTGGATGTGTGCAGTTGCCTGATGGTATGACATATGACATTGAGGGTGCAGGAGATGTATGCCTTATGCTACCTAGTGGAGCATCACTTATGCTCAAACATGTACGCTATGTGCCTTCATTCCCTATGAGCTTGATTTCAGTTAGCCAGTTACAGGAGAGCAAATGCTATGCATTCCTTGGTGAGCATCATTTTCAGTTGCGGTTGGGACAGCTTATGCTTGTCAGAGGTGCCAGGATTGGGCACATGTATCCATTGCAGGTACTTCGTGTGAGAGACAGTCTCGTCTCAGTGGGAGTTCAGCCTTATGTGCGATGTGAGACTCGTCATGTCTCATTTTGTCTACCTACAGATAGGTCTATTGACATTCATGATGCACATGTATGGCAGGATTCAGATGCTCAGATGGATGCACATGTAGAGCATGTTTTGGATGCTCATAATGCTTATATAGAGCATGGTTTGGTTGATCATATGGATGCTCATATGGAGCATACTTCATATGATCAGTTGGATGCTTTAGAGCATGATGTGGATGGTCATGTAGATCATTGTGATGATACTCAGTTAGAGTGTGATCATCAGTTTGATCTTGGTGTTGATGTTGTGCATTTAGCTCATATGGAGCATGATGATACACTTGGTGTGGTAGAGCACGATAGCTCTCATGATACACAGTGTATGGTAGAGCATATTAGCTCTCATGATGCACAGCTAGATACATCCTTGGTTGTGAGCATGGCTGATTTAGATGCTGAGGAGTCAGCAGTTATGCAGTCATTCTTGGATTCGCTCATGCCAGATGTTGACATAGATATATCAGGACATGTTGGTCTTGATGATAGTGCTTTGGATGCCTTGGATATAGGCATGGCCGACATACTTAGGTTAGCCAGGATAGCACATGTTTCGTCAGCATTCGGGAGTCTGATATACGAGTTGTTATGCTCGAGACCAGACATTGCAGTTGCTATTGGAGCATTTGCACTTGGAGTTGTCAGTCGTTCGATGATCGACATAGGCATAGAGCGAGTGGGAGCTTTGCAGGAACTTCAATTCTCTCATAGAATCCCAATTACCTCAAATGCTAAGCCAACCAAACAAAAAGCTTACACCTATAATGATAATTATGCAACCAAGATCAAAGAAGAAATTGATTGCTTGATAGAGGCAAGATTTATCTATGAAATTAAGCATATTGATTGGATATACCCCATTCTAGTAGTGCCCAAAAAGAATGGAAAGCTACATGTGTGCATTAACTTGAAAAAAGTTAATAACAACCGCCATATGAGATAGTTATTTGTTCCCTATCACTGAGCACCTCTTAGAACATGTAGTAGGCAAGAGACGTCTATAGCTTTCTTGATGTATATTTTGGATACAATCAAGTAGCCATTGCCCCTGAAGATCAACATAAGTCGGCTCACCAATGCACCTACTACATTTTAGAGGTTGATGTGTCATGTGTTCAAGGAATTCTTGGGGGAGAACTTAGAGGTCTATGTAAATGACGTGTGATCATTCCAACATCAGATAGACACATATCCCCGAGCTGAAGTAGATATTTGACAAATATAGAGAATATCAGGTTTGCTTGAACCCAAGAAAGTGTGTTTTCATGGTCAAGAAAGGCAAAATTCTAGGACATATAGTGTCAATTAATGGGATATACATGGATCAAGATAAGGTTGAGCCATTGCAGAGCTACCTAGACCAAATATAGTCAAGGAAGTACAAGATTTCATGCGACATTGTTGATACGATTGATGTTTAATCCACATCTATGCTATAATCACAAAGCCTCTGTACAACCTATTGACTAACTTTGAGTGGAATGAAGAGTGTCAGACTTCTTTTAACAAGCTAAGTAGACCGTTCCCATTCAGGACCCTCCTATGGGCCACACAACTAAAGTTAATCCTCACATCCACTCGTTCAAGGAAATGGTAGGTACCCTAGGAGATGCTACTTACATATGGGAAGCAGAATATCAATTTAATAATTTCTATAAAAAGTATACATTTTTCACACAAGAATTCAAGAAGTGGCAGAATATCAAAGAACTCCAATGCATCTGGCATAAAGCAAGATTGACATAATATTTTAGTGCACAACTACCCAAACCCGACTTCATGCGATTCTATTAACTCATCAACACATTACAGAAGAGCAATGACAAAAGGGTACCTAATACCTTTGTCGTCCCCTCATTGATGCATGGTAATGAATTGAAAAATTTTAGGCTTTCCCTTAACCTAGTTAGGGAGCCCCTTGACATGAAGGGCATGCATGTTGCTACTAAGAAAGAGTAGCTAGTGCCAGAAAACATGAAAAACAAGAACCTCACCAAGCTTAAGGACATTGTGGCCATGACCCCAAACGTCGCAGTTCCACTCAGAATATGCATGCAACATTTTGCATTTTCGGGGCAAGATCGGTTCACACAACTGCATAAATGTGTTTGGTTTAGTCTATACCTAGCTGAGACTAATAACATGAGCATCAATCTCCCTATCTATATCATTGAACAAATCCATGCCGCTACTCAGAGATGGCCTCAAAAAGACCATTTTGAATAGATTTTGTGCCCTCACACACATCATATATAGATGTTTGGCCTATGACATCCCAATTCAACGAGCTCTTTCTTGGAATATGGTACAACATTTCAAGATCAGAAAGGCCTCTACACCCCCTACCAAGAGGATGAGAGGATCTATCCCATGTGCACAAACAAGGGGAGCTACCTTGACTCCAAATATCTCACTAGTAGGAGAACATCTACTATGCCCATTTACACTTAGATTGCCAAGAAGAAGCACATATGGATCTCAATAGATGGTATCACCTATTCCTACAGATTTGGAGTTCTCAAAGCCTATTGGCCTTGAGGACTTGGGCAATGTAGACTTTGAACATCTTCTAAGAGAGGTTGACCTCATCTTAGAAGACAAAGAAACCGGTGACAATTAGCAACATGAATAGGAAGAAGAATAATAGCAAGAACGAGAAGAAGAAGAAGAAGAAGGTGATGACGAAGAAGGAGAAGAGGAAAGAGAGGAAGAAATCCCCACATATATTATATAGCTCCATAGATTACAGGACACCATAATGAGTGTACAAGCAAGAGGTAGGCTCTCATTGCATAGCAGATAGATACCAATGAATCAGATATTGGAGGAAGGAGGCATCTAGTAGTTCAAAGAGCCCCTCCTTCTATTATCTGAGACAGAAGTACAAAACCTTACAAGAGCAACACAATACTTTATGACAGGCTCACTATGAACTTGACTCTAAACTTCACATGGTGGATCAAGAAGCACAAAGGGAAATGGAAATCAACTTGCATGCATAGATGGAGAGGAATGTCAGACTCCATCAAAATATGGCTCTCCTATGCAAGAACATGGCAGTAGTAGTGGAGGAGAATAAACATCTTCAACAACAAAATCAAGAAAATATGGAAGCAACCATGGAAAGCACCCCTGACATACAAATAATTCCCTTGAAATTATGACCAGTTCCATCAGAGAACATCCATATAATTCTAAGAGAACATGCCAACATCTTGGACTCGTATGATCAATTACAAGAAGAGATCAACTAACTATGCAATCATCAACCCTCTACAAGCACAGAGGCTCTAGAGGCTATTTGAATTGGTGCAGCATCACAAGAGGTTGAAGCCCCACAAAAGTAGATCAAGGAATTACAAACCAATTTGTTGCAATATAAGAGGTCAGCATCACCACTAGAGGTGCTTGACCCATAGGAATTAGTGGAGATCCCAATAGAAGAAATGTTCAAAGACTACTATGAACCACAACTAGTCCCATGAGGTCTTGTCACTAAGGAAGGCCAAGAAACATATGAAGCACCCATATCAAAGTGGCTTAAACAGATAGAAGATTGGATGTACCCATGATGACCATGTAACCATCCAGATATAGTCGATGTTCAACCTTGAAGAAATAGTGCTCAAGTCAAAATACTTTCAAAAATTGTCCTGCTAACACCCAATCACAACCTGCAAATTGCAATACTTCATGTTGTTAGCCAATTACAATGTAGAGATCAAGCGGGTCATCGGGAAGGTTCCTACATTCACCATGCAATTTGATTGGGTGATGTCCTTGAAAGAGCTCAATACGGCACCATATTTCAACCAAATTGGCAAAAACATTTGCTAGAAACGTATCTAGAGATGATGAGAACGTGGTCCATTACACCAGTGTATATGAAATATAATCCATATTATGGTCCAGTAACTTGAAGACATCCATGGCCACCATTTGTAGTGAAGGTGAAGAACAGTCTTGAGTGTCTAGATTGGTTAAATTGCCCTTACTTTGCTCCACTCTATGGACCTCCTATTGTGGTTGTGTCTACCATTTTCCACAAAGTAAAAGCTGTGTATATCTCGGCCCCAGGTCTCAATGAAGGCAATTTAGATTTGGTTTACGTATAAGCACCACACCTTTTGTAGACATTGTATATGCATGGCACGCTTATGTCAAATACTTATCAGCCTACTATAAACATACCTTTGAAGAGATATTAAGAATCATTAAGAAATATTCATACCAAGGTCCATCCATTTGTTACACCTCTTTGTGCTCGAGCAAGCCCTACATGCTGAGTAGTTATGAATGCCATATCTGGATGTTCCAGGCCTTGTGGATTGTGATCGACTCATGATTGATTTAGAACGAGGACTCATACTCAATGTGAGCCAACCTTTTTTGCCAAACCTCTATTTGTGATAGGTTTGTGTGCCATAATTGAATAATGTTGTGTTCCTTGTGTCTTGGAGTTCAAAGTTGAATAGCCTACATGTCTCTTGACCTACATCTTTCTTCTTGAATCCTTGGTATGGGTCTTCTACATAAGCTCCATACTTTGTGAACATCACCTGCAAAATTTTCTCAAAAATCCATCCTACACATCAAATTCTTAGTGATGCTAGGTACATGGAGTACTTTTCCTTGTGTCATCTCTTTTTTGCACCATGCTTATTCTTGGGGTCTTCCAAATATAATAGTGCTACATTCCTTGCTAGGTGGTTTGAACATCCACAATAAATATAGAATACATGTTTATTTGATTTACCTCCTTTAATTATCATGTTAATAAACAGAAGTTGATATTCTTGTGGTTGATCATCAATGTTTTTGTTGTAATCTCTTCTTCCTTTATAGTCACCTTGATAATTCTTATTGAAAATGTTGTTGCCATTGTAGCAATATTATTTATTGTATTTTCCTCTAGGAGCTCCATATCCTCCTCTATTATATCCTCTTTGAATGGGGGATTGTTTATTTGAAAGGGGCTTGAGTTTTTGTAGGATAAGAATGGAAAAGAAGAAGAAAGATAATTTCATTGGAAGCCTTTGTGTCTTGATTAGCCATGAAGAATACAATAGCCTTGTCTAGAATAAGATCATATGTTCCTTGTGCATAGTAGTTAAGCCAAAGAAGTACACACACAAGTACACAAAATATCACAATTACTTGTGCAATCAACATGTGTGACGGTCCTTCACCTGGTTGAGTAGCTTGCCCTTGTGCACTCATTGCACTCAAGCTTCCAATAAGGTTGAAGGATTGGTCATTTCCACTATTGAACTCCAACACCTCCTTGATGATACTCTATCACACTTTAGTTGCTCTCTGTGCACTTTCTCTGCATACTTTAGTAGTGAAAATGTAAGGAAGAGTGGTTGTGGGGGAGTGGCTAATAAGGAAAGGGCAAGGAGGAGTGAGAGACTAACGAGGAAAGGGCAGGGAGGAGTGAGGGGTAGTACTAGGTTTTGGTACAAAGTAAGGGACAAGGAGGAGGATGTGGGCTTGAGGATAGGGAAAATTTCAAACAAATTCAAATGTTGAAATAAAAAAGAAACTACTCCTATTCTACTTCACAAACATAATGCTATCAATCTATGGAGGAAGAAATGAAAGATAACAAAACATGATGAATTAAATAAAATGGAAATGACTTACATAAGATGCTCTATGAGCATGGAGACTCCATGAGGAGAGAGTGCACACTCTTAGCAATGGTCTAGATTGAATGGCTTGTGTGGAGTGAAGGGAGGCCTTGCTTATATGGATTTTGGGAGAATTCCCTTGCATGTGGGATAAATGTGCTTGCATGAGAATGAAGAGTCAAACAAAAGGGTGGAACATGGAACTCTCAACACCCCCCCCCATGTGAAGAACCTTTTGTTTTTAATATGATGGACTAGTGACATATGGGATCACTTCGTCCATTGGATTTTTACACCTAAGGACATATGGGATCCTTAGACATGACTTGGACATGTGGCATCCAAGTATGGGACATATGGCATCCCTTGGTTTTCATGGACACATGGCATCCATGTGGTTTCTTGATTCCATGGACATATGGGATCCATGGTGGTGGGACATATGGCATCCTTGGGATCTTGGGACATATGGGATCCCAAGACATATACTTAGCAGCTCATAGAAATACATGTGAAACAATCTTATAAAGGGGAATATGACCTGCAGATAGCAATAGGTGGAGGAGTCACCAAGGAAATCCAAAACTCTTTTGAACTCCCAAATACTGCTTGAATGAAGCTTGTAGAAGATATTTGAAGAACTCGCCCAAATCATGTTGAAGCACAACTCCAAGTGATGGCAATCTTTGAGGAGTCAATTATCAAATCGACTTATTTTCAAGAGATCACACCAAGAAGGTAAATTTCAACAAACGAGATACAATATATGCCATATCTCATGATTCTCTTAGAATACAATGCCAAAATCAAGCACATTATCAGAAGGCTACTCATGCATGCCACACAATTCCAATCCAAAGATTTACCTCCAGACGCATGCAAAGGAACCACTTTTCAACCAAACTGGCAGGCAAAGCTTCTCTAAGAATTCCCAAAAATTATCCAAACTTAGATGAAGCAACGCTTACACATCCTAAACAATCCATGCTATAGTCTAGTTATGAGACAATGCACATGACTAACATTTGCAATTAAAGTGCAAAATGATAAGAAGTGTGAAGAGTAGCTCAATTATTTGTACCTTGCACCACCATAGGGCCCTCAACAATCACCTATATGATGGCCACAATTCGCCACTAGCTCCTGAGGTTACATTGGATGACAAATGTTGCGGCCCGTATGCAAGTAAATATTTTCAACATGATGCAAACGAGATTTAAGTTATTCAGCCACATCTCAATGCTAAGTTTTGGGCATGGGAACATCGATTTACTTTATTACATGAGCACAAAACCTTTTATGAAGACTTGCTATGCTTTGCACTATTGCATCCAATATCTCTCAGCTTCTTATAAACAAACATTCAAAGAGATGTTCACCATAGGCTTCTAGTAATACCACTCTGAAGTATTTATCTCTAGATCCACACACCCATTACAACTATTTTCATGTGGAGAGATGCAATACTCATCTCGTTATAGGTACTCATAATCAGAAACTCCCTCCACCATTGAGTGGACCATACTTGAAGTTGATCTAGCTCAAGACATTAGGGTCAACGAGAAATCCCTAGCCTAGGATCTCTTACAATTAAATTGTATCGATTGCTCCATACAACAAGATTATGTCAAGGGCAATAGATGCAAGAGGGAGGGGAGTGTTGATAGTATGCAATGCCAAGGTCCAGTTAGAGGAGATGAGGAGGAAGCAGGCACTGAAGAAGAGGGAGCATGTAAAGAGAAGTATGCATGAGTCCAAGGGATATTGAACCACATGTTTTTCAAAAGTTTTCAATCATTAAAGCTCAAATATGCCATTAAGTTCCTAACAATGATTTTTAGTACTACTTTTGTATTACAAAACATTCTAGCCTCATTCTTCCTTGCCTTTTTAGCAACCAACTTTGGACAGCTCTTTATGACATGATCATTTCCTTCATAGTATTTGCAAAACAGCTTAAGAGGATTCTCATGGAAAAAATGTTAAATGCATGAAGTATCCTATATTTATTATCATAAGGAATTATGAAAAATAAAGAAAATCATATTTGGAAAGGACTAGAAGCTTGCCAAAACCTCTCATTTACCATTTTTGCAAGAAGGTCAAAATATTTGTTTATGTCTTTTTGGGGAGAATATTAACATATGAGAAAAGAGATTTTGGGAATGTAAAAATATGGAAAATTCTCTTCATATAATACTCTCTCATGATATGGAGTTGTTGAATGTGAGGAATGGCTTGATAAATTGATGCCTAAAATTTAATTTTAGGTCTGGCTTGAATGAAACAACAAAAAGTTTCCATCGACTTTGATAAGAAATTGGTAAATATAAAAATGAGAGATAAAAAGATGAGAACCTTATTTGTAAGAGATGGTGTAGGAATCAAAGGATGATATACATAAGTTGGAAATGGAAACCTTCAAATTTCTAGTAGATGAAAATTCAACATGGTTGGAACATTCTTTGAAGAAGCAACAAGTAGAAATTAAGTCAAAGAAATCCTTGGAATACAAAGCAAAAAGAGATCTAAGTTCAATAGTACAACCACTTAGTCAAATTAGGAAAAAGATGAAACAAATATGGAAACCTAAAAAAGAGCTCTAAGTTCAAACAAATACAAATAGCCTCATCAAAAATACAAATAGGAAAAATAAATAAATAAAAAACAAAAATTCAAGATAAAGCCTCAACATGAGAAAACCACTTAAGTGAAATACTTAAGAACCTCCTTTTGCACCATAAAGAATGTTGCATAATTCAAATATGCATATGTAGGGCTACATTACAAAGTCATGCATTCAATAGGCATGAGATGTGTTGTCATCCATGCGCTAGAATAATCTCCTTTTACATTAGTAAAAGAGCTATGAGGGAAAGAAAGCCTAGGGAATCCTCTTGCAATAAATCAAAAGAAAGATGGGAAAAATTGTGAAAAGATATATGTAAAAAATTATAGGAAAACAAAAAAGGAAAAAATTATTAATCATATATATATGTATATATATATATATATATATATATATATATATATATATATATATATATATATATATATATATATATATATATATATATATATATATATATATATATATATATATATATATGTGTGTGTGTGTGTGTGTGTATAAATGTTTTATTATTTTTTCTTGAGCACAAAAACAAGGAATAGGATTGTGTGAGTTGTAACTTGTATTTAATGATATTTTATTTTTTATTTTTCAGCTCTTGTTTATTTTATTTTATTTGTGTCAAAATTTTTCTCAAATTTCTTCCAAATGCACTTAGGCAATAAAGAAAAAGAGACCTTGCTTCACTATGATGACCATGAAAAGAGACTTTGAGAAGTGGAGTAATGAGAGCATGTGATGTGCACTGTTTTATCTTCTTGTGATGATGCAATGAATGATTTTTGGTTGAATCTTTATTAACTAGTATGGAGTTATGGTGTCTTTTATTTTACAAAAAAAATGCCCAAAGGACTTCCAATAGCTGACTTGGAGGTAGATTCAATATCATTGTCAAAGGGACATTGGTTCTTTGATAGTGAAGAAATAGAGGAATTGGTAGAGCTTGAATCTAATAGGAAGAACTACGAGATAAAGAGCAGATAGAAAAGGACCTGAAAGACTTTCTCAAGGTTCTGAGCAAACACATTTTTACAGTAAAGAAAGGAAAGTGCAAATATACATGCTTTGTCAAGAATTTTACAACTTCTAGAGGTTTGCAATAGCTTTTAATCGATGGAAGGTAGTGGGATTACACAAACTCTTAGAAGAACCAATGTTCTCCATTGATTTTGAAAGATGTGAACACATGATATCCTCCTTACAATATTTGAAGAGAAGCAGAGAAGCCTACTTTTTTGCAAAGTAGAAATTGGGAAAATGAGATGGTAGATATCACAATCAAAGCAGAAGATATCAAGGCTACACTGAAATTCTATCATATGGCCACAAAGATAGATGTTATTTTTGTGAAAAAGAATGCATCCACTTATGTTGGACATACAAAGTTCTCATACTTTAAGGAGAAGGAAAATGAGGAGTTGGCCATTAGAATATTTCTCCAGATGCTGTGTTTTCCTAGAATTCTAAGGTGTACTATGCCACACAAACTACTAACCTTGGTAATGTTGAAGAAAAAGGAAAAAAGTTAACCTTTTGGACTAGTGGATATGACCCCATATATCCATGAACAATTGAAGGAAGTAGCTAAGCACTAGGAGTCCAAGAGCTTCATGAATGGAGCCCAATTTCTAACCAAAATAATTTATCATGTTCTGGAAATTGAGGATAAACTTCTGTTGGCTCTAGAAGCTCAGGCTTTTAGAGAAGCAATAACAAGTGGCAAACCAAAGAGGGTGTCTACAAAAGAGTGTAGTAGTAAAAGGAAGGAGATTGTGATGGAGGCACCACAACCAAGCAAAAAGAGAAAGGTGGATCTTAGGAAGATAGAACTGGAAGAAGAAGAAGCTACTAAAGAAGATCTAACTAGAGGGCAAAAGAAAGTCCAAGCTGATAAAGAGCCACATCCTCCTTAGACCAATGTAGAGAAAGTTTACTCTTACTTGATGTAGGATAATGATAAAAGAACAACATATAAAGCCTAGTATCAAAAGATCGTGGAGAATTATTCTGACAAGACTATTGACTGGACTCATTAGGAAATGGAGCATTATGAAGAATTGCATGAAGAGATGATGAATACAGACATTGAAGTGGTGTTCATCAAGAAGGAGACATAATTATTATCATATTTCAAAGAGCTACAAGGACCTCTTGAAAAGAGGAGTACTATAGTAGCTGTAGTAAAGAGAAAAAGAAAAGAATCCAAACTGAAGAGGAAGATGAAAGGATCAAAGAAAAGGACACAAGATGAAGGAGATCCAAAAAAATTGTTGGTGGATCTACCTTGATCCATAAGTTTGAACCCGACAAGCAAGAAGTAAAAATATCAAAAGCAGTATAGGTGATAACATCAAAATCCAATTTGGATACTGATACTGCCACATACATAGAAGGCTTTTGTTAAGAAGTATAAATTTATCAGCATCCAATACTCCTAGCAAACCCATGGGAGTGCAATTGAAAAAGACATAAGGATTGAAAAAAAAAATTGAATATGAGAAAGAAAAGTAGAGAGAATAGTCTTAGCTACAGATCAAGAGGATAAAAGAAAAGCCATCAACGAAAGGATAGA
Source organism: Ceratopteris richardii (assembly GCA_020310875.1). Taxonomy (NCBI): domain Eukaryota; kingdom Viridiplantae; phylum Streptophyta; class Polypodiopsida; order Polypodiales; family Pteridaceae; genus Ceratopteris; species Ceratopteris richardii. The sequence continues at coordinate 53,116,457 of CM035422.1, forward strand.
AATTTAGGCCATAGCAGAAAAGCAGAAAAAGCTATGTTAGTGATAGAGCAAAGTGTAGAAAAATCAAAAGCTAAAAGGGAATCAAAATGCTCAATTGAGCTAGTTGAAATGAAGGAGAAAGAAGTAAAGGTAATCGAAAAAGTAGAACAACTACCAAACATAGTAGAGGAAATCCAAAATATTCTAGATGACATTCATCATGATGAGGAAATTCAGGATATAGAAATGGAAGAAGTTTCTAGTCTAGAACAAGAAGAACTAGATAAGGAACAGGGGAATCACTATGAAAAACATGAAAATCATGAAGAGGATCAACATCAAGCGGGTCAGAATGATGAAGAAAAGGAACAATCATCAGAAGCAAAAGAAGGAGAGGATGAAATAGAAGGAAAAGAAAAATAGATAGAATTGAAACAACAAGAGGAGAATGTGGGAATGGACAGGATCCCTAGAGACATCAGAGGGACTTGTCATATTATAATGAGTCATATTGAGAAACTCAAACCATCAAGCAAGAATATTAGTATGTTAGGAATAGCTGGAGAGTCTGAATTCATTAAAGAAAACAAAGTGATAGAACAATAGAGAAAAGAGTAGAGGAGACTAATAGAGGAACTTAAAGAACAACAAAAAAAGAAGTGAGAAATACTTAGAGAAAGCTATAAATTTGAAACACATGTAGTAGAAAGCAAAAATAGAATAAATGTATTGGAAGAAAAGTGTGAAAAGCAAGAAGGTACAATAAATAGAATGGACGAAGATATCAAAAGATTGGAATCAAAGAATTGAGTTCTCCAAACTTTGTACCAAGCTCACTAATGCAAATGAAGAAATTAATAGAATTTTGATGGAGGAAAGACACATAAAGGAAGAGGAAGGAAGTTCACTGAATCAAAGTGCATAGATAGAAGTATTAAAACAACAAATGGAAAAGATAAAGGAAGAACTGGAGGATGCTAAAGAACTGGAAAAACAAGCAAGTTACTGCAATGAGAGACTACAACAATCTTAATGAAACCATTGGAAAGGAAAGAGCAACTTAAACAGAGAATAGAAGTATTAAAAGAAACTGAAAGCTTGAAGGCCAAAGCTATGGTTCAGGTAAAAGATAAATTCATTGAAAATGTGGTTCAAGAAAAACCAAAAATGACAAAAAGAGTACCTTCCCCTGTGCAAGAATTATATGCAGAAGATCAAAGACCAGTTCTGAAGAATACTAATGCCCATGCAAAATATGATTATAAAAGCCTTTATTTTGCTCAAACCCCTCAGAATCGGTCCACTCGTTGCTTTAAGCCACCAAATAGTACTTGAATGTACGCCAAGCCTCTCCTTGCACATGCATTCTCATTCCACCTTATTCCCGTTCCTATCCTCTATGAAGAGATGGATAGGTATGTGCTTGAAGATGAAGAGGTGTTGCAAAATCCTTGATCTACACCAGCCAAATGAACTCCAGAAGTATATGGTGGGACCTTTTAGCTTGCCAATGGATGTATTAGACACCCTATGTACCTTGGAAGATCACTCTCAAAAAGATAGATCAAAACAGATAAGTTGGAGTTAGCTCAGAGGTGAAAACTTGCTATTCTTGGTTCATACACCTGTCCAGTGTTTTACATAATTCTCTGAGCACAGCAGCAATTAGCTCAATTCCTCTTGGGGAAGTCTAGGCAACTTAAAGAGCTAACTTTCAAGAGTAATCTCATCAAAAATAATAAACCACACACTGAGAATGAGTTTTAACAAGTGATGATATCATCCCGATTTTCACGGGCTGCTACAGAAATAGACCAGTGAGCAGAAAAATCACCATAACTCAAAATGTAGGAATCCAATGATTATGAAAATTTTTATGGTTATACTAGACAGTAAGCTGAATCCCAAAAGATTTAAATCACTGAATTTGGATAAGTAACCACTGAGAAATGGCTCTGACAAGATTAGTGAAAAAGTCGGGTACCTGACAGAGAAGTGAAGATGAACAGACCCTGTTGACTTCAAATGAACATAACTGAAGATTGCAACATCCAAATGACATGAAAATTTGTGAGCATATAGTAGACTTATAGAGCTAACTTTACCAAGTTAAATCACAGAAAATGATGCACCAAGCTCAGAGAAAACATCTCTGCAAGCTGACTGAGAAAACTGAGAGTAATGGCAGTGAGTAGTACACTTCACAAGAACATGGAAAGATGAACTCAAATAATCATGAAAATGAAAGTATATTGCTTGTACAATACAATGACTTACTGATACATATGTGTGCCTTGTAATCACACCTTGATATGGCATAAAGCTCAGCTCTTGGAGGTCTTCACATAGGTCTCTCTAACCACGACTAAAACTGCCATCTATTTATAGTTGAGTTTGGGAGGCTAACTTCCCTCAATCACTCTCCAATCAATCAATGATTGATTTGATTCTCTACCTACCACAAATCACGAATTCGTGGCTCCTCTTTCCATTCTTAATCAAGTGGACTCAACCACTTAAGATTCTCTTACTTTTACATTAAGTAAACTCTTCAAAAGTTACAAGAGGTAGTTCACAAGTGAACTTTACATAGTCTTCTTTTTAAAGCTTCTTCTAAGACTTTGTGAGACTCAAGCCAATACTTAGGCTTGTCATAGACTTGCTCCAACAGCTCCCCCTCAAGCCAAGTATGCTTGAGGTCTTCAATCATCCAAGATTACCTGCAAACCAATCATAGCCTTGAATTTGCAAAGCTTTGTACCATCCAATGCTTTGGTTAGAATATCTGCACATTGTTGATGAGTGGACACATATGATATTTGAATCTCTTTGCTTAGAACCTTTTCTCATACATAGTGATAATGAACTTCAATATGTTTAGTCCTTGCATGAAAAATAGGATTAGCAGCCAAATGAATAGAACTCATATTGTCACCAAAAATAGTTGGAGTTCCGAACTCCAATCCAAGATCTTTGAATAATGTCTTCATCCACATAGCTTCTTGTGTAGCTATGGCAAGACCTCTATATTCAGCTTTAGTAGAAGAGAGAGCAACTGTGGGTTGCTTCTTGGATGACCATGAAATAAGCTTTGAACCTGCAAAGGTAAGATAACCTGAAGTGCTCCTTCTATCTTCCTTGGAGCCAGCCCAATCTGCATCAGAAAATAGCTTCAAACCTAAATCAGATACATAAGGATAGTAAAGTCCTTCATTTATGGTTCCTTTGAGATACTTGAGAATCCTTTTGGCAGCATCCATATGTGGTTTCCTTGGTGTGTGCATAAATTGGCTTAGCACACTCACACTGTAACAGATATCTACTCTTGTCAATGTGGCATAATTGAGACTACCCACTAGACTTTGATATGATGTGATGTCCTCTATGAGTTCACCTTCATGTGAGCTCAATTTGTGATTGACCTCCATTGGAGTACCTGCAATCTTACAATCTTGCATCTTGAATTTTGCCAACATGTCCTTAATGTACTTTCTTTGAGTGAGAAACAAACCATGATCTTTGTAGACAACTTCCAAACCTAGGAAGTAGGTAAGTGAACCCAAATCACTTATCTTGAACTCTTCTCTCATCTGATCTTTGATCTTCTTCATACCATCTTCATCATTTCCTGTCAATATAATATCATCTACATATACACATAGGTAGATGACCTCAGAATTACTCTTTTTAATAAAGAGTGAAGGATCTGCCTTGCTTGGTTGAAAGCCTTTGTCCTGCAAGAATGAAACAAGCCTGAAATTCCAAGCTCTTGGAGCTTGCTTGAGACCATACAATGCTTTGTTAAGTTTACACACATAATCAGGATAAACTTGATTCTCAAAACGAGGTGGTTGTGCCATATATACCTCTTCTGTTATCCAACCATTCAAAAATGCATTCTTTACATCTAGTTGAAGTATCTTCCAATTCTTGGAAGAGGCAATACTAAACAAAACCCTAATAGTAGGCATCTTTGCCACAGGAGAGAAGGTCTCCTCATAATCAATTCCCTGAGTTTGTGCAAAGCCTTTTGCTACAAGCCTTGCCTTATACCTGTTAATGGAACCATCAGAATTCTTCTTGAGTTTATAGACCCATCTTGAGCCTATTACCTTCATGGATGAAGTCTTGGGCACCAAATCCCAAGTGTTGTTTTCCTCAAGTGCTTCAATCTCTTCCTTCATTGCATGCTTCCATTCTATTTTTGCTTTGGCCTCTTCAAATGATGATGGCTCCTCTTGGTTTATGTCCTGTGCTATGTAGATAGAATGTTTAGTTACTAATGAGGTGTCAAACCCATACCTTTCTGGTTTTTTCTTTTCCCTCATAGATCTTCTTAGGCCATGATGTGATGATTCTGCCTCATGTCCAAGTTCGTGCAATTTTGCTTTACCTTTAGACTTCCATGCTTTGATCTTTTCCATGTGAGATTCTTCATCATCCTCTGAGGTGTCTTGTTCTTCAATCTTTGATTGTTCTCTACCAAGCTTTGGAAAATCTTCTTCAAGATCATATGGTAAATTGATCTTCCTGCATGAATCTTCATACCATGAATTGTTCTCATCAAAAACTACATCTCTGCTTACCAAGAATCCTTTGTTGGTAGGGTTGTATAACCTGTAGCCCTTTTGATTGTTGTCATATCCAATAAATACACACCTTTCTGCCTTTGGATCCATCTTGCCTCTAACCTGTGAAGGAACATGAGCAAAAGCAATACATCCAAAAATTTTACAATGATCTAAGCTTGGTCTTCTTCCATTCCAAGCCTCATATGGAGTCATCCCATCAAGGGATTTTGAAAGCAACCTGTTAATCAAGTAAGTGGTTGTAGATACAGCCTCAGCCCATAAGTAATTAGGTAAATGCTTTTCATTTAACATAGACCTTGCAGCTTCAACAATTGTCCTATTCCTCCTTTCTGCCACTCCATTTTGCTCAGGAGTGTACCTTGTAGTTACCTCTCTTTTGATTCCTCTTTCTTGAAGAAAAGAATCAAACTCATGGGAGAAATATTCTCCCCCTCCATCTGACCTTAGCCTTTTTAGTGATTTACCTGTTTGATTCTCCACAAGAGCCAAATATCTTTTGAAACATGAAAACACTTCATCTTTGTGTTTCATAAAGAATAGGATAGTCCATCTGCTGCAATCATCAATAAAGGAAACATAATACCTTGATCCAGATATTGAAGCTTCCTTGCTAGGTCCCCATACATCTGTATGAACCAACTCCAAGAGATCTCCATGCATATAACCTTTCTTCATGAATGGTAACCTGTGAGACTTTCCAAATTGACATGCACTACACTTATAAATCATATGTTGTTTTTACAAATTAGGAAGTCCAAGTACACTTTGGTCCCTGCAAATTTGCTTTAATGACCTTTCACCAATATGTGCTAACCTTTTGTGCCATACTTCCAATTCTGTGAGTGTCTGACTACCATAATTAAAGAGAGCAATGTTTCTAGTGTCCTATAATTCAAATGTGAACAATCTACCTGTCTTTTCACCTTTTGAAATTCTTCTGAATCCTTGACTTGGATCTTCAACAAATGCTCCTGCTTTTGTGAACCTGACTTGCAACCCTTTCTCTACTATCTGCCCAACACTTATCAAATTCTTTGTAATGGTAGGGACATAGAGTACCTTACTGAGTAGGTTGATGTTTCCATCGGGTGCTTTGACATTGCCTATTTTCTCCACAGGATGTTTTGTATCATCTCCTGTTTGTACCTCATGCTTATTCCTTGGATCTTCTAAATCTGATAGGAGTGCCACATTTCCTGCCACATGATTTGAACAACCTGAATCTATGTAGAAAACATGCTCATCAGATTTACCTTGTGGCATAGCCATGTTCATGATCAATAATGAATCCTCTTTGTTTGAGTCTTCTGTGTAGTTATTGTAGTCTCTCCTTCCTTTGTAGCCTCCTTGATAGTTTGAATGATTGTAGTTGTTGTAGTTGCCATGGTAGTTGTTGAACCTTCCTCTTGAGTAGCCATAACTTCCTCTATTGTATCCTCTGCCTTTGATTCCTGGAATTCCTAAAGCAATTTTCAGTTGTATGATTAGTTAATCCACAAATAGAACATGAGTTGGAGTCTTGGGATCTCCCCCTGCCTTGTCTACCTCCTCTTCCTCTACCTCTGCCATGTCTTCCTTTGCCTGCATAGTTAGCTTGATATGTACCTGCTTCATCATCCACTTTCTTTGCCTTTCCTTTGTTATCTTTAGACTTGCTTTTATCCGTGTATAAAGCTGAAGATTGATTACCTTTAGAGCTTTCTCCATTTTTGATAAGCTTTGCCTCTTGAGTAAGTAGTTGTCCAATGAGTGTGTTGAAATCAGGTACATGCATGTCCATGTACAAATCCATAGCTGTGGTGAATGCTTCCCACTTATCATCTGCCTTCAAGCCATTGATGACCTGCCTTACAATTTGCTCTTCATCTATTACCTCTCCAATGCTTCCCAACTGATCTGCTATGTCCTTGAGCTTTGTGACAAAATCAGTCACATTTTGTTTGGGAGCCTTCTTGAGAGTTGTGAAATCCAGCCATAGTTGATGCTTCCTAGCTTTGGTACTTGAAGAAAAGAAAGCTTCAAGTGCATCCCACACTTCCTAAGATGTCTTACAACTTCTAATGTGAGGCAACAAAAAATCTGAGATAGAGTTGAGGAGATAAGACCTTGCAAGTGCATCCTTGGAGCACCATGTGCTCAATCTTTCTTGCTCTTCTTGTGTTGGTTGACTTTTGTTCCTGAAACTTGGCATAACTTCATCTCCAGCCACATAACCATATAAACTTCTACCTTGGAGATAAGCTTCCATCCTTAATGACCAAGTTGAGTAGTTACCTCTGTCCAATTTGTCAATTGATGAAGGAAATCCATCTGCCATGTTGTCCAACCTTGCTCTGATACCACTGTGAAGAGATGGATAGGTATGTGCTTGAAGATGAAGAGGTGTTGCAAAATCCTTGATCTACACCAGCCAAATGAACTCCAGAAGTATATGGTGGGCCCTTTTAGCTTGCCAATGGATGTATTATACACCCTATGTACCTTGGAAGATCACTTTCAAAAAGATAGATCAAAATAGATAAGTTGGAGTTAGCTGAGACGTGAAAACTTGCTATTCTTGGTTCATACACCTGTCCAGTGTTTTACATAATTCTCTGAGCACAGCAGCAATTAGTTCAATTCCTCTTGGGTAAGTCTAGGCAACTTAAAGAGCTAACTTTCAAGAGTAATCTCATCAAAAATAATAAACCACACACTGAGAATGAGTTTTAACAAGTGATGACATCATCCCGATTTTCACGGGCTGCTACAGAAATAGACCAGTGAGAAGAAAAATCAACATAACTCAAAATGCAGGAATCCAATGATTATGAAAATTTTTATGGTTATACTAGACAGTAAGCTGAATCCAACAAGATTTAAATCACTGAATTTGGATAAGTAACCACTGAGAAATGGCTCTGACAAGATGAGTGAAAAAGTCGGGTACCTGACAGAGAAGTGAAGATGAACAGACCCTGTTGACTTCAAATGAACATAACTGAAGATTGCAACATCCAAATGACATGAAAATTTGTGAGCATATAATAGACTTATAGAGCTAACTTTACCAAGTTAAATCACGGAAAATGATGCACCAAGATCATAGAAAACATCTCTGCAAGCTGACTGAGAAAACTGAGAGTAATGGCAGTGAGTAGTACACTTCACAAGAACATGGAAAGATGAACTCAAATAATCATGAAAATGAAAGTATATTGCTTGTACAATACAATGACTTACTGATACATATGTGTGCCTTGTAATCACACCTTGATATGGCATAAAGCTCAGCTCTTGGAGGTCTTCACATAGGTCTCTCTAACCACGACTAAAACTGCCATCTATTTATAGTTGAGTTTGGGAGGCTAACTTCCCTCAATCACTCTCCAATCAATCAATGATTGATTTGATTCTCTACCTACCACAAATCACGAATTTGTGGCTCCTCTTTCCATTCTTGATCAAGTGGACTCAACCACTTAAGATTCTCTTACTTTTACATTAAGTAAACTCTTCAAAAGTTACAAGAGGTAGTTCACAAGTGAACTTTACATAGTCTTCTTTTTAAAGCTTCTTCTAAGACTTTGTGAGACTCAAGCCAATACTTAGGCTTGTCATAGACTTGCTCCAACATCCTCTCCCCGATCCTTAGCTCTTCCTTATCACTCACTCATGTACACCCATGCCCACCTATGCACATACCCCCATTTTCCTTTTCCTCGTTATCTCCTTCACATACACACACCCTTCAAGCACATGCCACCTGTCCCAAAGGCATAGATAGAAACAAAGACCGGAGCATTTTTAATGCAGAATCCATATGATATCCACAATATTGTAAAGATGATCAAATACAGACACCTTTATTTGTTGAAGAGGGCTCTTTTCTGACGTTTAAGAACAAATATCTAGAAATGGGGATCCTTTTCCAAAAAGGCATTCTCCACAAGGATGTGCATGAACTCGTTTGTTGAAATAGCACACCATCCTGATGTTTGTGATGCATATAGCATGTGAGCTATGCATTTTCTCAGCAAAAGATAGAACTTGTCCAAACGAACTATCTATGCCAACCCACTCCCTCCTCATTGTTACCATAAACACTTCAAAGAACTACAACGAAAGTGCAACATCAAGCTTCTCAAATATAGATGTTAGCCTTTCAAATCTGCATGCACAGGGGCCCTGTTAGAGTGCCATACACAATAAAAGAGTCCTTTCCATATCTTATTGAGTTCATCATCCTTTAGCTGCTTCCGAGAGATCAACCATGTCAGAAGTAATGCTATCATTTTGTCCCTTGTTTTCTTTCGTGGAGATGTCAATCTTCTGGCGAATCTAGTGAAATTTGCTTCAAATGCACCTTCATGCTCCTTCATTTTCTCGCTTTCTGCAACTTCTTTGAAAGTTTGGGGAATTTAGGTAATAGCTATCTCAATAGAGCATTCGTATGAAAATGACCTCGCCCTTCAGCCTGCACTGTGCCTCCTTGAATGATTGGGCCACCAGTTATTGATCTAAGCTTACAACAATGCAATTGCAACCCCAATGATGAGTACGGTCCATATTGCTATGTTCCTATTTGTTTTAAGCATCATTTGTTTGTAGTTTACTTCCCTCCACAACCTCTTTCTATGCAAAATACCTGCAATCAAACATCTAATATGCAAAATGGAAGTCTATCAGTGCACGTGAAAATCAATGAATTATATAGCTAGCAAGTTCATATAGTTGATGAAGAGTCAGATGAATCCATACAAAACTACTCATTGATCATGAAGCCAAATTGAAATATATCATAAAAATACATCATCAATATGAAGATCAAATTTTCAAGTTTGCTTTAGAAAATGGAGTTAGCCCTAATCACCATCACTGGGTTGTAGACGATTTGGGAATACCATTTTGCATGGTTCTTGAGAGCATAGAAAATTATTAAAATACTAGAGTGGGTGCCAAACTGAATAAGTATTTGAAATATGAAGAAAACATTAAAATAACTAAGGAGTTATTCGAGATTGCCAATCCTTCATGGAGAAACAAATGGCTATATAGGAATAACGAATGTAGAAAGATTTGGACATAGGCCCCACTACACTTGAAGATCAATCCAGCATTCTGCCTAGTAGCAAGAAGAAGAGACTTGCCCAAATTTTTGAAGATGAGAAAAGAGGGGGCTATCTCATCAAATTGGCTGAATTCTCCAAAGATAGTAGGACCCAAAAATGTCACACTTATGTGTTCCTCGTGTAGCTTTGATGTGAACCTTTTCCCTATACATGGGCACTTTTTACTCTAGTGCTGGCTAGAGGTTTTTTCCCCATGTTACCACATACTTGATACTCTCATATGTGGTGGTACTTTGTACTTAGGGATATTATTCAGCTCTTACTTCAGTTCAGTTCATCGATCAATAGAGAGAGCTATTCCAGCCATCGTCTTCTCTGTGTGTCTTGCTGCGCTTGTGCTCCTTGTGTGTGCTTCTTGTGTGTCTCTCGCACTTCTACACACACCCAACAGTGGTATCAGAGCAGGTTCAACTTCTTCTCAAGTTTCGGTTTTTTGCGTCGCGGCGCACACGCACTTTAACAGTGCAAATCGACTTCAGAGCATAGAAGTGTGAATTTCAGCAGCCCGGAAACATTTCCACCAGGTGCACTGCTTTTACCCCCATTTCGAAGCCATTCGTGTAGTCAGAATCGCCATCAGAGTGACGGTTTGTGAGCTGAAATTTCAGCACTCATTTCAGTTTTCGTCGAAGTGAAGATTTTGTCACATTCTTGTTCCTTAGTGAAATGGCGGGCAGCAATGACTTGTTTGGCATGCTTCAAGCTGAAGATAAGCTTGATGGGACGAACTATCCAATGTGGTCTTACATGATGAAGCACGTTCTTGTTGCAAAACAACTTTGGAACATAGTGGCAGATGTAGATCGAAGACCGAAAGGTGCTTCTACTTCACAGTCTACTGTCACAGATGGAGCTTCTTCTTCGAGTACAGTGGTTTCTCCTTCTCCACCTACACAGGAGCAGCTTAGATGGGATGGAAAAGATGCTCAAGCTCATGCTTTGATTGTGCTTTCAGTGAAGCGTCATATAGTTCCACACATTCGGTCATGTTCTACATCACGACAGGCATGGGACACTCTTGCTTCTTTGTATGCCGTGCGTAATGAAGCACGTGTTGCATACTTGAGGAAGCAACTTGAGGATGTATGTATGGCTGAAAATGAGTCAGTGGATGTGTATGTGACACGCATCAAGGACTTGAAAGAGCAATTGGCAAACATAGATGAGATCATTCCGGATGCATCACTCATTTCTACATTGTTGAAAGGATTACCAGAATCTTTTCAAAGCTTTGCTACTACACTTCGTTTGGTTGCAAAAGGAAATCCTAATATGTATGCATTTGATGAGGTTGTGTCTCTTCTTTTGCAAGAAGAGCAATCTAGAGTGAATAGGAGTGGTTTGATTGAAGGAACGCAAGCACTTGCTATCTCACAAAAGGGGAAAAGCAAGTATGGTTCAGCTTTTGGTTCATCAAAACCAAAGCCTCAAGCTTCCTCTTCCACTCATTCCTCTAATGATGGTGATTTGCAAAAGAAGAAGAGATGAAAATATTGCCGGAAGGCTGGTCATACTATTGATGAGTGTAGAAAGCTTGCTAAACACAAAGAAGAAGGAATCGGGCATGTCTATTGCTGAAAATTCAGCAAATGCAAAGAATGATGAAGCTAACATGGCTCAAGATTTTTGGGCATGTGTTGTTACATGTCATTATGATGCTTCTTTACATTCTAAATGTATGGTTGTGAGTGAGGCTGATTCGGATTGGTTCTTTGATAGTGGTGCTTCAAAGCACATAACATCATGCAAAAGATTTTTTGCCTCTTTGAAAGATGCACCTAAAGGAGGACATGTGGTGTGTGCAAACAATGCCTCTTATCCTATCATTGGAGTAGGAGAAATTGAGCTTACGGCTGCAAATGGAGGTGTGATTCTCTTGAAAAATGCATTGTATGTGCCCGGTATCAAGAAGAACTTAATTTCAGTTCCGTTGATTGCCAAAGCTGGACTTCATGTACACTTTGTTGATGATAAGTGTATGGTTCAGGATTTCAGCAATGGCGATGTTATCGTGATGTCCAGTACATTATATGATGGTTTGTATCGCATGGATACATACAAGAGGGCTGCCTCGAATGCCTTGGTTGCTCATACTTCTTCAATGGCTGAAATGGAGCTTTGGCATGCTCGTTTTGGTCATTTAAACTTCAATAGTTTGCTCTACTTGCAAAAGAAGGACATGGTTATTGGCTTGCCTACACTTGAGTCCATTGAAAAGCATGCATGTGAAGGTTGCATTCTTGGAAAAATGCATTGTGCTTCTTTTCCAAAAGATAGTCACACACACACTACAAGAAAATTGCAACTTGTTCATAGTGATGTATGTGGTCCGATCAAGACTCCATCTTTTGGGAAGCATGTATATTTTGTTACCTTCATTGATGATGCTACTCGCCATACATGGGTGTATCCTATGAAAGCAAAGAATGAGGTATTTTCTTGCTTCAAAGCATTTTTAGCTATGGCTGAAAATTTTTCTTCACAAAAGCTTTTGACTCTACGCACGGATCGTGGTGGTGAGTACATGTCACATGAGTTTAATGCTTTTCTTCGTGAAAGAGGTATTTCACACCAATGTACGGTGCCATATACACCTCAACAAAATGGTGTTGCCGAGCGTAAAAATAGAACTTTACTTGAAATGGCACGATGTATGGTTAAAGGAAAGCATCTTCCTCATAAGTTTTGGATGGAAGCGGTCATGTGTGCAAATTATATGTTGAATCGCTGCCCTACAAAAGCATTCAGAGTCATCACTCCTTATGAGGCTTGGAATGATCATAAGCCCATGGTTAGTCATATGCGTGTGTTTGGTTGTTTGGCATATGCTCTTGTGCCATCACAACAACGTCACAAACTTGATGACAAGGCAAAGAAATGTATATTTGTTGGTTATAGTGCTGAAAGTAAGGGATATTGGTTGTACCATCCATTGACGAACACAATTATTGTGAGTCGAGATGTGGTATTTGCTGAAAATTCAGTTTTCCCTCTACTTGAATGCAAAAAACTGCCAACAGTTAGCTCACAAGATGTGTTTGATACACTCATGCCTTTGTTCCAAAATGGTGAGCTTGATTATGGCCATGTAGACCAGCCAACTGAGGTTCAAAGGGCTGAAAAATTCCAGCCAAATAGGGCTGAAAATGTGGATAATTTTCAGCCAAACATGGCTGAAAAAATTCAGCCAAAAAATGTCAAAACTGTTGGAAATTTCCAGCCACATATGGCTGAACATATGCGACAAAATATGGCTGAAACTGAGCATAAAATTCAGCCCACGCATGATGTACATATTGAAGATGTTTTACATAATGAACGCATGTCTATCAAGAGTGCACAATCTATGCCAAAGTGGCTGAAACAAACTTTGCAGGATAGCAAATTGAGTGCACCTTTACTTGGTAGAACAAGGTCAAGCTCTCACCATGCATCAAGTAATTTTGTGGATTATTCTCTTATTGCTATAGCATGTAATGAAGAGCCACTTTCTTTTGAAGATGCATGTGACGATCCACAATGGATGAGTGCTATGCAATCAAAAATGGATTCCATACATAGGAATGGTACTTGGGAGTTATGTGAATTGCCAAAAGGAAAGAATGCCATTGGTACAAAGTGGGTTTACAAGATTAAGAGAAAATCTGATGGTAGCATTGATCGCTACAAAGCTAGATTGGTTGCCAAAGGATATGCGCAACAATATGGCATTGACTATGAGGAAACTTTTGCACCTACTTCACATATGACTACCATTCGTACCGTGGTTGCATTGGCTGCCCATCGAGGTTGGAAAGTGCATCAATTGGACATAAAAACAGCCTTCTTGAATGGAGATTTGCAAGAAGAGGTCTATGTGAAGCAACCTCCTGGATTTGCTATGAAAGGGAAAGAGCATATGGTTTGTCGCTTGCATAAAGCCTTGTATGGTCTCAAGCAAGCTCCACGTGCATGGTATGACAAAATACATAAGCACTTGATTGCTCTTGGCTTCACATGTTGTCCGATTGAAAGCACACTCTATGTACGCAAAAATGGGGCTGATCTTATAGTGCTTGTTCTTTATGTTGATGACATACTCTTGACTGGGTCATGTGATGCAAAACTTGACATTCTTATGGCTGATTTGCAACATACTTTTGATGTCACTTATCTTGGCCTTTTGAGCTACTATCTTGGCATCCAGTTTGTATCCGTTGAGGGGGGAATTGTTATGCATCAAGCAAAGTATGTTGAAAAACTACTTTAGCGTTTTGACTTTGAGGATTGCAAGCCAGTTTCCACACCAATTGAGACAGGATTTAGATTCTCAGTTGAGGATTCCAGTGATGCATTTGACACTTCTCTTTATCAGCAGGCTGTGGGATGTCTTATATATGCATGCAACACAAGGCCGGATATACAGTATGCAGTTTCCCAGTTGAGTCGATTCATACATAGCCCTCGCACTAAGCATTGGCAAGCGGTGAAACGTGTGTTTAGATATCTTCGCGGCACTTTGAGCTTAGGTTTCTTTTATGGCAGAGATGTTCAGCCATGCTTGCACGCTTTTACAGATAGTGATTGGGCTGGTTGTTATGATACTCGCGTGTCACTAGTGGGAATTGCTTTTTCCTTGGAGACTCATGCATATCTTGGTTGAGTAAGAAGCAACCTACAGTGGCGACATCGAGTTGTGAAGCTGAGTACAGGGCAGTTTTCACAGCTACAGTGTATATGGCTGAGACGCCTATTGATGGATCTTTGCATGGAGATTGATGCTGCTATGCATATTCTCACAGATAGTCAGAGTGCTTTGGCTGTTGCACAAAACCCAGTGTTTCATGCACGGACCAAACATATTGAGGTGCATTATCACTATGTGAGAGAGCGCCTTCATGCAGGAGATATTGATTTGGTATATGTGCCTACACAAGATAATGTGGCAGACATATTCACCAAAGCTCTTCCATGGGAAAAGTTTGAAGCTTTTCGCAAAGCTTTAGGCTTATTACCTTGTGGGGGCTGATCTGTCACTCCCTGTATGTGTTCACATCATTCGCTCCAGGGGGGTTTTTTACACTTATGTGTTCCTCGTGTAGCTTTGATGTGAACCTTTTCCCTATACATGGGCACTTTTTACTCTAGTGCTGGCTAGAGGTTTTTTCCCCATGTTACCACATACTTGATACTCTCATATGTGGTGGTACTTTGTACTTAGGGATATTATTCAGCTCTTACTTCAGTTCAGTTCATCGATCAATAGAGAGAGCTATTCCAGCCATCGTCTTTTCCGTGTGTCTTGCTGCGTTTGTGCTCCTTGTGTGTGCTTCTTGTGTGTCTCTCGCACTTCTACACACACCCAACAAAAAAGGGGGGCATGCCCATCCAAAATGTATATGATAACAACCTGTAAAGTAGTAGTAGAGAATCTTAAGAATGTTAATGACCTTGCTCTTATATTAACCATCAGAATTTTGAAACTAATAACCACTTGTATTGTAACCTTTATAGATACTGGCATTAGAAACCTGAACTATATAGTTTTTAACTCACCATCAGATGCACTCCTTTTTTATCTGAGTGAGACTCCTGAGAGGATTTGTCTAATGGCATACTATAGCAGAATAGTGATCATGGGTAGTTACTATGTCCAACTTTTTGAAGATGCTTTTGATTACAAGTTTTTTGAAAGAGATTCACAATTTTTTGGCAAAATGTTGTTAGTAATGAAATCTAGACTGATGACTTATGAAATTGCATATATAGAATATATAAAGAAGGATGTCATATAGCTGCAGTAGTACAGTGGAGAAAAGCCCTCTTTGAGATGGTAAATGATTTGAATGTCATAGAAGGAAAAAGCCATGACCTGGTGGCTCATGCGTATCAAAGAAAGAAAAGATAGTAAAAAAGGCCACTGTGAGATTTTGTTAGGGATTACAAAAGGTAAGGAGGGGAAGGATGTAGGAAGAACATTGATGAAAGAAAAAAAAGGGAAAAGTTTTATAATCTAGTAGTTTAGAAGACTCTATTTGATGTAAAAATGAGGAAGAGTCTTCCTCATGATACTATGTAACTTATGTAATTTTGTAGAATTTTTAGAGCTCTCATTTGAGTAAAAATTTAGAATAGAAGTTTAGAGGACTTATTTTCAAGTGTAAAATGGGACACTTGTAATAGTGTTTAAGTTCATTATGACTCATTTTTGGGGAGGATCATTTTTGTACTCTTATTGGTTAAGTTCTTAGCTCTTTCCTTTTCTTCTAATCTTGTCGTCAATCTTTCATGGTGATTTCATATTGATTTTTTGAGTATTTTTCATGGATTTATCTTTAGTCAGTAGTTTTGAGTATTTCACATCATCATAAGTCTATCTCAACATTCTAAGCCTCCATAACCTTAAAAAGTATTGATCAACTTGATTGTGTGGTTCCATCAGAATTGCAATTGCCTCATCACTAGGGTATATATATTGAAATTCAATTTCGATGTTACCAATATCTTTATTAAAAAATAGCACACTTTAGGTGCAAGAATCATTGAAAAAGCTTATTTGTAGCTCAATTTGAAGACATAGAATTTTCCATAACTTTTGAGAAATCTCTGTTGAAACTGATCTTATTGTGACAAATCTTGGAGTGCTTTGATGAAGAAGAGGTTGTGGTCTGAGTATACTTCTCGGATTGACAATTTAAAGTGTTTGAGGTTGTTATTCCTTTATACTATGATCATTGAAGAGGAAAAATCCAAAGGATAACAAATAGATGTTCAACCTCCTTTTATGAAGCTTGATGCCTCCAAAAATCAACAACAATTAGAGCTTATGAAGAGCTAGAAGATGATCTAAATCCATGTTGGAAAGTAGATGATGCTATTCGTCCCATTACCTTGCCTAACTACATAGGCAAGTATGAACAAAATTCTGATTGTCATCATACTTTTGCACCTTGAGATATAACAGTTGAGATTAGTAGTGTTGATATATTTAGGTAATGGTGTGTGAATACACTAGAACCCTCCGGGCACTTTTTCCCCTCTTTAGGAGGTTTTTTCCCCCGGCTTGTATATATGCCTATAACCCTAACACGTTACTTATCTTTGTACATTATCTTGGTAATCCAAGATTATTCTTCTTCCTTGTGCTATTCACATGATTTTGCAGACCTCAAACTCCAACAATTGGTATCAGGGCAAGTTGTCGCTTCATCTAAGACATCGTTGACACCACTCCCATCACAATCTCAAAATCGCACAAAATTTGGTGAGCATACTCAAGGGGATTAGGAGTTCTTTGATGTGTGGTGTCAAAATCATGATCTTAGCTCATTCTGGCCTCCAAATGCACTATCACTTGGCCTATGTAGACAATTTCATCTTTCTATCCCAAAGAAATATATAGATTTCGGTTTGCCAATATAAGCTCCTAGAAGTCTGCTACATGTTTAGCAGAACTTCATAGGGTAGTTATGTTCAAATTTTTGAGATAAAATCATTTTTCTTCTTCGGAGTATTTTGGTCAGTGAATATGGTTGAAAGCAGTGATGTATTTTGTATGTTGGTTGTTGAGGATAAGTTGGATGGTACCAATTACCCATTATGGGCTTATATGATGCATCATGTATTGGTTGCAAAAGGACTGTGGAATATTGTGGAGGGTTTTAAAAAATGTCCCATTACATTTGCAAACATAGTTACTAAAGTTGATATAAATGACATTGAAAATGGTCATATTCCTCAGTTCCTGTTCGTGCTACAGTTCCTGTTGCACTTATTGTAGAGCAACTTCATTGGGATGGTAAAGATGCTCAGGCACATGCATTGATAGCCTTGTCTATCAAACATGCCATTATTACTCACATTCACTGTTGCAAAATAGCAAAGGATGCTTTAGATACACTTCCCACTTTATACTAGGCAAGGAATGAGGCTCGTGTTTCTTACCTCCAAAAACAATTGGAGAGTGAGCACATGAATGAAAGAGATTCCATGGACAATTTTTTGAAAAAGATCAAATATTTGAAGGAGCACATAATTTCTATTGATGAAGTCTTCCATAACAATTCACTTGTGTAGACTATTCTAAATGGTTTGTTGGAATTAGACGTTTGCGCAAGCGTGCAAACAACACAAAGAAGAAGAAGTTTGGAGCACAACACACAATATTGAATGTATTACCACTAGAATGTACAAAGATAACCCACTAGGGCTATAGGCGTATATACAAGCCGTGGGAAAAAAATCTCCTAAAGAGGGAAAAAAGTGCCTCGACAGTCCTAGTGTGTTCACACACATCACCACCTAAATATATCAACAAATCCCCCTGAGACTAATGTGGTGAACAAGGAGCTGACACTCATGTATAAGGAAGTGCCAAGGTATATGGAATCAATCCACAAAAGGAAGTAAGCTCAAAGCTTTGCGGAAAGCTTGAAACTTCTCCCTACGTAGAGCCTTCGTGAAAAGGTATGCAATGTTCTCCTGTGTGGGCACATATGCCAAGCTGATCTCTCTCCTTGACATAATGATAATGCACCTCAATGTGCTTAGTGCGAGCATGGAACACAGGGTTCCTTGCAACTTCCGATGCACTCTGACTGTCAATGAAGATGGTGGTGGCAGAAGACTGACCAACACCCAAATCAGCCATAAGGCATCTGAGCCACACACACTCAATGGTCACTGTGAAAGCTTCCCTATACTCAACCTCATAATTGGAAGTGGCCATAGTAGGCTACTTCTTGCTCAGCCAAGATGTGCATGAGCTCCCAAAAAGGAAGCCAAAAACCACTAGTGGACTCACGAGTGTCATAGCAACCAACCTAGTCAAAGTCAAAAAAAGCATGCAAATCTTGCAGTAGTGATCCCCCCTTGGGATAAAACAACCCAAGTAGCTAGGTCCTAGTCAACTAGCGAAAGATGTGCTCAACTGCTTGCCAATGCTTGACACCTAGGCAATGCATAAACCTGCTCATCTATGAGACAACAAACTATCTGGCCGAGTAATGCATAACTTTTTGATATATTTAGGTAGTGATGTGTGTGAACACACTAGGACCACTAAGGCACTTTTTTCCCTCTTTAGGAGGTTTTTTTCCTTGGCTTGTTTATATGCCTATAGCCCTAATGGTTTACTTACCTTTGTACATTCTAGTCGTAATACATTCAGTATTATGTGTTGTGCTCCAAGCTTCTTCTTCCTTGTGCTGATCACGTGCTTCCGCAGACGTCTAACTCCAACAATTGGTATCATAGTAGATTGCCGCTTCATCTAGGGTGTCATCAATACCTCTCCAATCACAGCCTCAAAATCACACAAAATTTGGTTAGCATACTCAAGGGTGATTAGAAGATCAAAACAGCTTCATTTTGTGGTTGCCGAAATCGCGATCTGAGCTCGTTTCGGCCTTCGAATGCACTATTACAGTGCTTATGAAGGCTATTTTGTCTTTTTTGTGCCAAAGATATATACAAGTTTTGGTTCACCAATATAAGCGTCTCAAAGTCTGTTACAGTTCTAACAACACTCATCAGGGTAATTTTGTTCAACTTTTTTAGATACAATCATTTCTCTTCATCAGTGTATTTTAGCTAGTAGCCATGGCGAAAAGTAGTGATGTATTCCGTATGTTGCCTATTGAGGATAAGTTGGATGGTACCAATTACCCATTGTGGGCTTATATGATGTGACATGTATTGGTTGCAAAAGGATTGTGGAACATTATGAAGGGTGTTGAAAAACGTCCTATTACACTTGCAAATACAATTATTGAAGCTGATGCAAATGGCATTGAAGATGTTGATATTCTTATGTTTCCTGTTCGCGCTGCGGTTTTTGTTGCACCTACTATAGAGAGAATTCGTTGGGATGGCAGAGATGCGCAGGTGCATGCATTGGTCGCCTTGTCTATCAAATGTGCCATTATTCCTCACATTCACTCTTACAGAATAGCTAAGGATGCTTGGGACACACTTACTACATTGTACTAAGCTAGGAATGAGGCTTGTGTTGCTTCCCTCCGAAAACAATTGAAGAGTGAGCATATGAATGAAGGTGATTCTATGGACAATTTTTTGACAAAGATTAAGGATTTGAAGGAACAGTTGAAATAGCTCACTTGTGCAGACCGTTCTGAATGCTCTTCCTGATTCATATTAGAGTTTTGCTTCTACTCTTTGTTTGATGATGAAAGGCAATCCAAATATGTTGGTATTTGAAGAGTTAGTTTCTATTCTAGTGGAGAAAGATCAATCTAAGGAGAATAGGTCCATTATGCATGTTGCAAATCAAGCTTTCCTGGCTAGTTAGAGGGGCAAAGGTAAATGGAGCTCATCTACTAGTAAGCAAAAATATGCAAATGCTGCATATTTGAAGAAGGAAGATAAAGATGAGAAGAAATCAGAAAAGCGGAAATTGTTTTGCAAATACTATAAAGCAAATGATCATGTCATTAAGAGCCGTCCAAAACTAGCTGCTAAAGAGGCAAAGAAGAAAGAGGCTGAAATGGTTGTTGTAGAGGACTCTACACCGAAAACAGAGTCTGCTAATCTTGTGGAGAATGAAGAATGGGCGTTTACTATTGTTTGCAGTTTTGACATATCTTCTCATGAGCAGTGTATGTCTACAGTAGACTCAGATGTTTGGTATTTTGATAGTAGAGCAACCAAATATATTACCTCACAGTGCAGTTTCTTCACTTCACTTAAGCCTGCCCCTATAGGGAGTGTTATCACATGCGCCAACAACTGCTCTTATCTTATTATGGGAGTTAGTAAGATCATTTTGACTACTGCTGATGGTAGTTCTTTCACTTTGTCAGATGCTTTATTTGTGCCAGGGATCAAGAAAAATCTATTATTAGTTTTTGCAATAGCCAAGATTGGCTTGGTTATGAAATTTGTTGATGACAGATGTACAATTCATGATCTATCAAATGGCGAGATGATTATTGCTTCTGGCATTTTATGTCATGGGTTGTATAAGCTCATAAACTATGAAGAATCTATGAATGATTCCGCATGTGTAGTACTTAATTCTCAGGCTGTGTCAAATGCAAAGCTTTGGCCTACACGCTTTGGTCACCTAAATTTTGCTAGTTTGCTATGCCTGTAGAAATCTGGCATGGTGCCCTCTTTGCCCAAACTTGAGGCACCCAGTAAACATGTTTGTGAAGGCTGTATTTTGGGCAAAATGCAGCGTTCGTCCTTTCCAAAAGATGGTTCAGTTCGAGCTAGTTAGAAATTGCAGCTTGTTCACAATGATGTCTTATGTAGACACTTTCTTTTGGAAACTATCTTTACTTTGTGACTTGCATTGATGATTTTTCCATGCATGCATGAGTATATCCACTCAAAGCAAAGTCCGAAGTGTTCATGTGCTTCAAAGAATTTTTGGTTTTGACTTAAAATTTGTCAGCATGTAAAATGGGTACCCTTAATTTTGATCAAAGGGGGGGAATATATGTATTTTCACTTCAATGCATTTTTGGCTTAACGTGGGATAAAACATCTGTGTATAGTGTCGTATAAACCTCAACAGAATGGAGTTGCTGAACAGAAGAATAGGTCACTCATGGAGATGGCAAGGTGTATGGTCAAGAGCCAAGCTTTACCACATAGTTTCTAGCTTGAGGCTATCATGTGTGCAATATATGTACTTAATGTTAAAAATAAAGAAGCAAGCTCGTATATATTTTTACAAAAGGGATTTTCTTCAAGTAGAAGGAAAATACAAAAATGAAAAATGGAAGCATTTACTTCAGCAAGTAGTGGAGTGTTGGGAAAGATGGATGGATGCTCCAAGATATTGAGTAGGTACTGCCAAAACGTGCTTTGTACCAGCCCTCTTTTGCTTCAGACTTGATACGTGGACCTCCTTAGCTTTCCAATGACACCATAAAATGGCCTACGTACTTTGGAAATAATGTGTGCAATGATTGAATCAAAACAGATAACTTTGAAACTCACAATCTCAAGAAAACCTTCTATTTATGTCCTGACACTTGCTGGGTATTTTACTCAGTATGACCAGCACACTAGGAATTGGGAAAATTCCTTTTAGGGGTATTTAATTAGCTTATCAAGCTAACTATTACAAGTGGAACTATGTAAAAAAGATAAACTATGCTAAGAGAAATCAATTTAGCAAATGAAGCTATACCCCCAATTTTTTAGGACTGTAGCAGACATTGACCAATGATCAACTCGATGCAAATTTCTCTGAAATGGCTGAATAGAATCTCTTCAAACTTTGATACTATGTAGAGAACGTTGAGCTGAATCCAACAAGCTTTGAATCACTGAATTTGATGGAGAAATGACTGAGATATGCACTTCACAAGTTGACAGACTTTTGAGTAGTATGACAGAGAACTCAGAAATGAACAATGTGAATGCATGTATTAATGAACACTTGTATACAAATCCATCGGCATGAAAATCATTGCCTAATGGTGTAGATAGGTGTGGGCTAGAGTGTAGGCCTCACACACACTCAAAATCAGTAATGAGAAGCTCGGGAGTGATGAGTTCTACCCACAACTTTTCCATGACCATTTTTATAGAGAATGAGTAAACATCACGAATCCTTTTGATAGGTGATTACAAAAGATTCCAAGTCTTTGACTTTTACAAGGAGATAAATGTTGGAGCAAGTCTATGACAAGCCTAAGTATTGGCTTGAGTCTCACAAAGTCTTAGAAGAAGCTTTAAAAAGAAGACTATGTAAAGTTCACTTGTGAACTACCTCTTGTAACTTTTGAAGAGTTTACTTAATGTAAAAGTAAGAGAATCTTAAGTGGTTGAGTCCACATGATCAAGAATGGAAAGAGGAGCCACGAATTGTGATTTGTGGTAGGTAGAGAATCAAATCAATCATTGATTGATTGGAGAGTGATTGAGGGAAGTTAGCCTCCCAAACTCAACTATAAATAGATGGCAGTTTTAGTCGTGGTTAGAGAGACCTATGTGAAGACCTCCAAGAGCTGAGCTTTATGCCATATCAAGGTGTGATTACAAGGCACACATATGTATCAGTAATTCATTGTATTGTACAAGCAATATACTTTCATTTTCATGATTATTTGAGTTCATCTTTCCATGTTCTTGTGAAGTGTACTACTCACTGCCATTACTCTCAGTTTTCTCAGTCAACTTGCAGAGATGTTTTCTCTGAGCTTGGTGCATCATTTTGAGTGATTTAACTTGGTAAAGTTAGCTCTATAAGTCTACTATATGCTCACAAATTTTCATGTCATTTGGATGTTGCAATCTTCAGTTATGTTCATTTGAAGTCAACAGGGTCTGTTCATCTTCACTTCTCTGTCAGGTACCCGACTTTTTCACTCATCTTGTCAGAGCCATTTCTCAGTGGTTACTTATCCAAATTTAGTGATTTAAATCTTGTTGGATTCAGCTTACTGTCTAGTATAACCATACAAATTTTCATAATCATTGGATTTCTACATTTTGAGTTATGCTGATTTTTCTGCTCACTGGTCTATTTCTATAGCAGCCCGTGAAAATCGGGATGATGTCATCACTTGTTAAAACTCATTCTCAGTGTGTGGTTCATTATTTTTGATGAGATTACTCTTGAAAGTTAGCTCTTTAAGTTGCCTAGACTTCCCCAAGAGGAATTGAGCTAATTGCTGCTCTGCTCAGAGAATTATGCAAAACACTGGACAGGTGTATGAACCAAGAATAGCAAGTTTTCACCTCTGAGCTAACTCCAACTTATCTGTTTTGATCTATCTTTTTGAGAGTGATCTTCCAAGGTACATAGGGTGTCTAATACATCCATTGGCAAGTTAAAAGGGCCCACCATATACTCCTGGAGTTCATTTGGCTGGTGTAGATCAAGGAGTTTGCAACACCTCTTCATCTTCAAGCACATACCTATCCATCTCTTCACAGTGGTATCAGAGCAAGGTTGGACAACATGGCAGATGGATTTCCTACATCAATTGACAAATTAGACAGAGGTAACTACTCAGCTTGGTCATTAAGAATGTAAGCCTATCTCCAAGGTAGAAGTTTATATGGTTATGTGGCTGGAGATGAAGTTATGCCAAGTTTCAGGAACAAAAGTCAACCAACACAAGAAGAGCAAGAAAGATTGAGCACTTGGTGCTCCAAGGATGCACTTGCAAGGTCTTATCTCCTCAACTCTATCTCATATTTTTTGTTGCCTCACATTAGAAGTTGTAAGACATCTCAAGAAGTGTGGGATGCACTTGAAGCTTTCTTTTCTTCAAGTACCAAAGCTAGGAAGCATCAACTATGGCTGGAGTTCACAACTCTCAAGAAGGCTCCCAAACAAAATGTGACTGATTTTGTCACAAAGCTCAAGGACATAGCGGATCAGTTGGGAAGCATTGGAGAGGTAATAGATGAAGAGCAAATTGTAAGGCAGGTCATCAATGGCTTGAAGGCAGATGATAAGTGGGAAGCATTCACCACAGCTATGGATTTGTACATGGACATGCATGTACCTGATTTCAACACACTCATTGGACAACTACTTACTCAAGAGGCAAAGCTTATCAAAAATGGAGAAAGCTCTAAAGGTAATCAATCTTCAGCTTTATACACGGATAAAAGCAAGTCTAAAGATAACAAAGGAAAGGCAAAGAAAGTGGATGATGAAGCAGGTACATATCAAGCTAACTATGCAGGTAGAGGAAGACATGGCAGAGGTAGAGGAAGAGGAGGTAGACAAGGCAGGGGGAGATCCCAAGACTCCAACTCATGTTCTATTTGTGGATTAACTAATCATACAACTGAAAATTGCTTTAGGAATTCCAGGAATCAAAGAGGCAGAGGATACAATAGAGGAAGTTATGGATACTCAAGAGGAAGGTTCAACAACTACCATGGCAACTACAACAACTACAATCATTCAAACTATCAAGGAGGCTACAAAGGAAGGAGAGACTACAATAACTACACAGAAGACTCAAACAAAGAGGATTTATTATTGATCATGAACATGGCTATGCCACAAGGTAAATCTGATGAGCATGTTTTCTACATAGATTCAGGTTGTTCAAATCATGTGGCAGGAAATGTGGCACTCCTATCAGATTTAGAAGATCCAAGGAATAAGCATGAGGTACAAACAGGAGATGATACAAAACATCCTGTGGAGAAAATAGGCAATGTCAAAGCACCTGATGGAAACATCAACCTACTCAGTAAGGTACTCTATGTCCCTACCATTACAAAGAATTTGATAAGTGTTGGGCAGATAGTAGAGAAAGGGTTGCAAGTCAGGTTCACAAAAGCAGGAGCATTTGTTGAAGATCCAAGTCAAGGATTCAGAAGAATTGCAAAAGGTGAAAAGACAGGTAGATTGTTCACATTTGAATTACAGGACACTAGAAACATTGCTCTCTTTAATTATGGTAGTCAGACACTCACAGAATTGGAAGTATGGCACAAAAGGTTAGCACATATTGGTGAAAGGTCATTAAAGCAAATCTGCAGGGACCAAAGTGTACTTGGACTTCCTAATTTGTCAAAACAACATATGATTTATAAGTGCAGTGCATGTCAATTTGGAAAGTCTCACAGGTTACCATTCATGAAGAAAGGTTATATGCATGGAGATCTCTTGGAGTTGGTTCATACAGATGTATGGGGACCTAGCAAGGAAGCTTCAATATCTGGATCAAGGTATTATGTTTCCTTTATTGATGATTGCAGCAGATGGACTATCCTATTCTTTATGAAACACAAAGATGAAGTTTTTTCATGTTTCAAAAGATATTTGGCTCTTGTGGAGAATCAAACAGGTAAATCACTAAAAAGGCTAAGGTCAGATGGAGGGGGAGAATACTTCTCCCATGATTTTGATTCTTTTCTTCAAGAAAGAGGAATCAAAAGAGAGGTAACTACAAGGTACACTCCTGAGCAAAATGGAGTGGCAGAAAGGAGGAATAGGACAATTGTTGAAGCTGCAAGGTCTATGTTAAATGAAAAGCATTTACCTAATTACTTATGGGCTGAGGCTGTATCTACAGCCACTTACTTGATTAACAGGTTGCCTTCAAAATCCCTTGATGGGATGACTCCATATGAGGCTTGGAATGGAAGAAGACCAAGCTTAGATCATTGTAAAATTTTTGGATGTATTGCTTTTGCTCATGTTCCTTCACAGGTTAGAGGCAAGATGGATCCAAAGGCAGAAAGGTGTGTATTTATTGGATATGACAACAATCAAAAGGGCTACAGGTTATACAACCCTACCAACAAAGGATTCTTGGTAAGCAGAGATGTAGTTTTTGATGAGAACAATTCATGGTATGAAGATTCATGCAGGAAGATCAATTTACCATATGATCTTGAAGAAGATTTTCCAAAGCTTGGTAGAGAACAATCAAAGATTGAAGAACAAGACACCTCAGAGGATGATGAAGAATCTCACATGGAAAAGATCAAAGCATGGAAGTCTAAAGGTAAAGCAAAATTGCAGGAACTTGGACATGAAGCAGAATCATCACATCATGGCCTAAGAAGATCTATGAGGGAAAAGAAAAAACCAGAAAGGTATGGGTTTGACACCTCATTAGTAACTAAACATTCTATCTACATAGCACAGGACATAAACCAAGAGGAGCCATCATCATTTGAAGAGGCTAAAGCAAAAACAGAATGGAAGCATGAAATGAAGGAAGAGATTGAAGCACTTGAGGAAAACAACACTTGGGATTTGGTGCCCAAGACTTCATCCATGAAGGTAATAGGCTCAAGATGGGTCTATAAACTCAAGAAGAATTCTGATGGTTCAATTAACAGGTATAAGGCAAGGCTTGTGGCAAAAGGCTTTGCACAAACTCAGGGAATTGATTATGAGGAGACTTTCTCTCCTGTGGAAAAGATGCCTACTATTAGGGTTTTGCTTAGTATTGCCTCTTCCAAGAATTGGAAGATACTTCAACTAGATGTAAAGAATGCATTCTTGAATGGTTGGATAACAGAAGAGGTATATATGGCACAACCACCTGGTTTTGAGAATCAAGTTTATCCTGATTATGTGTGTAAACTTAACAAAGCATTGTATGGTCTCAAGCAAGCTCCAAGAGCTTGGAATTTCAGGCTTGTTTCATTCTTGCAGGACAAAGGCTTTCAAACAAGCAAGGCAGATCCTTCACTCTTTATTAAAAAGAGTAATTCTGAGGTCATCTATCTATGTGTATATGTAGATGATATTATATTGACAGGAAATGATGCAGATGGTATGAAGAAGATCAAAGATCAGATGAGAGAAGAGTTCAAGATAAGTGATTTGGGTTCACTTACCTACTTCCTAGGTTTGGAAGTTGTCTACAAAGATCATGGTTTGTTTCTCACTCAAAGGAAGTACATTAAGGACATGTTGGCAAAATTCAAGATGCAAGATTGTAAGATTGCAGGTACTCCAATGGAGGTCAATCACAAATTGAGCTCACATGAAGGTGAACTCATAGAGGACATCACATCATATCAAAGTCTAGTGGGTAGTCTCAACTATGCCACATTGACAAGAGTAGATATATGTTACAGTGTGAGTGTGCTAAGCCAATTTATGCACACACCAAGGAAACCACATATGGATGCTGCCAAAAGGATTCTCAAGTATCTCAAAGGAACCATAAATGAAGGACTTTATTATCCTTATGTATCTGATTTAGGTTTGAAGCTATTTTCTGATGCAGATTGGGCTGGCTCCAAGGAAGATAGAAGGAGCACTTCAGGTTATCTTACCTTTGCAGGTTCAAAGCTTATTTCATGGTCATCCAAGAAGCAACCCACAGTTGCTCTCTCTTCTACTGAAGCTGAATATAGAGGTCTTGCCATAGCTACACAATAAGCTATGTGGATGAAGACATTATTCAAAGATCTTGGATTGGAGTTTGGAACTCCAACTATTTTTTGTGACAATATGAGTTCTATTCATTTGGCTGCTAATCCTATTTTTCATGCAAGGACTAAACATATTGAAGTTCATTATCACTATGTACGAGAAAAGGTTCTAAGCAAAGAGATTCAAATATCATATGTGTCCACTCATCAACAATGTGCAGATATTCTAACCAAAGCATTAGATGGTACAAAGCTTTGCAAATTCAAGGCTATGATTGGTTTGCAGGTAATCTTGGAAGATTGAAGACCTCAAGCATACTTGGCTTGAGGGGGAGCTGTTGGAGCAAGTCTATGACAAGCCTAAGTATTGGCTTGAGTCTCACAAAGTCTTAGAAGAAGCTTTAAAAAGAAGACTATGTAAAGTTCACTTGTGAACTACCTCTTGTAACTTTTGAAGAGTTTACTTAATGTAAAAGTAAGAGAATCTTAAGTGGTTGAGTCCACATGATCAAGAATGGAAAGAGGAGCCACGAATTCGTGATTTGTGGTAGGTAGAGAATCAAATCAATCATTGATTGATTGGAGAGTGATTGAGGGAAGTTAGCCTCCCAAACTCAACTATAAATAGATGGCAGTTTTAGTCGTGGTTAGAGAGACCTATGTGAAGACCTCCAAGAGCTGAGCTTTATGCCATATCAAGGTGTGATTACAAGTCACACATATGTATCAGTAAGTCATTGTATTGTACAAGCAATATACTTTCATTTTCATGATTATTTGAGTTCATCTTTCCATGTTCTTGTGAAGTGTACTACTCACTGCCATTACTCTCAGTTTTCTCAGTCAACTTGCAGAGATGTTTTCTCTGAGCTTGAAGCATCATTTTGAGTGATTTAACTTGGTAAAGTTAGCTCTATAAGTCTACTATATGCTCACAAATTTTCATGTCATTTGGATGTTGCAATCTTCAGTTATGTTCATTTGAAGTCAACAGGGTCTGTTCATCTTCACTTCTCTGTCAGGTACCCGACTTTTTCACTCATCTTGTCAGAGCCATTTCTCAGTGGTTAATTATTCAAAGTCAGTGATTTAAAGCTTGTTGGATTCAGCTTACTGTCCATACAAATTTTCATAATCATTGGATTTCTACATTTTGAGTTATGCTGATTTTTCTGCTCACTGGTCTATTTCTATAGCAGCCCGTGAAAATCGGGATGATGTCATCACTTGTTAAAACTCATTCTCAGTGTGTGGTTCATTATTTTTGATGAGATTACTCTTGAAAGTTAGCTCTTTAAGTTGCCTAGACTTCCCCAAGAGGAATTGAGCTAATTGCTGCTCTGCTCAGAGAATTATGCAAAACACTGGACAGGTGTATGAACCAAGAATAGCAAGTTTTCACCTCTGAGCTAACTCCAACTTATCTGTTTTGATCTATCTTTTTGAGAGTGATCTTCCAAGGTACATAGGGTGTCTAACACATCCATTGGCAAGCTAAAAGGGCCCACCATATACTCCTGGAGTTCATTTGGCTGGTGTAGATCAAGGATTTTGCAACACCTCTTCATCTTCAAGCACATACCTATCCATCTCTTCACAATAAAGTGGTAATTAACCACTAGCACTAGTTCCTATGCTTCATCACATATGTAGGGTCTTCAAGATATCTTTCAAGCCAAATGTGTAGGCTTGTGATTTACACCAACAGCTCCCCCTCAAGCCAAACATTTTGGCTCGGTCTTCATCTTCAATGTTCATGTATATCCTGCAATCCAATCATTGCTTTGAATCTACAAAGTTTGGTTCCATCCAAAGCTTTAGTCAACAAATCTGCACACTGCATGTTGGTTGACACATAGGTTAGTTGAATGTCTTTGCTTATCAACTTCTCTCTCACATAATGGTAATGGACTTCTATATGTTTGGTCCTAGCATGATAGATAGGATTAGCTGTAAGGTGAAGAGAACTTGTATTATCTCCAAAGATAATTGGTGACCTAGTATATAAACCCAATTCTAAATACAAAAGCTTAATCCATATGGCTTCTTGTGTGGCATTAGCCAATCCTCTATACTCTGCTTCTATAGAAGACAAGTTGGTTGCTTCTTTGCAGACCAAGATATTGGCTTATCACCTGCAAAAGAAATATATCCAGAAGTGCTCCTCCTATCATCCTTGCATCCTGCCCAATCTGCATCTGAATAAATTTTGATATCAATATCTGAAGTGTAAGGAAAATACAAACCATGGTTCTGTGTACCCTTGAGATACTTCAAGACTCTCTTGGCAGCCTCTAAGTGAGGTGTCCTTGGCTTGTGCATAAACTGACTTAGCACACTAACTCCATATGCAATATCTATCCTTGTTAAGGTAGCATAGTTCAAGCTACCCACCATACTTTGGTAACCTGTAATGTCTTTGACTTCATCACCTTCATGGGCACTTAGTTTTAGGTTTACCTCCATTGGAGTGCTTGCTACTTTGGCATCCTGCAAGTGAAAGTTCTTCAAGATATCCTGTATGTATTTTTTCTGAGTAATGTATATTCCTGAGTTAGTATAAACTAACTCAAGCCCAAGAAAATACTTCAATAGACCAAGATCATTGAACTTGAACTCCTTCATCATCTGGCTCTTGATTTTTCTGATTCCATTGACATCATTACCTGTAATTATGATGTCATCAACATAAACACAAAGGTATATTACCTTTGAATTACTTCTCTTAATGAATAGAGAAGTATCTGCCTTGCTCATGACAAAACCTTGGTCTTGGAGGTATGTACTTAACCTGTAATTCCATGCCCTAGGTGCCTGCTTTAATCCATATAAAGCTTTTTTCAATTTGCCAACATATGTTACCTTCTTAGGGTCCTCATAGCCAGGAGGTTGTGACATATATACCTCCTCTGAAATCCATCCATTCAAGAAAGCATTCTTGACATCCAATTGGTACATGTTCCAATTTTTTGATGCAGCTACACTAACCAACACTCTGATAGTTGGCATCTTGGCCACAGGAGAAAATGTCTCTTCATAATCAATGCCTTGGGTTTGTGCAAAACCCTTGGCTACCAATCTGGCTTTGTACCTATTAATTGTGCCATCAGAATTTCTTTTAAGCTTATAGATCCATCTGGATCCTATTACCTTCATGGAGTCCTTCTTTGGTACGAACTCCCATGTGTCACTCTCCTTGAGTGCTTCAATCTCCTCATCCATAGCTTCTTTCCATTCTGTCTTGGTTATGGCTTCTTCATATGATCCTGGTTCTTCAATTGACAAATCTTTGGCAAGATAAATAGAATGTTTAGTAACAAGAGATGTATCATACCCATATATGATAGGTTTTTTGCTTTCTCTATGTGATCTCCTGATTGATTGAGTTGAAGATTCAGGTATGTCTTCAAGCTTCTTCATCTTCATTTTGCCCTTGGACTTCCATGCCTTGAACTCTTCAAGGTTGATAGTATCTTCATCATCTGAACTTGAGTCTTCAATCTGAGTAGGTTTCTCCTTTGCAAGACTTGGAAACTCTTCTTCCAAATCATAGGGTAGTTTAACCTTCCTGCATTCATTCTCATACCAAGAATCATTTTCATCAAAGACAACATCTCTACTCACCATGAATCCCTTATTGGAAGGGTTATAAAACCTGTATCCTTTTTTATTTAGATCATATCCAATAAAGATGCACTTTTCAGCCTTTGGGTCTAGCTTTCCTCTTATCTGAGAAGGAATGTGTACATATGCTACACATCCAAATATCCTGCAATGGTCTAGTGAGGGTCTTTTACCATGCCATGCTTCATATGGTGTCATCCCATCAAGGGATTTAGATGGTAACCTGTTTATGAGGTAAGTGGCAGTAAAAACACTCTCTGCCCATAGATAGTTAGGTAACTTTTTTTCATTCAACATAGACCTAGCTGTCTCAACAATCAACCTATTTCTTCTCTCAGCTACCCCATTCTGTTTAGGAGAATACCTTGTGGTGATTTCTCTTTTGATGCCTCTGTCCTGCAAGAAGTTTTCAAATTCATTGGAGAAGTATTCACCTCCTCCATCTGACCTTAGCCTCTTCAAATTTTTCCCTGTCTGATTTTCAACAAGTGCAAGATATTTTTTAAAGCAATTAAACACCTCATCTTTGTGCTTCATGAAGTACAATACAATCCATCTGCTATAATCATCTATAAAAGATACATAGTACCTTGAACCTGAGACTGAGGGGTCTTTGCTTGGTCCCCATATATCTGTATGGACAAGCTCTAGGTAGTCTTCATGTATGTAACCTTTCCTTGAGTAGGGTAACCTATGAGACTTCCCAAATTGACAAGCACCACACTTATAAATCATATGTTGCTTAGATACATTTGGTATTCCAAGCACACATTGGTCCCTGCATATTTGCTTCAAAGTTCTTTCTCCTATATGCCCTAATCTTTTGTGCCAAATCTCAAGCTCTGAAAGTGTTTGATCCTTGTAGCTGTATAGTGCAATATTCTTTGTGTCTTCTAACTCAAAAGTGAAAAGTCTACCTGATTTTTCTCCTTTAGCAATCCTCTTGAACCCATGCCTTGGATCCTCCACAAATGCTCCATATTGGTTGAATCTAACCTGCAAACCTTTCTCCAACACTCATCAGATTTTTGGTAATGGTTGGTACATAGAGTACCCTGCTCAACAAATTCTGATTTCCATCACAAGTCTTAACATTTCCAACTTTAACTACTGAGTGCTGGGTGTCATCACCTGTTTGGACTTGATGCTTACCTTTTGGTTCCTCAAGATCAGAGAGTAGTGCTACATTGCCAGCCACATGATTTGAGCATCCTCAGTCAATGTAGAATAGGTGGTCATCATTTGTACGAGATTTTGAAGTCATGTTCATGATCAGAAGAGAGTCATCCTGCTCCTCTGTGTAGTTGTTGTAGTCCTTTCTAGATTTGAATCCTCCTTGGTAGTTGCCATTGTAATTATTGTTGTAATTGTTGTTGTAGTTGTTGTTGTAGCCTTGGTGATGGTTGAATCTACCTCTTGATTGTGAGTATCCACCCCTTTGGTATCCTCTTCCTCTCAGATTCTTGTAATTCCTGAAACACTCATCTGTAGTATGATTTGATAAACCACAAATGTTGCATGGTGAGGAGTTATAGGATCTCCCCCTACCTTGCTTACCTCCTGTGCCCCTTCCTCTTGATGATCTACCTCTCCCTGCATAGTTGGCTTGGGAGGTAGAGCCTTCATCTTCCACCTTCTTGCTCTTGCCTTTATCTTTAGACTTCTTATCAGTGTATAGGGCAGAAGAGTTATTACCTTTGGATGTATCTCCATTCTTGTTGAGCTTTTCTTCATGAGTAAACAATTGTCCCATGAGAGTTGTAAGATCTGGAATTTGCATGTCCATGTAAAGGTCCATGGCAGTGGTGAAGCTTTCCCATTTGTCATCAGCCTTGATCCCATTGATCACTAGCCTTACAATCTGCTCTTCTTCAATCTCTTCTCCTATGCTTGGTTACTGATCTGCTACATCTTTAATTTTGGTCACAAATTCTAAAACATCTTGCTTAGGTTTTGCTTCCTTAATGTTGTGAATTCAATCCACAACTGATTTTTCCTTGCCCTTGTGTTGGAGGAAAAATAAGATGACAAGGTTTCCCAAGTCTCTTGGGATGTCTTAGAATTTCTAATATGTGGCAAAAGAAAATCAGAGATGGAATTGAGTAAATAAGACCTTGCCAATGCATCCTTAGCACACCATGTGTTGAGCTTTTCATGTTCTTCCTTTGTTGGCAATCCTCTTGTTTTGAATGAGGGCAATTCCTCATCTCCTGAGATGTATCCATAGAGACTCCTTCCTTGTAAGTAGGTCTTCATCCTTAGAGACCATGCTTGATAGTTGTTCCTGTCCAATTTATCAATAAATGAAGGAAAACCATCTCCCATTTTACCTTAGTTTGCTCTGATACCACTGTTGGGAAAGATGGATGGATGCTCCAAGAGATTGAGTAGGTACTGCCAAAACCTGCTTTGTACTAGCCCTCTTTTGCTTCAGACTTGATAAGTGGACCTCCTTAGCTTTCCAATGACACCATAAAATGGCCTATGTACTTTGGAAATAATGTGTGCAATGATTGAATCAAAATAGATAACTTTGAAGCTCACAATCTCAAGAAAACCTTCTATTTATGTCCTGACACCTGCTAGGTATTAGACTCAATATGACCAGCACAGTAGGAACTGGAAAAATTCCTTTTAGGGGT
The DNA here is from genome assembly GCA_020310875.1 of Ceratopteris richardii. NCBI lineage: Eukaryota > Viridiplantae > Streptophyta > Polypodiopsida > Polypodiales > Pteridaceae > Ceratopteris > Ceratopteris richardii. The sequence continues at coordinate 53,150,228 of CM035422.1, forward strand.
ATTTAATTAGCTTATCAAGCTAGCTATTCCAAGTGGAATGATGTAAAAAAGATAAACTATGCTAAGAGAAATCAATTTAGCAAATGAAGCTATACCCTCAAATTTTTAGGACTGTAGTAGACATTGATCAGTGATCACCTCGATGCAAATTTCTCTGAAATGGCTGAATAGAATCTCTTCAAACTTTGACACTATGTAGAAAACTTTGAGCTGAATCCAACAAGCTTTGAATCACTGAATTTGATGGCGAAATGACTGAGATATGCACTTCACAAGTTGACAGACTTTTGAGTAGTATGACAGAGAACTCAGAAATGAACAATGTGAATGTATGTATTAATGAACACTTGTATACAAATCCATTGGCATTAAAATCATTGCCTAATGGTGTAGATAGGTGTGGGCTAGACTGTAGGCCTCACACACACTCAAAATCAGTAATGAGAAGCTCGGGAGTGATGAGTTCTACCCGCGACTTTTCCATGACCATTTTTATAGAGAATGAGTAAACATTTGAATTCAAATTTAAACTTTTGACTCCCTATGATCAAGCTCCTATATCCTAGGAGATATTCCTTCAATCAAATAGCTAAATTTTTCCACGAATCCTTTTGGTAGGTGATTACAAAAGATTCCAAGTCGATTTGACTTTTACAAGGAGATAAAGTGGTAATTAACCACTAGCACTAGTTCTTATGCTTCATCACATATGTAGGGTCTTCAAGATATATTTCAAGCCAAATGTGTAGGCTTGTGATTTACACCAACATTCAGGCCAAAAGAGAATCAATCAAAAGAGAATCAAATCCAAAAACTGAACTATAAGAGGAGTGACTGTCCAAAGTAGTGGAGAAATGATGGAGAAGAGCTCTCAAACTCATCATGAGAGATTTTGGTCACTTAGCTATAAAAGAGGCAATGAAGGACACTCAAAAACAAAAGAAGAAGGCGTGAAAGTCCCCTTGTAGCAATTTCATTGGTTTGAGTCATTTCGTTCAGTTCAATCTCATAGAGTATGTCCAGTTGCACACCCATTTTTTGGGTAGTCTACTTGTGAGAATCATATCTCTCAATTTATGTATCCAATTTTAATGTTTAAACATTCATTGGAAATCTTATCTTGAGTACTTCCTCTATGTAGAAAAATTCTATCAAATTCTTTATGCTCTGTGAGTTATTCAGGTTTTAATGAAGTCCAGTTTTTAGCTTAACTGAGTGGACAGGTAGCATGTTTTGAATCAAAGAATTTCCAACCCAAATCTACTCCAAATTTAGTTTTTGATAGCTCATTTGAAAGCTATAGGTTCATAGTTTGAGTAACCAAAGTTTCAAGTTAATTGCATTTTTCAATTGGTAGTAGGTTGCATTTGACGATTCAGCTATTGGCAAAAGTCTTGATCCTTAGAAGGTCTTCTACACTTTCCGCTGCGATTAGGAGAGGAATTCTCCAACATTTGGTATCAGAGCATTGGATTTTGAAGAGGCAAATCATTGAAACTGAAGTGAAGCAAAGGAGAAGCTACAAATCAAGGGGGAGCTTCATAAGGTCAAGGAAGAGCGCCACACAATACTTGAGGTAAATTTCAATCTTGGAAGTTTTCGATGGCTGATTTAGGACAACAAGTTGAGAAGTTAGACAAAGATAATTTTCAGATTTGGAGGTATAGAATGATAAATTACCTTAAAGGTAAAGGTTTATGGAGTCTAGTTAGTGGAGACGATCTACAACCGGTGGACCTTGAAGATCCCAACATTACTCCAGCACAAAGGAGACAATTTGCTGATTGGGAAGAGAGGAATCGAAGGGTGATGTTCCTCATCTCACAAGTTATTTCTAACACTATGATTGGTCATGTGCAAAGCTTAGAAACAGCCAAGGAAGTTTGGGAAGCATTGGAGAAGGTGTATGCTACCTCAACAAGGTCTCGGAGGATGCAACTCGAGAACGAGCTCAACAACATGAAGAAAAACTCAAACCAAAGCATTAGTGAGTATACATTGAGGAGCAAAGAGCTTCGAGATCAGCTAGCATCAGTTGGATGCAAGATAGAAGAGGAAGACATCGTCCAAACAACCCTCAATGGCTTGAGGAGTGAAGAAAAGTGGAAGCCTCTCATCACAAACATTCTTTATAGAGACCCTCTACCAACATTCGACGAGATTATACCAAATCTTGTGGCTGAAGAGGTAGCTCAACAAGGAGAAGACAACAAAGGTAAGGACAGCCATAGTTAAATGTTATATGCAAGAAGAGGTAGAGGAAGGAACTCAAGAGGAGGCTTGAGAGGAAGAGGAAGAAGCTACAACAACGCAAATTTCAGCCAACACAACTGGGAGGACAACAAGAACAACTCAAATGACAACACACATGGAAGAGGTCGAGGAAGAAATAGAGGAAGAGATCGAGGTTCATACAATCCTCATAAAGGTATAACATGTTATCATTGTGGTAAACTAGGACATTATGCAAATGATTGTTGGCAAAAGAATGGAAGGTTGAATGGAGGAAACCAAAGGAGCCAAAATAACTATATGAGTACATCAAGTGAAGGACACAAGCAAACCATGCTTGCTGTAGGTGGTGAAATGAAGTGTGTGGGTGCAAGTGTGTGGGTGCAGGGAATGCAAAATGCACTACTCCTAGAGAATATGTAAGCACATGAGCACATCAAATCACAGTACCCAAATAGACACTTATCACGAAGCCTTCACATCAACACTAGAAACTACACTTAGAGCTAAGAGTCAAAGCAACAGCAAGCATGGAGCATAATAGAGCACAAAACCATACTAACTAAAAAGCCAAATGTAACACAATCAGAAGACAAGTGATTATCTCATACCACAACTAATCATACTCCTAATCAAACCACAACTTCATACCAAGCAAGGGACAACAGAATGCAACTAAGGGTATTCTTCCACAAATGGCATCAAGAAATAACATAGGCAGCAGGAATCCAGGAATCCTAACATGAACAATATGGTGTGCACTGTATACTCTATCTCCTGTAGCCTATCATATATATCGCACATCTGCTTTCTCACTTGAGGTTTCTCCTTTTAAAGGAGAGAGGTGAGGAACCAATTACAATAGGAGAGTCTGTTCCATGGGAGTAGTGGGGAGTCAATGCACTAGGCGGTTACATTTGTCAGCCCGGCCGCCTCCAGTACCAGACTTTGTCGTGTAATGATGAGTGGCTGGGGTCCCGGACCCAGCCACTTGGCCGCCTTGTCAGGTCTGCCTTGGGCATTCAGTCGCCCAACTCTACCATCCTGGTGCCCAACTCCAGATTTTGGGCGTGTGGTGCCTCGGCCTCTGATGCCTTGGCCACTGATGCCCTGGCCACTGATGCCTTGGCCACTAATGCCAGTACTTGGGCCACTGATGCCCTGGCCACTGATGCCTTGGCCACTGATGCCAGTACTTGGTTCCTCGGTTCCTCGGTGCCATCCTCTCTGTGTCCATCAAAAATTTGTTCTACAGGTTGCTCGCCACTAGTGTCTCTCCGTCTCGGAGAGATAAGGGAGAGTAGGCACAATTACATAGAGGAGGTCTGGAAAAATTACATCAGAAAATTGCAGATAGAAAATTCCGAAATACATCATGAGCTAAAAAAGACATATGAGTTCGAATACATAATGGGCTGCAAAAAGGAAAAAATGAGCTTTGCGATACAAAATAATGTTCCAAAAGTTTTACAACTGTATCAAAATGTAACTATGACACTGTGCGAAAATAAAATACTAGAGAACTATGAGACTAGTCACAGTGAGACTAGTCACATGCAGGTTCTTTCCCAGCCCGATGATGTTCAGCTGAACTGTTTTGCTGGTCTTCAGGAGCTTCTTGATTGGGTTCTTTTTGTGGTGGAGTGTGGTCTTCAGTGTCAGATGATGTGAGCAGAGCCTTTAATGCACTAAATTTGGATTTTAGTGCGTCTTTTTGTTTCGTCAAAGTTGCATTTTCAGCCAAGAGGTGCCTGTTTGCTGATGTTAATTCATTGTTTTCAGCCTTCAATCTTTTGGTCCTCTCTTCTTCATCCTGCAAAAATGCTTCCAAATTTTTTACCTTGTCTTCCAGTATTCGTGTCGTCTTGCAGTGAGTAGACATTTCTGCTATCTGCATGTACAGTTCTTTGTTGACGAGACTTACGCGCAGAAATTCTTCACTTAACATATGAGTATAATGGGTCAGCCGATTCTCTAATTGCACACACACCTGCCTGTCTTCCAGCAATTTGTTAGAAATCTCAGCAAACCTGTTCTTTGCTACATCCATTTGGCACATATCTTGTAAATGATTAGGAACTACTGGCCATACATGTTTCGTATATTTTTCATTCGTGGAGAGCTGCTCTACACTAGATGCATCAAGAAGGGGGTGCGGAGGTAAATCTGTCGGAGGGTTGTGGCGAGAGGGGGAGAATCGAAATGGGGGTGGAAAAGGTAGTATGTCGAATGGGGGTGGGCGGATGGAGCTGTGAGGGATCGTAGTAGGGGGTGGTGTGTGTGTGTGAGGAATAGGTATGGATGTTGGTGGTGGGGGCGAAGTTGGATGAGATGGTGGCTGGGGAGATGGGGAGTGGTGTGGTACGGGTTGTGGAGGGGAAGGGGGTGGGGTGGGACATGGTGGGAATTGGATATGAATCGGATCCCTAGGGGTATCAATGGCAATAGGAGTGGTCATGGAGGAAGCGGGAGGTGGAGTTGGGTTGGAGTGAGATGGGGCAATGGGTGTAGTAGGTACTGGTGAAGTATGGGAAGTTTGTGAAGGTGGATGGGAGTGAATGGAAGAAGAGGGTTTTTTCGAGGAAGTGGGTACTAACTTGATTGGTGGAAAGGGAGTGTTGGCTGATGTGCGTACCTTCTTGGAAGATCTAGCATACCCTTGTTGGTCGATTGGAAGCGTTTTAAGGAGCTCCCTGGAATCCTTCTGAATTTTTGCCCTTCTCTTTTTGCGAGGGTGCGCCGTCTGTGGACTTTTTGATGAAGTGTGGCACGGTACGTGTTTGTCTTTGGAATGGAGAGCGGTAAAATATCTGTAAATGTACGACATGATATGGCCACCTACCACTTTGAATGTGAGCACCTTTTTGCCTACTTGCTGCCCATACCTCTTCTTTCTTTCTGCCAGGGACTGAAGTAAAACTTTATGGTACGGGTAGGGCTTTGCTTTGGCAAAGCAAAGAAGGGGTTCACATATCTTTACATCCGTGAAATGCAGATTGTCCTTCAAGAGAAAAAATGCTTTGAATAATATGAGCCTCTGCATCATTACCTGGCTACAATTGGAAGTGGAGAAGCTAGTGGTACATGTCTGCAAAATGTCTGGAATGGACAACTCCGCATAGCTGCCTGCTTTTTTAGAATTTGGAATTTCTTGGGTTCCCAACATGAGAGCGAGCTTCTCTTTGGTAATTCGTCCTCCAGAAAGAGAGGGGAAGGACTTGAAGAGTGTCAAGATCTCCATCCCACCGGCTTGAGGATCACCAAGTGAGGGAAGCTTGGCACTTGCAATGGTGAACAACCCCATATTCTTTAATTCCTGTGAAGTAAATGAACTTTGAAGCTTACCACATATGCTTAGGTCCAGCTTCAAGGTGATTTCTTCAGGAATGGAAATGAGTATCTCTGTCGTTGTTGCCACGTTTGCTGAAGATGTAGCTGAATCTTGCTGAATACTCGGTTCTGCTGCTGGAGTGATGTGTTAGTCCTGCTGAATTTCTTGTTCCAGTGACTCTGACTCTGAGGGATTCTCCTCGGAGACCACATAAAGTGAATCACTCGAATCATCAGATGATTGTCCTGATGCACTTTCAGTGTCCGTCTTGAATTCAGAGAAGGTTTCCTCTATTTCTACAGAGGATGACGCCATGTTTATGTAGAAACTAAAATTGTTGGTGTGGAGCTGGATGATTTCAGAGTATAATGATTGTTGTCGTTGGATATGGTTTCTGGTGATGTGACTGTTGTGAATTTGATGATTGAAGGAGCAGGACCGAATCCTCGAAGCAACGAGGGTTGCTCACGTAGCTGATGATATATGGATGTTTGGTGTGTGCTTTGATGATCGTAGGCAGAAGAGGAGTTGTAAGAGATGGGTGTCTATCCGGTGGAGTGGTGAAATGGACTGAATGAAGCTTGGTGTCTGAGTCGCCTTCTGTAGATCAATGGTTGAATCTGGCCGAGTGTGATGAATCTACCGGGTATGTTCGCAAGAGATTCCAGGAGTATGTGTGCGAGGAAAGACTGCAAGTCCTCGGGAGAGGGAGGTGGACCCTTACCAGGATATGCTGTTCGAAGCCATGGGGGCTATTACGAAACTTCAGGATTTCGGTCAGGAGCGTCAGAAGATTCTACCTGACAGGTCTTCGTGATGAGTGAGAGATCTAGGAGTGTGTGTGCGAGGGCCGATACGACATTGGATGATGTCAATGATTGGTGATAATTCAAGTTGCCCTTTCATGAAAGAGGTCGCCCTATTTGGTGAATTGAGAAAAATTTGCCCTGGCATCGGAAAGAGGTCGCCCTATTTGGTGAATTGAGAAAAATTCGCCTGGCCATGGTCATCTATGATGAGATTATGCGGTTGGTTTACTTACTGGGAAATTGGATAGCAGGAGGAGGGCCGCCCATATGGAGGAATACGAGGAGTCGCCCACTTTGAGAAGAGGTGGACAGGGTAGGGGGTCGCCTTGGGTGAGGTTCGCCCCAACTGGAGGAAAAGAAGGGGTCGCCTAGGCTTAGGGTCGCCCCACATGGGGAAAAAGGGAGGAGGGTCGCCCTTGAGAGGTGGAAGGGAGGGGGTCGCCCTGGGTGAGGGTCGCCAACGGAGGAAAGGGAGGGGGTCGCCCATTGGAGGAGAGTTGGAGGGAGGAAGGTCGCCCAAAATGAGTTAAGGAGGTTGCCATTGAGATCCCTAAAGAGACTATAATGAAGAGGATATGATGTTTGTCAATAAATTCCAAGACGGAGTGTGACAAGAAAGAGTAGGAAGGTGGATAGTGTAAGCCAATTGGATGGCTATGAGGTATAATTTCTCTTAGTTGGACATGAGGAGGTAAGGGTGGAGGATTGGATTCCTCAAGTCCAAGCTTTCCATAGACACATCGCAACCAAAACCCTAGCCGAGCTTAAGCTTCAATTTGACATGTTTCATCGGGAGCCCACACATAACCCAAATCCCCACAACACAAACACATATATTCCCATCCGAGCATCATGCTCTCTCACCTCTCTTTTGTCCCCCCTCGAACGAGGAATTCTTCTCATTCATTTTTTCCACATTTTTTTCTCTTTTTTTTTTTCATCATTTTTTCCACATATTTACTCACACTTGCCGGCCTACGCCGAAGCTGGATGCGACTCGTGGACTCGACCACCCGATCGAGTTTGTTCCACCCATCTACCAACCCAACGCAGCGCACGACACACAGACAGCTAGCCCTATGTGAAACCGACGTCGGTTCGTGGCTTTGACCACCCGGCCAAAGTGGGTCCACCCACCTATCGGCCCACATAGGCGCGTAGCCACATGCACACATACATCAACATATATATTTTTTCATTTTTTTTTCATTCCCGCATCTCGAGAGTTAGGAGACAAAAGAAAGGATCTTTTCCCAACCATCCCAATCACGACACACACACATAAACTCCCCCATGGACATCCCAATAAGACACATCTCCTCTCTGCTGCTACTCAAGCCAAAATCCAGCCACTAATGCCATGGTCAACCCGTCCTCGCAAAACCCACACATACTAACCACCTCGTCGACCTGAAACCTCTGAAAGTGTCACTTCAGTCCTAAGTGTACAACAGACTTGGTCCACCCGTCCTCACATCTTTGACTCGCAATCCGCAAAGCAAACCCTAATCAAACTCAAGCCGTCCTAACCGGCATCCATCATATCATCTTTTTCTTTTTCATCTCCATCCTCTGCCTCGCAGAGATTCCACATGATTCGACAGCTTGCTGATATTGTCCTCTAGCCAGGCGATACGGTCTGGAAGGCCACCATTCATTACTACACCTCTTAATGCCTCGATCTTCAAAGCTAAATCCCTTATCCCTTCTTCTTTTCGCTCATCACTGCCTTGGAGTCGAAAAATCTCATCATCCACTTGATGGAACCGAACCCACATTTTCTTCTTCTCCTCTTCTAAATGGCTCATCTTTCTTTCTATTCCCAAAGGAACATCCTCGCTCCTCCCGACTTGGCCAGACAACTTTTCAACCTCTTCTCGAATCGACCTCTCCTCCCAGATTCTACTCATATTTTCTTCATCCAGATCATCTACCTTCTTCGACAATTCATTCTTCGTTCTTTCTAACTCTGCTCCGAACGCATCCAACCTATCCAACACCGCTTTCAGCTCTTCCTCCGTTTTCCTCGCTCTCGGATCCTCCACCTGTCCTCGCATCTCGTCGTCTTTCCGATTCATCCACCTACCGAGCTTGCTACTCAGCTTTGCACTCTCTTTTTCTACATGTCTCATTTTCTCATCACTCTCCGCTTGGGCACTTTTCATTCTTTCTAACTCCAGGTGGAACTCGTCACATGCCTTACCCGCTTGATCACTGTATCGACGGATTATGCTTTGTACCTTCTCAATTTCATGCTCCATTCGTTCGATCCTCCTCATCAGGTCATCCTCGTCTCTTGAGAGCTCTTCTTCGATCGCAACTCCAAAGCAGTCGGCTACCATCAAGCCGGATCTCAAGTCCCAGACCACGTTTTCACTCTCGAGCTTCACACGATCTTTCCTCCAACTTTTGTTTACTCTTTTCCTTTCCTTGTTTTCGTTTTTCAACACTCGTACTTGCTTTTCCCAAGTTCCTAGGACCTCGGCCATTTTCACTTGATTTTCCTCTAATTTCTCTATTTTGATCCTCTCATTATCTCGCTCCACGCGAAGCAAATTGACTTGATATTCCAAGCTCTTTACGAGTTCTACCAAGTCTCGATCATGAGATCCAGTGTCCTTGCTTTCACTTGCTCTCGCAGTCTCCGTCGATGAAGTAACTCCACCTTTGTCAACTTCCACATACAAGGAGGATAAGCACCTATCTGGTTCATTCGTTGCGACCTTTAGGTCAATCACCTCTTTTGAGCCACACACGTGCTCGCATAGTCTCTTTTTCCCGCAGTCCTCACATGTGGGGACAAAATCCAACGGGGTGCATACACGAGGGCAATATTTGGCTATATGCCCAATCTGCTCGCAACACCAGCATCTCACATAATTTGATATCGGGCCAAATCGCCACCCTCGGTTCACATGGTGTCTCATGGTCGGATGAGAATCTATCCATCTATTTTGTCCAAAATTCGGTTGCCTTATATTCGCTTTCTCAAAACTAGAAGCTTGTCTTTGTTGGGCCATTTCTCTAATGAAAATCACAGCAGATTTGGGATCGACTTGGCTGTGCCACACGATTGGGGCACCAAGCGAACTCGTAGCACTCTCGATGAGATGTGCTAAGCCAATTCCCGGCAAACGCACCAAAATGATTTGCTCTTTATGCCCAAGGAAAAAGTGATTATCCGGGACTTTATGTTGTTCAAATCCCTCGGAATCGGTCCAGTTGGATCACCTAGAGCCCACAATTATCTCGCAATGGATTCTTCCTATGTCTATGCACTAGCTCATAAATTCCCGGCAAACGCACCAAATGATAAGTTCCTAACGCCCAAGAAAAAGATGATTGTACGGGGCTTTATTTTGTTCAAATCCCTCGCAATTGGTCCACTTGGATCACCTGGAGCCCACAATTATCTCTCGAGGAGTCCTTCCTTTGTATATGTACTAGCTCATATGTTCCCGGCAAACGCACCAAAATGTTACACTCTTAGTCCAAGGGAAAGTGTATACACCCAATGATATTTTGCCAAGACCTTTTGATACTAGGTCACTTTCGGTCCCCCTTAGTCCACAATTTCACTTCAATATATGTTGATGGAGGATACGGGATTCTCACTCTCCAACTCACCAACTCTATAAGCTTACACTATCACTAACTCCTCACTTCTTATCAAAGCTACATGTACCCAAGCACACCCACACTCATGCACTTGCACACTTACTAAATCACAGCTTCACCAATACTCTTGTTCACAAATGCACACTTTCACATAACGACATCCTCAAACGTGCACATACTTAGAACTTGATGCTCAAGAGCCTATCTGCAACCAATCAACAATCAAATAATCAAATATACTCTCTCAAACATGCAAGTTTATGCCAACACGCACAAATCTTGTAACTTGCTCATGGAACACACACCCTCCTCCCAAACAGGGCAATACAATGATGAATAGACAAAAAATAGTTCAAAGTGATTGCCGTGAAAAGAATACAAACACGCAATGAAGAAGGATTTTCATGGCGGCTGACGATGAGGATGGTAGCAATAAAGAGGCCTTATCCACTCAAAGCTTGTGTTTCGAATGTAGAGCCTATATAGAGCATTCGGCCCAAAAAAGAGTAACAAAATAGGGTGCAAAATTATACCTTAGCAGAAGCCTCTTCGACGCAGGAGTAGAAAATATTTTAGAATCCCTCCCCTTCTCTTACTGCTTCCGGAAGACACGATATACCAGCATCCAACAGAGGACCCGAATCAGCATTCCTTCCCCTTCGTCACCAAGAAAACAAAAAAAACAACTCTCTTCTGCTGTCGTCTGGAAGCAAGAGAGTCCCCATTTTTTGTTTAAAGTTTACTCCTGTTGTGCTCCTACTCCAGCTTTGTACATAAAAATTAATATATGCCAAGATAGATCTGCTGCTTGTGCCGGCTTATAATGTCCACAATGCATAGTCAAGTCATCCAAAAAACCTAAAGACAACCGTGAGTCGAATCAGGCTGTTGGAACCTTCTTACCCTCTTCAAGGATGTATATCGAAGATCCAAGTACGTTATTTCAGGTTTCAGAAATGACGTCCACAATGTCATACATGAAGTCCCCTTGAACATCAATCTACACTTTATCAGTTGTACCCTTGACAACAGATGTTCCACTCGCAGATTTCTTCCCAAATTTCTCTGAAGCCTCAGTAAAACATGTCAAGACCTTCGATAGTTGTGATACATTTGTGGTTTTTTTTCGAACAACTATCCCATTCAAGATCTCAGGGTTCTTTTTCTTCACCTTGCCTCTTGGCAAGTCCTCACATCTCCATACACTTTGTGTTCGATTGTGCTGCCACCTACTTCAGTTCCTCCAGGCCCGCTTGATAAATTTCTTTCCTTTAACATATGCTGGAGATCATTAATTTCTTCGATGTACTCGTCAATAACTGATACAACATCCTGCACACTTTTGACGGCTTTACTTAGAGCAGCATTGTATTCAAACTCTACTTTTGCATCCTCCAGACCATCACCCATAGATATCTCACACACATGAGTAAAATGGTGCTCATGATTTCTCCTTTCAAAACGAAATTGATAACGTGTAACCACTCTTTCAGAAGGTCTTCATACTCACTCCAAAACCTGAATCTAGGCTGTTGAGAGCATCAAGTTTTGTAGCTCATCTATCATGGGAAATGGCAAGCAGCATGCGAAACCTCCAAACCGAGAGAGAGCAAGAAAATCCCTTTGTTGGTGGACGTCCAACCCCACAACCGAGCTTTGCTCCGGGGTGCCTCGATTGGAAGACCCATCACCACCACTTTCCTTGCTGGCTACTCTGAGTCGGCTCTCCCATCCACACCGGGCACACAGAAAAACCAAGCCTTTTTTTTTTTCCTTCGATCGAAGCTTGCTTCTCCCCGTGCACACCCTCGTGATTTCTCTCTCCTCGAGCACCAATACCCTCGACCGCACACCTGCTAAAAACAATTCCCCCCTCTCGTTCCTGCACACGAAAAAACAGAGAGAGAGAGAACCACCCAATACCTTCCTATATATCCCCCGTAGAAAGATAAGGTATTCCAGAAAAAAACCTCTTCCATCTGCTCCACATCATCAATCGCATCCCTTTATCTTGATAAGTCCTCCCCCTCTTTTCCGTTGTGGCAGATGATAAAGAACTGGAGAAGAACCCCCCAAAAAATGAAAGCCGCCCCCCTCTTATCTGTACTTCGGTGCCAAAAACTTCCCGATGCGGGTCTAATAAACGTGGATATCCTTTCTCAGCATAACCCAAAATGAGAGAGTTCCATGTGACCAAGTCTTGACTTGACAGCTTGTCAAAAACATCTTGAACTTTTGATACCAAAAATAAATTTGCATACATACTGATCAAGGAACTTCCCAAAAATAAGGTCCTTGTTGCAAATCCTTGTCTTTCAATACCTGCATGCAACTCTATACCCATGTGAACCGCTCCTTGAACAGCATAGGCTTTCAAAACACAAACATATGTGACTTCATTAGGAGCAATTTTTTCATCTACTCATAGCAAGGAAGAGCTTTATCAGCATGATCATGTTCTACATATCCTGCAAACCGGGCATTCCATGACACCACATCCTGATTCAGCAGCCTATCGAAGACTTCGTGTGCTTTTCTGATCAAGCCACACTTGACATACATGTCTATCAATGCATTTCCAACAGCAGTACCAAGTTCCCGATCCATTCTGATCATGATGGCATCATGTAGTTGCAAATACTTCCCTTCAAACATTTGATCACTCTTCAAGTACCTGTAATCAAACATCTTCTTCTGCCAAATACAAACATATTAGTGCATAAAAACCAATCATTTTTTGAGCTAACAATGATTGAAGGAGCAGGACCGAATCCTCGAAGCAACGAGGGTTGCTCACGTAGCTGATGATATATGGATGTTTGGTGTGTGCTTTGATGATCGTAGGCAGAAGAGGAGTTGTAAGAGATGGGTGTCTATCCGGTGGAGTGGTGAAGATGGACTGAATGAAGCTTGGTGTCTGAGTCGCCTTCTGTAGATCAATGGTTGAATCTGGCCGAGTGTGATGAATCTACCGGGTATGTTCGCAAGAGATTCCAGGAGTATGTGTGCGAGGAAAGACTGCAAGTCCTCGGGAGAGGGAGGTGGACCCTTACCAGGATATGCTGTTCGAAGCCATGGGGGCTATTACGAAACTTCAGGATTTCGGTCAGGAGCGTCAGAAGATTCTACCTGACAGGTCTTCGTGATGAGTGAGAGATCTAGGAGTGTGTGTGCGAGGGCCGATACGACATTGGATGATGTCAATGATTGGTGATAATTCAAGTTGCCCTTTCATGAAAGAGGTCGCCCTATTTGGTGAATTGAGAAAAATTTGCCCTGGCATCGGAAAGAGGTCGCCCTATTTGGTGAATTGAGAAAAATTCGCCTGGCCATGGTCATCTATGATGAGATTATGCGGTTGGTTTACTTACTGGGAAATTGGATAGTAGGAGGAGGGCCGCCCATATGGAGGAATACGAGGAGTCGCCCACTTTGAGAAGAGGTGGACAGGGTAGGGGGTCACCTTGGGTGAGGTTCGCCCCAACTGGAGGAAAAGAAGGGGTCGCCTAGGCTTAGGGTCGCCCCACATGGGGAAAAAGGGAGGAGGGTCGCCCTTGAGAGGTGGAAGGGAGGGGGTCGCCCTGGGTGAGGGTCGCCAACGGAGGAAAGGGAGGGGGTCGCCCATTGGAGGAGAGTTGGAGGGAGGAAGGTCGCCCAAAATGAGTTAAGGAGGTTGCCATTGAGATCCCTAAAGAGACTATAATGAAGAGGATATGATGTTTGTCAATAAATTCCAAGACGGAGTGTGACAAGAAAGAGTAGGAAGGTGGATAGTGTAAGCCAATTGGATGGCTATGAGGTATAATTTCTCTTAGTTGGACATGAGGAGGTAAGGGTGGAGGGTCGCCTTTGTTTGGATATTGAGGTTGACATGGAGGGGAAACATTCATTGGTTAAAAAGGAAGAGGGTCACATGGTGTGAGAAGGAAGAGGGTCACCTTAGGTTGCCTAAGTTGCTAAGCTACTCGTGAGATGTTTGCCAAGATGCATTGAAGTTGATTGAAATTGATAGGCATATCGAGATGAGAGGGTGAATGGGCACAGTGAGGATTGCGATTTTGGAGTGTCAGCCATGTGTAACCAGTATTGGTAGTAGTTGAGAAAGAGGGCTTGACAAGCGTGTCGCCCATGTGTCTCGTAGTGGTTACCCAAGTCTCATGAGATGAGGATTTCCCAAGGTGGTCTTGGAGGTGAGTCGCCAAAGTGGTTGTGGTAGAGGGTCGCCCAAGGTGGGCCTTGGTATAGGGTCGCCCAAGGTGGGCTTTGGTAGAGCGTCACCAGGGTGGGCTTTGGTAGAGGGTCGCCAGGGTGGGCTTTGGTAGAGAGTCGCCCAAGTAGAGGAAGATGCCCAAGTAGAGGGTCGCCCAAGTAGAGGAAAGTCGCCCAAGTAGATGGTCGCCCAAGTAGAGGAAAGTCGCCCAAGTAGACGGTCGCCCAAGTAGAGGAAAGTTGCCCAAGTAGAGGGTCGCCCAAGTAGAGGAAAGTAGCCCAAGTAGATGGTCGCCCAAGTAGAGGAAAGTCGCCCAAGTAGACGGTCGCCCAAGTAGAGGAAAGTTGCCCAAGTAGAGGGTCGCCCAAGTAGAGGAAAGTCGCCCAAGTAGATGGTCGCCCAAGTAGAGGAAAGTTGCCCAAGTAGAGGGTCGCCCAAATAGAGGAAAGTCGCCCAAGGGGTCTTAGAGGTCCTGGCTTAGAGAGGTGGCCTTAGAAGGAAAAGCCTCCAAGGAAAAGGAAGGAGATCCTTGGTGATAAGGGATAGAAGGAGATTTAAACAGTTGAAGTGTAAGCCTATGAGAGGAAGGTGGGAGTAGATGAGTTAGTTGAAGTGTAAGCCTATGAGAGGAAGGTGGGAGTAGATGAGTTAGTTGAAGTGTAAGCCTATGAGAGGAAGGTGGGAGTAGATGAGTTAGGTGAAGAAGACAGATGAGAAAAGCCCAATATTTACATTCGGAAATGATAAAAGCTAACAGGTAACAACATATGGGTATGTACACTATATACAAAGGCAAATACACTCTTCTCTATTTTTCCACATAGGGTTTTAGCTTGGATTCATTGACTAAGGGGGGGATTGTGCCTGCCAATGTGGAGATTTGTACTGCTCCTTTTGGAAGTGTGCGTATGACCCTAAAAGGTCCGTTCCATCTTGGCATCAGCTTCTTCTTAGCCTTCTTTTCAAATAGGCGCGGATGGTACATCAAAACTAAGCTCCCTTCCTTAATTTTTGATTTCCAGAGATGTGCATCATGATTTTGTTTCCTTTTTTCCTGTACTGTCACTAGAGTATCATTGCCTATCTTTCTCTTTTCTTCTAGAAGTTGTAGCCTCACAATGTTTGCTGAGAGAGTGCTAGTAAGTTCAGGATTTCGATTGGTTCCCACGCGGTTGGAGCCATGCAAGAACTCAAAAGGAGCAATTGCTTGTATTCCATACAATAGTTCAAATGGAGTATGACCTGTTGTGGCCTTGAAAGAGGTTCTGTATGCCCACAAGGTTCCAAGATATGCCTGTCCCCAAGTATTAGGGAACTGTAAACATGTTTTCCTTAGTAGGAGCATAAGGACCTTATTTTTGCTCTCTGCTCGCCCATTTGCCCTTGGGTAATAAGCACAGGACTTCTTATGGAAAATTTGATACCTGTTAAAAATCAAAGTCAACACCCTATTGACGAAATGGGACCCTTGATCTGTTGTAACCTCTATTGGACATCCATATCTGCAAAAGATATAATTATACAAGAAGTGAGCTACCGTTTCTGCAGTACAGTCCTTACTCGCTATAACCTCAGCCCACTTAGTAGCATAATCGGTTGCTACTAAAAGATACTTTGCACCTGAATCTTGTGCTACTGGGAAAATAGGGCCAACAAAGTCTAGTCCCCAGTGCTCAAATGGTTGCCAAGCCATAGAGATATTGAGAGGCTGATTCCTTTGTCGTGTTGGTTTGGGCGCACATCATTGGCAAACATCACATGCCTTGGCAAACTTAGTGGCATCTCTAAAGAGATATGGCCACCATAGGCCGCTTTGGAGTATTCTGAGTGCAGTGATATACCCCGGAAAATGACCACTAGACTTTCCTTCATGTGCCAACTGAAGAACACTTTCTGTTTCATGTGGTTGAAGACACCTTTTGTACATCCCATCAGGGCCAACCTTATAGAGGGTATCCTTTGCCATCATGAAATTCTTACTTTTTAGGAGGAGTCTACGCTTTTCCAATGGAGTAGACCCAGTATGAAATTGGCCCTTCCCTAAAAGGAGAATTAAATCATCGTACCATGTAGGTGTTATATTTACCTTGTAGATTTGGCTGTCTAGGAAATCATCTTCTACTCCCTTTGTTGCTTGTCTTGGATGCCTGATGCGAGAGAGATGGTCTGCAATGACATGCTGCCTACCGCTTCTCTGTACAATTTCAAAATCAAATTCTTGGAAGAGAAGCAACCATCTCCATACTCTTCCTGCAACTTGCGGCTTATTCAACAAATATTTTAAAGCTTGATGGTCCGTAATTACGGTGAATGTAGTGCCTAATAGATAGTGCCTGAATTTTTTGAGGGCAAATACAATAGCCAATGCTTCCCTTTCTGTGGTGCTATAGTTCTTTTCTGCTTTTGAGAGGAGTCTACTTGCGTAATGAATGGGTTGATCTAACTTGTGTACCTCGCTTAGTTGAGTCAGTACAGCTCCTACTGCATACAAACTTGCATCTACATGCACGTGGAATGTCTTTGACCAATTTGGTGAAATGAGTATGGGTGCAGATGCCAACCTTTGTTTTAGATAAGTAAATGCTGACTCGTCTTCTTCAAACCATTGAAAAGGAAAACTTTTGCTTGTAAGTCGTGAAAGTGGTCGTGCTGCCTCGGCATACATGCGTATAAACTTGCGGTGATATCCTGTGTGCCCGAGAAAGCTTTGGACCTCTTTAGCATTTATAGGTCTCGGAAGCTTGAGAATTGACATTACCTTATCTGGATCTGGAGTCATCCCTTTTGCAGAGACCACATGCCCTTAACAGGGTACCTTGGGTTACCAAAAAATGACATTTGTTAGGGTTAAGTTTCAAACCTGTTTCTCTGCAACGCTGGAACACTTGTTCTAATTGCTTCAAATGTTCTGGCACATTTTCTACTGCAGTAGTGCAGGCTGCTCCAGAGAAGGCCGAAAAGTCGTCCATAAAAATTCTTAAGAATTTTAGGAGCAACTTGTTGAAGATTAGATACACCGTCCTATTAAAAGTGGCTGGTGCATTTCTAAGACCGAAAGCCATTTTGGTGTAGATATAGGTTCCCCAAGGAGTTACAAAGGCTGTTTTTGGCTGGTCGTCAGGATGGATTTCCAGTTGATTGTATCCACTGAAACCATCCATGAAACTGTATAGCATATGCCCCGCCACATCTTCAATCACTTGTTCAGAAAAGGGAGTGGGAAACCCGTCAGGGATGGTTACCTTATTTAATGCTCGGAAATCCAGGCAAACCCTGATTTTATTAGGCTGCTTCTTAGGTGCTATAACCATAGAGGAAAACCATTCTGAATGCTCTACTGGGACTATGATTCCTGCTTCCTCCATTTTCTGGATTTCCTTTTTGACTGCTTCTGCATATTTGGGATTTAACCTATACATCTTCCCTCTAATTGGCCGAGCTTCTTCCACTAGAGGAATAGTGTGTATTCCGAGTTCTTTTGGTATTCCTGTCAAATCCTTGTAACTCCATGCAAACATATCTTTAAAATTCTTCATGAATGTTATTACCTCTGTGAGCAAAAGAGGGTGTTCCCACAACCAACTTGCCAGTAAAAGATTCTGTGGATGTCCGTCTTCCCCCAAGTTGACTTCTTTAACTGGCTCCAAAATTGCCTCTTCCTCGTCCTTGAACAGCATCTGCTTTGTGAATGCTGGACTATCATTGATAGTGATTTCCTCGGTCTTTTCCTGTGTCCATCCTACTGGAACTTCCGCCAATGGAAAAATGCTTTCCACTAGTTTTTCTTCTGTTTGGCTTGATTCAATCCTTTCTTTTCCTTCAACTCCTTTCAGAATTTTACCTCTTCGAAAATCTTTGGCTGGCTCGCCTAATACTACAGAGTCCACAACAATTCTTTATCCATGATTGCTACCGTGAAGCATGTAACATTGTTGGTCTCCTCTATCCAATCCATGATGTCTCCTAGTTCTTCATTGGATAAATTTTCTCCTTCATCAACTTCTTCCTTGATGTCATGTGATGTTGTCTTACATGGTTCTGTGTGAGGCGTTCCAGATGCCCATTGAGCCGCCCAGCCAATTGTAGGAGTAGCCCAAGGTGGCGGATAAGCTGCCCATTCAGGTGCCCAATGTGGGGATCTTTGAGCAGAGAATGGAGCCCAAGCCTCTGGAGCGACCCAGCTACTTGGAGGCGGAGACGCCCAGCTTGGACTATGAGATGGAGTCGCCCAGCTGGTGGGAGGTGGAGGAGGCGCCCAAACGGAAGGTTCAGTCGCCCAGTTATTTAGGGGTGGAGGTGGAGTCGCCCAATTGGGAGGAGGTGGAGCAGGTGCCCCAGTTTGATTAGGAGGTGGAGAGGGAGTCGCCCAATTGGGAGGAGGTGCAGCAGGTGCCCCAGTTTGATTAGGAGGTGGAGAGGGAGTCGCCCAATTGGGAGGAGAAGAAACTGATACCTCTTGATCTTCCAAAACCCATGGTGGAGGAGAAGTGGCCCAAATGTTTGCTCCTCCTGGTATAGTTTCTCGTTCCTCTTCTCTAGTGTTATCTTTTTTGTCTTCCTGTGCATTCTGCTCTGGATGTAGAACAACTTGAGAAGTACCTAGGGCTTCATCTGTTCCTCCTTCCATCTGGAGTTGTCTCATCACCTTGTCTAGTCCGGCCACCCATAAGGTGTCACTTCCCCAGTCATGTACCGCTTTACTGTGGCGTAGCCATGGTCTTCCTATCAACAAAGGAAATCCTCCCTTCACCTTAGGGAGTGTTATTACCACAAAATCCAACACAAATTTTAGGTTGTGTATGATGACTTCAACCTTTTCCACTATGCCTAATGGGCTTACTTTGCTTTGGTCTGCCAATGATACTGTAAAGTGAGCATCTTTAGTTGGTTTCAGATTTAGCAATGTCATGGTGTACTCAGGCATCAGATTAATACCAGATCCTCCATCAATTATCACTCCTACCAAAGGAGTTCCCTTGATACTTACAGTTAGTCTAGGACTCTTGTAATCAGTGAGAGGTGCCATCCTAGATGGTTCTGAGCTATAAGTTGATGGTACATGTATTTGTTGGGAAATTAGAGAAGTGAAGCCTTGCCCGCCACTTAATATGGTGCCAGGGTCTAACCCATTTATGGCAGCCATTACCTCTCCTCTGAATCCAGGACTCCTAGCTAACAAGTTATATAGAGATACCTGTTGGTAGGTGCTCTGCAAGACTTGAACTGTAGTGAGAAAGCCTTCTTGGTTGTTCCTTGAAGTAGATCCATGCTGGAAGTGCCTTAGGTCCTCTTTAGATATTGCATACGCTTTGTCAATAACTTGCTCATTACTATCTTCATCTCTTCCTACTCTTCCCAGTGAGATTTTTTCTTTGTTTTGGTGGTGGTTGGCTCCATGAGAAGGTTCATGCTCCATGGTCCTTTTTCCTTTGTCTTTTGATGAATCTGTTGCTTCTTTTGCAGCATCTTTCAAAGCTGCCTTCTGTTTTTGTGCCCTAGTCATGACTCCGGAAAGTTCCTCAAGTTGGACTACTCGGGTGCTTGGGGAGCCTACATTGCCCTTATCATTAGATACTGTGATCATATGCAGGGGGTAAGAGTTACCTGGTGTGCTTGTAGACGGCATTGACTTTGGGCAGTCCTTCGTGTAATGATCCCTTGTTTCAGGACAATTTTTGCATGGTGGAGCATCCTCAGGAAGCGAACATTTACTTTGGAAGTGTCCATACTCCCCACAACTGTAGCACATTATAGGCCTAGGTGGTCGATTCTGACGAGGCCTACCTTCTTGCCGTTGAGGTCCTTGATTGGTGTAAAAAGTTGTTACAGGAGGCGTTGTAGTGGATGGTAATGGTGGCTGCCCCAACAAGGAGGATTGAGCCACTCCTACCCATTGAGCTACTGGAGGTTGTCCTGGCATCATAGTTTGATTTCCAAGACCCTTTAGAAAATAACAATCCTTGGCCTCATGGCCACCCTTGCCACAAAACTGGCATGTTAGCTTCCTTGGACATTCTTGTGATGTGTGTCCTTGGGTACTACACAGAGAACACCATAGTCCAGTTCTTACCTCCCTTAATGTTTTGAGTTCTTCAAGCTCTTGTCGTAATTGAGCGAGACCTTCTGAAGTTCCCTTGTCCTCTTCTCGATTCCTTTGAAGCTTTAAGGTCTCTAGTTCCTTCCTCAAGGCTGTCACCATGTCTTCATCTTGGGGGAAGGTCTTTCCCGGATGTGCTCCAAATGAACCCGTGCAGCCTCAATCCTTGTGGCAGCTGCTTCAAATTCTCTCAAAGTGGCATCTGGTCTCAGCAGCTCTCTTAGCTTCTACTGGGTGGATTTCGGCAAGGCCTTCTCCACCCACTTCTTGACAAGGAAATCTCCTGGTGGTTCCGGCAATCTTGCCACGAGTGACCTTGCCCGCGTCATAAGTTCTGAAAATGATTCTCCCATATGCAAGATTAGATTCTCAAGTTCATCTAAGGTTCTTTCTGTAGAGTTACCTGGCCGGAATGCATCTGTAAACTCGGTCCTCAATGCATCCCATGTTTGGAAATGGTTTTCCGCGTACTGGCTGAACCATTTGTCCGCCAGTCCTTCAAGAGTTGATGGAAAGAGAGCAAGGAATGTGTCCTGCCGTTGTTGTAAGCCCCTGCTCTTACAAATTGAAAGAAATCTTCATACATGATCTTCGGGATCTTCATTAGCACCGCCATGAAATGAAGAAAATCTGATATTGATTCTTGACAAAAGAGTGGAAAGTTCCTCTGCCATGGCCTTGTTAAGAAGAGTGTGTTGAGGTAGAGTCTTTTGAGTTTTAGTTTTGTCGTCTAACCCTTCTATTCTAGAGACTAGGCTTGAGTCTAACCCTTCTATTCTAGAGACCAGGCCAGAAACAGAGAGACTTCTTATGGGTGTTTGGTAAGGATCTGGCCGTCTTCTGTGATAACACTTGATTGGTGTCTTCTTAGGGCTTAGCTGCTTCTCCTTGCTAGCTCTGGTGTGGGTCATGGACCATCTTTGGAGCTACTTCTGAAGGAGGAAATCGCCCCAATGAAGGGGTCGCCGGGGAGGATTCTTCGCCCAAAAAGAGGTTACTCCAGTGGGGGAGTTGGGGGAGGAGAAGTAGACGCCCAAGGAGCCAAAACGGAGGATAGGAGGAGTAGTCGCCCAAGCCAGGAGCCAGGAGAGGATGTGGAGGAGTAGTCGCCCAGAAGCCAAGAAGGAGGATGAGGAGGAAGAGGGTGGTCGCCTAGGAAACCAATAGAGGAGGAGGAATCGCCCAAGAATCCAAAGAGGAGGAGAGTCGCCCACAAAAATTGAGGAGGATGAGGAGTAGTCGCCCAGGAAGGTAGGAAGGAGAAGGAGGGAAAAAGGGTAGTCGCCCAAGAAGGTAGGAAGGGGGAGGAGGGAAAAAGGTGTCTCTGGGCACTCAATCCTAGATGATTTCTCAAAGGAAAGGGTACTTGATTCTAAGTGATTTCTCAAATAACGAGAAATCTCCAGAAGCCCTGTCCCACCGTGCGTGCCAAATTTTCACCTGTAGGTGGTGAAATGAAGTGTGTGGGTGCAAGTGTGTGGGTGCAGGGAATGCAAAATGCACTACTCCTGGAGAATATGTAAGCACATGAGCACATCAAATCACAGTACCCAAATAGACACTTATCACGAAGCCTTCACATCAACACTAGAAACTACACTTAGAGCTAAGAGTCAAAGCAACAGCAAGCATGGAGCATAATAGAGCACAAAACCATACTAACTAAAAAGCCAAATGTAACACAATCAGAAGACAAGTGATTATCTCATACCACAGCTAATCATACTCCTAATCAAACCACAGCTTCATACCAAGCAAGGGACAACAGAATGCAACTAAGGGTATTCTTCCACAAATGGCATCAAGAAATAACATAGGCAAAAGGAATCCAGGAATCCTAACATGAACAGTATGGTGTGCACTGTATACTCTATCTCCTGTAGCCTATCATATATATCGCACATCTGCTTTCTCACTTGAGGTTTCTCCTTTTATAGGAGAGAGGTGAGGAACCGGTTACAATAGGAGAGTCTATTCCATAGGAGTAGTGGGGAGTTACTGCACTAGGCGGTTACATTTGTCAGCCCGGCCGCCTCCAGTACCAGACTTTGTCGTGTAATGATGAGTGGCTGGGGTCCCGGACCCAGCCACTTGGCCGCCTTGTCAGGTCTGCCTTGGGCATTCAGTCGCCCAACTCTACCATCCTGGTGCCCAACTCCAGATTTTGGGCGTGTGGTGCCTCGGCCTCTGATGCCTTGGCCACTGATGCCCTGGCCACTGATGCCTTGGCCACTGATGCCAGTACTTGGGCCACTGATGCCCTGGCCACTGATGCCTTGGCCACTGATGCCAGTACTTGGTTCCTCGGTTCCTCGGTGCCATCCTTTACTGTGTCCATCAAAAATTTGTTCTACACTTGCCATGAAGCATGACTACAACAACTCGAGAAGTGATGACCAAAAATGGTTCATAGATTCAGGTTGTAGCAACCATATGGCATGCCAAGGAGATTTATTCACAAAGCTACAAGCTCCAAGTGGAAAAGGATGTTTGGAGACCGGCGATGAAACTAAACACGCAATTGAGCATGTTGGAGATATCAAGCTTGGAGATAGAAAGGTATTGGCTGATGTTCTTCATGTTCCTACTATTGCAAAGAATTCGATTTCAGTAGGACAAATGGTAGAGAAAGGATATCATGTTATCTTCAATGAAAAAGGCTACTTTATAAAGAATCCAAAAGAAGGATTCAAGGTCATTGCTCAAGGAAGGAAAGAAGGTATGATGTTCACCTTAGACCTTCAACAACCACATGGAAAGGTGATGTATATTCAGTTTGGAAACAAGAGGATTGTTGAAATCGATTTGTGGCACAAAAAGTTTGGACATATCAACATTCCCAAACTCAGGGACATAAGCAAGCATGAAGTGGTAAGAGGTCTTCCAAGATTCAATGATGTTGGACTACATGAGTTTTGTGAAGCATGCCAACTAGGAAAGCAAACTCGACAACCATTCAAGAAGAGCAACTATGTGGCAAGGAATGTCCTCGACTTGATACACACGGATGTATGGGGACCATCACAACAAGCATCAATGGCTGGTAATAGATATTTTGTCACTTTTATCGATGATCATTCAAGAAAAGTATGGATGTTTTGCATAAAACAAAAATCAGATGTGTTCTCCATGTTCAAGAGATTTAAAGCACAGGTAGAAAAGGAAATAGGACGCTACATAAAGACCTTGAGGTTCGATGGAGGAGGAGAATATTTCTCTAAAGAATTTTCAAATTTTCTTTATGAAAATGGCATCAAGAGACAATTTACATGTAGGGACATGCCTCAACAAAATGGAATAGCTGAAAGGAAAAATCGACATATCACAGAAGTTGCAAGATGCATGCTCAACGAGATGAAGATGCCACTAAACTATTGGGCTGAAGCAACTAGTACGGCCATTTATTTGATGAACAAGTGCACAACGGCTGGAGTGCATAATCTAACTCCCGAGGAGGTTTATTTCGGTAAGAAACCTGACCTTACACATCTCAAAGTTTTTGGATGTGTGTGTTATGTTCACATCCCTCAAGAACTAAGGACAAAGATGGAGGCAAAGTCCGAAAAATGTATTTTTATTGGATATTCATCAGAGCAAAAGGGATATAGGCGCTACAATCCGGTGACAAACGAGCTACAAGTCTCACAAGATGTGGTATTTGATGAGCTAAGACCATGGTTTGGAGACAAAGGGAAAGAGAAGATTCTTGAAGAAGATTGCGAAGATGATGGAGGTGCTGTCCAAGAAGAATTTCTGCAAACAAGCACTCAAATATCAGGTCCAGAAGCTTCTACATCACTTGGAGAAAGCTCAACATGGAAGGAGAGACTAAGGAGTTATTCCTTATCACCAACATCATGTTATGAAAGATCTAAAGCTGAAAGTGCTGCCCAAAATAGTGATTCAAATGCAAGTGAAGAAGAGTATGAAGAGGTGATCAAACCAAAGGTAAAGTTGAACCGGTTGAAGGAGCAATATTCAAAGGAAAATGAAAGGAGGTCTTCGAGAGCAAGGTATCCAATTCAAAGGCTGAGCTATATATGACACAGGTGGTCAAAGACAAAGAACTGGATGCATATGAAGAAGCATGTACACAAAAAGAATGGCAAGAAGCTATGCAAGAAGAGATGAAAGCTCTCAAGGACAATCACACATGGGAGTTAGTTCCAAAGGTTGAAGGTATGAAGATGGTTCCAAATAAATGGGTGTTTAAAATAAAGAGAAATGCTGATGGTTCTCTAGCTAGGCATAAAGCTAGACTAGTAGCAAAAGGATTCAAGCAAACTCACGGCATCGACTATGAAGAGACTTTCAGCCCGGTTGCAAAGATGGGAACAATTAGAACCTTGATTGCAGTGAGTGCAGCAAGGAGATTGCCATTATACCAACTTGACATAAAAAATGTTTTTCTCAATGGTGAACTTCAAGAAGAGGTATACATGAGTCAACCGATTGAATTTGAAGACAAAAAGCATCCGAATTTTGTTTGTAGATTGAAGAAAGTTTTTATGGGCTGAAGCAAGCACCACGTTCTTGGAATCAAAGATTGGTCGAGTACCTCACAAGGTGTGGTTATAGTCCAAGTAGTGCAGATCCCTCTCTCTACATGAAGAAAGAAGAAGGCAAACAAGTATATATTTGCATATATGTTGATGATCTCATCATAACAGGAAGTAATGTTGCAAGAATACAAGAGATAAAAAGAAAACTTGGTAAGGAGTTTAAAATTTCAGATCTTAGTGAGCTGAAATACTTTTTAGGCATTGAGATAGTCTATGGGAAAGATGGCATTTACTTGATGCAAAGAAAGTACATGTTGGATGTTCTTTTCGCATTTGGAATGAGTGAATGCAAACCACTCACTCAAACTATGGACACAAATGTGAAGCTATGCTTAAATGATGGAGAGAAGTTACATGATGTAACTACATATAGGAGTATTATAGGTTCATTGAAATCACAAGACCAGATTTGTGTTATATTGTTGGAGTTCTTTCTCAATTTATGCAAGCTCCAACAAGTGAACATTTAAATTAAGCCAAACGAGTGCTAAGATATGTGAAGCACACAGTCAATCATGCCTTGTTTTATAGATATGATGAAGAATTGCAGGTAAAAGGCTTCAGTGATGCTGATTGGGTTGGTTCGAAGGAAGATGGAAGATCCACTTCAGGTTATGTGTTCATGATAGGTAGCAAACCTATCACATGGAGTTCGAAGAAGCAACCTACTGTTGCACTATCATCTACAGAAGCTGAATATAGAGGTTTAGCCTTTGCAACTGGTGAAGCTATGTGGATTAAGAAGCTCTTGGCTGATCTTGATATGCAAGTGGAGACCATTCCAATTTATGGTGACAACATGTCAAACATTCACTTGAGAAACAATCCAATGTTTCATGCACGAAGCAAGCACATACAAGTGCATTATCATTATGTTCGAGAAAAAGTTTTGAGCAAGGATGTGGATATAAACTTCATTGGAACTAATGACCAAGTTGCAAACATGTTTACAAAGTCCTTAGATGCTTCTAAGCTAAAGAGATTCAAGGATGATATCAACTTGCAGGATATGGCTGATGGTGCAAGCTCACATGTGAGCTTGAAGGGAAGTGTTAAAAATAAAAAAGCAAGCTCGTATTTATTTTTGCAAAAAGGATTTTCTTCAAGTAGAAGGAAAATACAAAAATGAAAAATGGAAGCATTTACTTCAACAAGTAGTGGAGGCAAAAAGAGAATCAATCAAAACAGGATCAAATCCAAAAACTGAACTGTAAGAGGAGTGGCTATCCAAAGTAGTGGAGAAATGATGGAGAAGAGCTCTCAAACTCATCATGAGATATTTTGGTCATTTGGATATAAAAGAGGCAAGGGAGGACACTCAAGAACAGAGGAAGAAGGCGTGAAAGTCCCTTTGTAGCTAGTTCATTTGGTTTGAGTCATTTCGTTCAATTCACTCTCATAGAGTATGTCTAGCCGCACACCCATTTTTTGGGTAGTCTACTTGTGAGAGTCATATCTCTCAATATATGTATCCAATTTAAACATTCGTTGGAAAGCTTATCTTGAGTACTTCCTCTATCTAGAACAATTTTTATCAAATTCTTTATGTTCTGTGAGTTATTCAGGTTTTAGTGAACTCCAGTTTTCAGCCTAACTGAGTGGACAAGTAGCCTGTTTTAAATCAAAGAGTTGCCAACCCGAATCTACTCCAAATTTAGTGTTTGATAGCTCATTTGAAAGCTATAGGTTTCTAGTTTGAGTGACCAAAGTTTCAAGTTCATTGCATTTTTCAATTGGTACCAGTTTTCATTTGAAGGTTCAGTTATTGGCAAAAGTCTTGATCTTGAGAAGGTCTTCTACACTTTCTACTGCGATTAAGAGAGGAATTCTCCAACACTTAACATGTGTCCCACTAAATCACTAGAGTCTATCCTTCCATATAAGTCTTGACATGGCCACAAGCCATCTGTTTCTCATCTACGTGTTTTTGGTTGTCTTGCATATGCATTAGTGCTTGAACATCGTAGGAAATTGGATGATAAAGCAGTAAAATGTATTTTTGTTGGGTATAACTGTGAAAGCAAAGGCTATTGTCTGTATCATCCACAAACTAAACACATTTTGGTTAGCCGTGATGTTTTTGTGGAAGATTCTATTTAGCCTTTACTTTCATGTACGAAGCAGACATCTATTAGCGCCAAAGACATGTATGATATTTTGCTGCCTCTTTTTACAGGTGGACAGTCTAGTGTTGGTCCTAATGAGGAAACTTCTCAGCCATTGCAAGTTTCATGTGATGATGCATATCATTCCATTTCTAATGCAAATTTGTATGATGCACTTGTTGATGAGAGAGTTGATATTGAGGAAGCAAAAATTATGCCAAAATGGCTAGTGTAAACTTTGTGTGATAGCAAATTAGATGCACCTCTATCATATCATACTCGTTCAGGCTCTCATAGTACCTCTTTTGCACAGATTGCTATGCTATGGCTGCCTCTAGTCTCTGTGATGAAACTGAACCTGTTTCATTTAATTAAGCATAAAATTATGAACATTGGATGGCGTCAATGTAATCTGAATATGATGCTATCATGAAAAATGGTACCTGTTCTTTATGTGACTTGCCTCATGGCAAAAAGGCCATTGTTACTAAGTGGGTATACAAGCTGCTAGGTTTGTTGCAAAGGGTTATGTGTAGGAAAGAGGCATTGAGTTTGATGAAACGCTTGCACCTACTTGCCGAATGACTACTGTTTGTAGCATCTGTGCACTTGTAGCTCATCATGGTGGGAATGTACATCAATTGGATATTAAAACAACATTTCTGAATGGTGACTTACATGAAGAAGTGTATGTTTTTTAGCCCCATAGCTTTGTGCAGAAAGGGCATGAAAACTAAGTGTGCAGGTTAAAGAAGGCATTATATGGTTTAAACCAAGCACCATGTGCTTGGTATGAAAAGATACATGCCGATCTGATTGCACATGATTTTGAGAACAATCCAACTGAAATCACCTATATGTTAAGCGTGCTAATGATGTGCTTCTTATCATTGTTGTGTATGTTGATGACATGCAGCTCACTGGTCCTCATGAGAAGCATATTGCTTATTTCAAGGTTGATTTGCATGCCTCATTTGAGATGTCTGATTTGGGGCATTTGCATCATGCAAGTTGATGGTGGAATAGCTTTGTATCAAAAGAAATATATTGATACATTATTGTGGTGTTTTAGCCTTAAAGACTATAAAACCTATTGCCACTTCTATGGAGACAGGTTTACGATTGAGTCTTCATGATGTTGGAGATGCATTTGACGTTGTTCTCTATCAATAGGTTGTTGGATGCTTGATTTACTTATGCATTACTCGGCCAGATATTCAGTTTGTTGTCTCATAGATGAGGAGGTTTATGCATTGCCTAGGTATCAAGCATTCGTAGGTGATTAAGCGCATCTTTCGCTACTTGAGTGGTACCCGGCTACTTCGGTTGTTTTATCCTAAGGGGGGATCACTACCGCCAGATTTTCATGCTTTTCTTGACTCTGATTGGGTAGGTTGTTATGACACTCGTGTGTCCACTAGTGATTTTTGCTTCATGCTTGGTAGCTCATGCATATCTTGGTTGAGCAAGAAGCAGCCTATTGTGGCCACTTCAAGTTGTGAGGCTGACTATAGGGAAGCTTTCACAACAATTGTTGAGTGTGTGTGGCTCATACACCTTATGGCTGATTTGGGACTTGGTCAATCTTCTACCACCACCATCTTTAGTGATAGTCAGAGCGCATTGGCAGTTGCGAGAAACCTTATGTTCCATGCTCGCACTAAGCACATTGAGGTGCATTATCATTATCTCAAGGAGAGGTTCTGTGCTAGAGAGATCAGCTTGGCATATGTGCCCACACAAGAGAACATTGCAAACCTATTTACGAAGGCTCTGCCTAGGGAGAAGTTTGAAGCTTTCCGCAAAACTTTAGGCTTACTTCCTTTTGTGGATTGATTCCACATAGCTTGACACTTCCTTATACATGAGTGCCAGCTCCTTGTTCACTGCATCACTCTCAGGCGAGATTTATTGATATATTTAGGTATTAATGTGTGTGAAAACACTAAAACCACTGTAGCACTTTTTTCCCTATGTAGGAGCTTTTTTCCCCTCGACTTGTATGTACGCCTATAGCCCTAACGGGTTACTTATCTTTGTACATTCTAGTGGTAATTCATTCAGTATTGTGTGTTGTGCTCCAAGCTTCTTCTTCCTTGTGTTGTTCACATGCTTTCGCATATATCTAACTTCAACATAAGTAAATCAAGCATCCAACAGCTTGCTGATAGAGAATTGCATCAAATGCATCTCCAGTATCATGAAGAATCAATCATAAACCTCTTCCATAGGAGTGGCAATAGGTTTATGGTGTTCAAGGCCAAAACGGTGCAATAATGTGTCAATATATTTTGTTTGACACAAAGGTATTCCACCATCCACTTGCATAAATTGAATGCCCAAATAATGATGCAAGTGCTCCGACTAAAACATCTCAAATGATGCATGCAAATCAGCCTTGAAATTAGCAATATGCTTCTCATGAGGACCAGTGAGCAACATATCATCAACATACACAACAATGATCAGAAGCACATCATTAGCACGCTTAACATACAAGGTGTTTTCAGTTGGACTGTTCTCAAAACCACGTGCAATCAAATATGCATCTATCTTTTCATACCAAGCACGTGGTGCTTGCTTTAAACCATATAATGCCTTCTTTAGCCTACACACTTGATTTTCATGCCCTTTCTGCACAAAGCCACAGGTAATTCACATAAAGAGCAGGTACCATTTTTCATGATAGCATCATATTAAGATTGCATTATAGCCATCCAATGTTCAGAATTTTGTGCTTCATCAAACTAAACAAGCTCAGTCTCATCATAGAGACTAGAGGAAATCATAGCATAGCAATCTGATGCAAAAGAGGCAATATGAGAGCCTGAACGAGTACGGTATGACAGAGGTACATCTAATTTGATGTCACACAAAGTCTGCACTAGCCATTTTGGCATAGTTTTTGCCTCCTCAATATCAGCTCTCTCATCAATAAGTGCATCATGCAAATCTGCATCAGAAATGGAATGATCTGCATCATCACATGAAACCTCTAAAGGCTGAGAAGCTTCCTTAATAGGACTAGCGCTAGACTGTCCACCTGTAAAAAGAGGTAGCAAGGTATCATATATGTCTTTGGAGCTAACAGATATCTCCTTGGTGCATGAAAGTAAAGGCTTAATAGCATCTTCCACAAAAACAACATCACAGACAACCAAAATGTATTTAGTCTATGGATGATACAGACGATAACCTTTGCTTTCAAAACTATACCCAACAAAAATATGTTTTACTGCTTTATCATCCAATTTCTTGCAATGTTGTTCAGACACTAATGCATATGCCAGACAACCAAAAACACGCAGATGAGCAAAAAATGTCTTGCAACCATGCCAAACCTCATATGGAGTGATAGGCTACAGTGCTTTAGTGGGACACTTGTTAAGTACATATGTTGCACACATGACAACCTCAAGCCAGAAACTTGACTCTTGACCATACACCTCACCATCCCTTGACCATACACCTCGCCATCTCCATGAGTGGGATAAAACATCAGTGTACAATGTCATATATACCTCAACAGAATTGTGTTTCTGAACAAAAGAACACCTCACCATACACCATACACCTCACCATCCCTTGACCATACACCTCAACAGAATTGAGTTGCTGAACAAAAGAACATGTGGTAAAGTCTAACTCTTGACCATACACCTCGCCATCTCCATAAGTGACATGTTCTTCTCTCAACAACTCAATTTTATTGAGGTGTATATGGCACTATACACTGATGTTTTATCCCACGTTCAGCCAGAAATGCATTAAAGTCAAAAGACATATACCCCTCCCCCTTGATCAGAACGGGGGGTGCCCATTTTGCATGCAGCCAGATTTTCAACCAAAACCAAAAATTGTTTGAAGCACATGAACACTTCAGACTTTGTTTTCAATGGATATATCCATGCATGCTTGGAGAAATGAACAATGAAAATCACGAAGTAAAGATAGTTTCCAAAAGAGGGTGTCTGCATAGGAGGACACCTTTTCAGATTTTTGAAGGCGTAGCAAACTAGCAAAATTCAGATGACCAAAGCATGCATGCCAAAGCTTTGCATCCAACATAGCCTAAGAATCATATATTGCACATGTTGAATCATGTACTGCACATGCTGAATCATTCATAGATTTTTCATAGTGTGTGAGCTTATACAGACCACCACATAAAATGCTAGAAGCAATAATCATCTCCATTTGACAGATTGTGAATTGTACATCTGTCATTAACAAATGTGACAACCAAGTCAATCTTGGTTAATGCAGAAACTCATCCCTAGCACAAATAAAGCATCCGACAAAGTGAAAGAACTACCATCGGCAGTAGTTAGAATGATCTTACCAACTCCCATGACAAGATAAGAGGAGTTGTTGGCACATGTGACAGTATTCCCTGTAGGGGTAGGCTCAAGTGAAGTGAAGAAACTGCACTGCAAGGTGATATGTTTGGTTGCCTAGATATCAAAATACCAAACATCTAAGTCTACTATAGACATATACTGCTCATGAGAAGATGGCTCTGGTAGGTCCTAATGCCCAAGAGAAAGATGATTATACAAACCGTTATTTTGCTCAAACCCAGTTGGATTACATGGAGCTCACAATTATCTCACGATGGATACTCCTTTGTCTATGCACTAGCTCATATGCTTCCCGGCAAACGCACCGAAAATTGGGCTCCTAAACCCAAGAGAAAAGATAAAGATATTTGTTTAACTTACTTGTACAAACCAACTTTCTCTCATTTGCGTCCTCCATTGCACTTGAATGTTTTTGTTGAGGAGAAGAGAACAGAGATCCTAATGCATATGCACTCGGAGATCCACTTCCCAATGGTACCTCTTGCGATTTTCCTACACTCTCTCCTTACTCACACATGATACACCCACTCTCTTACACTTTCGCTCGTGTTCTCACATGCACCCGCATCCACATACACACATTTGTATAACCCACAATTGAGACAAATCCTCATACATCTTCACTCTTCCTTTGTTGTTCTCTCTCACACTCTTGGCCATGCACACTCACTTATACCTTCACACATACATTACCGCACACTCTCACTTTCCTTTCCCCCATTCTCACTCACTTGCACAAACACACCACACCAATTCATTCATACACTCACAAACAATCATGACGAGTTCCACACACACACACATACATATCAACACATGCAAATATCCACGAACACACACACTCATGCCCGTGTCTGCTCCTTTACAAACTGTCTTCTACTTCATTCCCTTCCTCTCAATTCCCCTCGTTCTAACCCGATCTCACACCTCTCTCGCACACACATATATTCCCACACACTTTTCAGCTCTCCTTCCCTCTACTATTGGGATGCTAATGCTACATAATCTCCCAGCAATGCATAAACCAAAAGGAAGCAACTACAATAGAGAGACGCAAACTGAAATCGATCAACCTCAATAAAACATTCCTCCTTAATGCAAACTGCGCAGGTTAAGTTGGAACCAAAGATTTGGGGATAACAGTTTTTTGTTCAACCAGACAGTCAGCTTCCAAACGAATATCAAATGATAATGCCGCCAGTCCTCTTTGAAGGGCAAAAAATGTCATGCTTACCATGCATCTCATTCAAAAACTTATGCAAACAAGCTTTAACTTTTCCTACTTTTGCACGCTTGCGTGTATCTTTGCAAGCAAAGTCTCCTTTGTATTAGATGTACATGATTTAACATCTACCGAGCAAGCCACCATGGATAACCCTTCACTTTTGCAAGCACAAGATGAACACTTTTCCACACATACTGAGAAGCAGCACCCGAAGCCCCTTTTCTTTGAAAATTCCTCGTTTATGAGATGCTCACGGCTGGCTGTTCTTCTCTTTTTGCTGAAGGTGTTGAGTTCCTCCACAGCCTACTGATACATAGGATGCAATTTGCTGATTGTCCCTTGTGCATGCATTAGCCCCTACATGCACTGAAACTGGAGAACTTCCAGTCAAACTTTGCTTGCTAGCTATTAAAGTGTCGTCGATCCATTCGTATCCTGTGCTTCCAGATTTACTGCCTTCTCAAAAAACCAATCCAATGCAGCTGAACAACCTACTCTGGCAGCTTGATGAAGAGGAGTGCAGCCACAACCATCCCGTACTCCGTGATTTATGCCAGGGCCCAGCACTCAAAGGTAAGTTTGTGCATTCAAAACTCCCACCTGTATCAGCTTCATGTATAGGAAGACTACCATCGTGATGTGCAATTGAAGCCCCTGCCCAAAGCCTCCAATCCCTGATGTCTGCTTCACGTCATTCTTAGCATCTCTTTCAACTAATTTGCACACAAACTGTACTATTGTTTCCTCAGGATACCATACAGCAGCAGGTTAGAGCTTTTTTGCTTCACTGCAGGCTTCAGACAACAGTAATAACATGTCAACAAATAGCATCTGAACAAATTAAGCCATCACCTTCAAATGAAAGTCCGTCTAAGACCCCAGGAGCTGCATACTTCCTTTGTTGCTAATGTTTGCCAAGCCTCCTTGCTACTTCTCTTCTCTCCGAGAGCAAAAATGCCAAAAAAAATGTGTCCAGAACGACCCCCCTTCTGATCCTTTCAGCCCGGTCCCTGTATCTCCACAGCCCAGCACTCTCCCTCCGGAAGTGACAACCGATAGCTGCTCTCGTGTGCTGGACGTCTCCCTTCTTTGCTCGAAAAAGGAAGAAGACCTGCTCTCCTTATCTCTGCTTGGGGGGCAACCTCCAAATCCTTTTCAACAAGGAAATGGCATCAACTGCCTTGTGCTGTAGTGACCCTCCTCTGCCCCCTATCTTCGTGTGCGCCTCCTTCCTTGTAATGATTCAGAATCTCCTAGTTTAACAGGATCATATTTTCCTTCAACCTGTTCTGCAATAGCATTGATATTCACTTAATCACTCTTCCCCTGCAAGGAGGTCATGATACAGATGGTCACAAATGTGCTGTACATGTGAGCCTCATTACTGTCGATAACTACTCAGCAACGGGTTGATACTGGGAGTTTAGCAACCAGATGATTTGGTTCATGTCATGAATCTGCTCATGCACATGTATATGAAGAAGTGCAGTTGTGGAATTCAACATAGTAGAAAAGCTTCCATAAACCCAATAACACAAACTAAGCTCAAAACAAAGGCGACATTCACGTGATTCTAACGCTCTGATTTCTTCTCCTTAAAAGAGAAAGACTCATCTGGATGCATAACTACCCATATCGACAAGCAAAACTTGTGTTAACTTCCGCTCGATCTTCAATCAGACAGTCAGCTTCCAAACGAATATCAAATGATAATGCCGCTAGTCCTCATTGAAGGGGAAAAAATGTCACACTTACCATACATCTCATTCAAAAACTTATGCAAACAAGCTTTAACAAAGGCGACATTCACTTGATTCTAACGCTCTGATTTCTTCTCCTTAAAAGAGGAAGACTCATCTGGATGCATAACCACCCATATCGACAAGCAAAACTTGTGTTAACTTCCGCTGGATCATTACTTTTTGCCAAAAGACGCTAAGAGGAAGTGAGGCCAGTGAATGCTTGTTTTTCTCTTCCCCGTGGTCCCAGGACCCATCCTATAAGGAATCGATCAGCTACACACCCATGCATATGACGAAAAAACAAAGGAATCACTCCCCTTCGTCTTCCCGACTTCCTCGACAGCAAAACTCCTACTTCGGGCTTCTCCTCTACAATGATGGCCTCCCCAGAAAAATACACTCCCATCTAGAAAAAAACGGATTGAGCCTCTGCCTATTTCCTCTTAAGCGACCATTCCCTAGCTGCCCGTGCGAACTAATGGGGCATAACCCCTCTGTTGCTCTGTCTCTGATAGAGGGTGGGCAGACCACCGCTCCCCTTTCCCTTTCTTCTCCCTTCTAGAGCGTGACCTGGACCCCTTCAAACTGATCCGCCGCCTCTCCTCTCCTTCATTTGCTGCCACCTTCCCCCCAAAAGAGATAGCCTCTGTGTACTCCTGTGGCTCTCCTTGTCTCCACGCTCTCGCGCATGCCTCCTCAGCCACATAGAGCTCCCCCCAGTACTCCGACGAAAAAAACCTCTTTTTCCCGAGGCACACTGGCAGCCACAGAATAGTCGAGAGAGAGAGAAAAAAATCTTGTCTGCCTCGAATGTGCATATATTCATGAGCATGTCCCCCAACTTCTAACAATTGCCCAGGCATTGACCACCACCCTACTTTCCCCTTAATTCCTTCTCAAAGTGCATATGAATCAGTGCACTATCCTTCACGCTGAACTGTTTGGATTTGTCTTTTTAAGTTGTTGTTTTCCCCCTTTAACTCTTTATTCTCACTTTCCACCGATCTTATTTGCTTTTCCCAATTTCCTAAGACCTCTACCATATTCACTTGATTTCCCTCTACTCTCTTCATCTTGACCTTATTACCATCCCCCTCCACATGCAGCCAATTGACTTCACATTCTAGGCTCTTCACAAGTTCTATGAGTCTCGGTCTGGAGATCCAGTGTCCTTTCTTTCACTTGCTCTTGCGGTCTCCGTCGACGAAGTAACTCTGCTCTTGTCAATCTCCACATACCGAGAAGATACACACCTATCATGCCCATTTGTTGCAACCTTCCCGCCAGTCACTTCTTTTGAGCTACACACATGCTCACATAATCGCTTTTTCCCGCAGTCCGCACATGTGGGGACAAAATCCAACAGGGCGCATACACAAGGGCAATATTTGGTTATATGCCCAATCTGCTCGCAACACCAGCATCTCACATAATTTGATATCAGGCCAAACCGTTGACCTCGGTTCACATGATGTCTCATGGTCGGACCACAATATATCCATCTCCTATTTTGTCCAAAATTCATTCGTCTCATGTTGGCCTTCTCAAAACCACCAGGCTTGCCTTTGTTGGGCCATTTCTTTAATGAAGATCAAAGCAAATTTGAGATCGACTTGGCTGTGCCACACAATTGGGGCACCAAGCGAACTCGTAGCAATCTCTATGAGATACGCTAAGTCAATCCCCACTAGGATCGCCAAAATGGTAGGTCCTAATGCCCAAGAGAAAGATGATTATACAAGCCTTTATTTTGCTCAAAACCTGTGGAATTGGTCCACTTGGATTACCTGGAGCCCACAATTGTCTCACGATGGATACTTCCTTTGTCTATGCACTAGCTCATATGCTTCCCGGCAAACACACCGAAATGTTGGGCTCCTAAACCAAAGAGAAAAGATAAAGATGTTTATTCAACTTGTACAAACCAACTTTCTCTCGTTTGCATCCTCGATTGCACTTGAATGTTTTTGCCGAGGAGAAGAGAACACAAACCCTAATGCATATGCACTCGGAGATCCACTTCCCAATGGTACCTCTTGCGATTCCCCTCCACTCTCTCCTTACTCACACATGATATACCCACTCTCTTACACTTTCCCTCGTGCTCTCACATGCACCCGCACCCACATACACACATTTGTATAACCCACAACCGAGACAAATCCTCATACATCTTCACTCTTCCTTTGTTGTTCTCTCTCACACGCTTGCCCACACACACTCACTTATACCTTCACACATACATTACCGCACACCTATATTCACACACACTCTCACTTTCCTTTCCCACTTCTCACTCAATTGCACAAACATACCACACCAATTCATTCATACACTCACAAACAATCATGACGAGTACCACACACACACTACATATCAACACATGCAAATATCCACGAACACACACACTCGTGCCCGCATCCGCTCCTTTACAAACCGTCTTCTACTTCATTCCCTTCCTCTCAATTCCACTCGTTCTAACTCGATCTCACAGTTCTCTCGCACACACATATATTCCCGCACAATTTTCACCTCTCCTTCCCTCTCCTATTGGGATGTTAATGCTACATAATCTCCCAGCAATGCATGAACCAGAAGGAAGCAACTAAAATAGAGAGACGCAAACTGAAATCGATTGACCTCAATAAAACATTCCTCCTTAATGCAAACTGCGCAAGTTAAGTTGGAACCAAAGATTTGGGGATAACAGTTTTTTGTTCAATCAGACAGTCAGCTTCCAAACGAATATCAAATGATAATGCTGCTAGTCCTCTTTAAAGGGAACAAAATGTCACGCTTACCATACATCTCATTCAAAAACTTATGCAAACAAGCTTTAACAAAGGCGACATTCACGTGATTCTAATGCTCTGATTTCTTCTCCTTAAAAGAGGAAGACTCATCTGGATGCATAACTACCCATATCAACAAGCAAAACTTGTGTTAACTTCTGCTGGATCTTCTTCAAGGTGGCCGATAGATTTCTAAATAGCTCGTAGTGCAACGAATACAGCGTCATTACTTTTTGCCAAAAGACGCTAAGAGGAAGTGAGGCCAATGAATGCTTGTTTTTCTCTTCCCTGCGGTCCCATCCTCTAAGGAATCGATCAGCACACCCATACATATGACGAAAAAACAAAGGAATCACTCCCCTTCGTCTTCCCAACTTCCTCGATAGCAAAACTCCTCCTACTTCGGGCTTCTCCTCTACAATGATGGCCTCCCCAAAAAAATACACTCCCACCCAGAAAAAAACGGATTGAGCCTCTTCCTATTTCCTCTTAAGCGACCATTCCCTAGCTGCCCCATGCAAACTAATGGGGTGTAACGCCTTTGTTGCTCTGTCTCTGATAGAGGGTGGGAAGACCATCGCCCCCCTTTCCCTTTCTTCTCCCTTCTAGAACGTAACCCGGACCCCTTCAAACTGATCCGCCTCCTCTCCTCTCCTTCATTCGCTGCCACCTGCCCCCCAAAAGAGATAGCCTCTGTGTACTCCAGCAGCTCTCCTTGTCTCCATGCTTTGGCACGTGCCTCCTCAGCCACACAGAGCTCCCCCAATACTCCGACGAAAAAACCTCTTTTTCCCAAGGCAAACTTACCATAGAATAGTCGACAAAGAGGAAAAAAATCTTGTCTGTCCCAAATGTGCGTATATTCATGAGCCAGAACAATGCTTGAAGAGAAGAGGTTGGCACATTATCTATGGACAGAGGCTATTTCAACTGTTATGTACCTTGTCAATAGACTACCATCCAAATCACTCCAAGATATGACTCCTTATGAAGCATGGTATGGAAGAAAAACTAGTCTTGGACATTGCAAGGTGTTCATTTACCATCACAAATAAGAGGTAAGCTAGATGAAAGGGCAACAAAGGCAATGTTTATCGGGTATGACTCAACTCAAATGGGTTATAGATTCTATAATTCTTCAACCAAGAGATTCACTACAAGTAGCGATGTGTTTGAAGAACACAGGTCTTGGTATGATGAAGACAAACAAAAGGTAACTCTACCACATGATCTTGATTCTGATTCTCGTCAATTAAGAAGCAAACATGATACACAGGCCCTGGTTCCAAGAAATGATACAAATGATGAAGAAGATGAAAAGGAAAAGGATTACAAGCTATGGAAGTCAAGAGGCAAAGCAAAGATGCAAGAGTGTGACGAATGCTCCAAGCAAGCATCTAGAAGGTCAAGAAAGGAGAAAAGAAAACCAGAAAGGTATGGATATGATTCCACATTTTTTATAAATCATTCAATCTACTTGGCAAACGACTCAATTTCAGAGAAACCCTCAACCTATGAAGAGGCAAAGGGAAACTCTAATTGAGAGAAATCCATGAAAGAAGAAATAGATGCATTAAAGGAGATGGACACTGGGGATTTGGTTCTAATGCGCAATCAAATGGTAATTGGTTGTAGATGGGTATATAAAGCTAAAAGAAACTCAAATGGATCAGTTTGCATGTACAAGGCAAGATTAGTTGCCAAAGGATCCTCACAAACTCATGGTACAAGAAAAGATTAGTTACAAGGCAAGAATGAGGAAACATTCTCACTAGTTGCAAAGATGGCTACAATCAGAACATTGATAAGTGTAGCTTTTGCAAGAAATTGGAGACTCCTCCAACTTGATGTAACAATGCATTCTTAAATGGTTAGATAAGTGAAGAGGTATACATGTCACAACCACCAGGTTTTGAAAACCCTAATCATACATCTTATGTTTGTAGACTTAAGAAAGCATTTTATGGATTGAAACAAGCTCCTAGAACTTCGGACTATAGGTTGGTTACATACCTTCAAGATCAATGGTTCAAACCTAGCAACTCGGATTTTTCTCCATTCATCAAAAGGGATCACAATGAGGTTATCTATCTGTGTGTATATGTAGATGATTTTATTGTGACAATGATGATCTGAATAACATTCAAAGGATCAAGAGACACATGCAAGAGGATTTCAAAATTAGTGACTTGGATGAGCTCACATATTTCTTAGGTATGCAAGTGATTTATAAAGATGAAGGAATGTATCTAACTCAAAGAAGATACATTGAAGACCTACTTCTTAAGTTCAGAATGGAGAACACATAGCTTGCAGGTACACCTTTGGAATTGAACCATAAATTGAAAGTTTATGAAGGTGAGCAAATTGACGATCCTAAAGAGTATCAAAGCTTAGTTGATAACTTGATATATGCTACTCACACAAGGTCAGACATATCATATGGTGTGGAAGTGCTTAGTCAGTTCATGCACTCATCTAGAATGCAACACACGCATCCTGCAAAGAGAGTACTCAAGTACCTCAAAGGGACACTTAATGAAGGTAACTATTATCCTTACTCTTCATATTTGAATATCAAAACTATTCAGATGCAGATTGGGTAGGAGCAAAGGATGATATCTGAAGAAGTATCTCTAGATACTTACTATTTGCAGGTTCAAAATTGGTTTCATGGAGTTCCAAGAAGCAACCAACAGTTGCATTATCTTCAACTAAACTAGAATATAGAGATCTAACTATTGCAACTCAAGAAACAATATGGCTCAAGGAGTCGTACTCAGATTTGGGACTTGTAAGTTCCAAACCTCACTTACTTGGAGATAATGTAAGTTCCATGCATTTGGCTACAAATCCAATTTTTCATGCAAGGACAAAGCACATAGAAGTACATTAACACTTTGTAAGAGAGAAACTTATGGCAAAGGAAATTGAACATTTGTTCATACTAAGAAGCAAATCGCAGACATGATGACAAAGGCACTTGATGGGATAAGGCTTTGTAGATTCAAAGATATGGCAGGTATTTAATCTATCAGAGAATGAAGACTCAAGCATAATTTAGCTCGAGGGAGAGTTTTTGGAACATCAAGCTTTCATTATTCTTAAGGTGGATATGATCTTCATCAAATTTATCATTTGGATGATGCCATATATGTACTTTGAAGAATAGCACTTATATGCAGATTATTTCTTTGTATTACTTTATTGATTACTTATGATAATTTCTTGTAATTTCTTGTAAGGTTCAGGGTATTTACCTTTGTAAAAGGAAAGAGTAAAAGGCCTAAAAGCCACGAGTTAGAAGTGTTTGGGATTGATTCTCAATCAATCAATCAAAAAGTAGATATGACTTCAACTTTCTCTTTTCCTAAATTATAGGCAACGATTCCAATCAATCTAAACTATCAAACCCGCATAATTTCAAATTCAAATTCATGAAGAAAAGGTGTGGTCATATCCTCAAGAGTATATATAAAGACTCTAAAACATTTTTTTATTAAGTAGAGTGTTGATTTCAAGCAATACATATACTCTTTTATCATTGCTTGGTGCCATTTCTGTTCTCTGCTCCTTCCTCAGACTCAGTCAACTTGCAGAGATTGCTGCTCTCTCAACAAAGCTCAAAATCAAGTGTTTAAGCATTCATTGAAAAGGTATAACTTTCTAGTGTAAGTATATAAATTTTCAAGTCATTTGCTTCATTACTTTCAAAGAAAATGGAGTTTTATAACCTTCTGGTCATTCTCTGCACATCCTTGAAAAATCGGGACGACACCCAATTAGTGTTAAGGTGATTGCTCCTTCATTGGTTGTTATAAATTAGGGATTTTATGCATTTTGGCATGCCAACGCTATGTATGACGCTTCCTTAAGAGGAAATTTTCCAATTGTTACTCTGTTGGCTGCTCTCAGTGTTTGAAGTCACAACCTCCATCCATTCTTAGAAGGTTTTTTGTGAGCTAGTCAAGGTGCACCTTATCTGTTTTGCATCAACATGTTCTTGTTGATGTTCCAAAGTACCTATTGGGTTTTATTGCACTAAACCCAAGCCTACATGATCCACTTTACATATCCAAAGAGCTAGGGCTGGTCCTATGCTGGTTTGTTGGGCCAACTTCACCACTTGACAACTCAAGTTTCCAAGCCTCTCCAAGCTTCTCTAACTTCCTTCATCAAAGAGGCAAAGAAAAAAGAGGTTGGAATGGTTGTTGTAGAAGCCTCAACACCCAACACATCTGGAGATGAAGCTATGTAAACCATGAGGAACAAAGGGCAAGTTGCAACCATCACATGAAGAAGAGGAAAGACTTTCAAATTGGTGTTCAAAGGATGCACTTGCAAGGTCCTATATTCTAAGCTCAATCTCTGATTTTTTTTTATTTTTATTTATTTATTTTTTTTTTTAAAAAACCTCATGTCAAGGGATGCAGGACATCAAGAGAGACTTGGAATGCACTTGCTCCTTTCTTCTCCTCCAACACTCGAGCAAGGAAGAAGCAATTGTGGATGGAGTTCACAGCAATGAAGAAAAGCCTCAAGAAAAGTGTGACTGATTACGTCACAAAGATGAACGAGATTTCATATCAACTTGGAAGCATTGGAGAGGTAATTGAAGAGGAACAAATCATTAGACAAATCATAAATGGAATCAAAGCAGATGACAAGTGGGATTCCTTCACAACAGCCATGGACTTGTACATGGATATGCATGTACCAGACCTCAACACACTCATGGACCAACTCTTCACTCATGAATCAAAGATTAGCAAAAGTTGTGAGTCCTCAAGAGGTAATCAAACTTCTTCCTTATATTCTGATAAATCTAAGGCCAAGGACAAGTCAAAGAATAAGAAGAATGAAGATGACGGTAGCTCTTTCCAAGCAAACTTTGCAGGTAGAGGAAGAGCTAGAGGAAGAGGTAGAAGTGGAAAGCAAGATAGGGCAGATTCCAATCATCTCAACCTTGCAATATATGTGGCTTATCTAATCATACTATTGAAAAATGTTTCAGGAACCTGAGGAACTCAAGAGGAAGAGGATTCAATAGAGGTGGCTATGGATCAAATAGAGCCAGATACAATGGAGGCTATAACAACTACAACAACAAGTATAAAAGTGACCATAGAGGAAGAAGAGATTACAATAACTATGCAGAGGACCAAAGTCAAGAAGATTCATTATTGATTATGAATCTATCAGTGAAGAAGGGTAAGCATGATGATGACATCTTTAACATTGACTCGGGATGCTCAAATCATGTAGCAAGAAATGTGGCTTTACTTTCCGATTTGGAAGATCCTCACGAAAAACATGAAGTGCAAACAGGAGATATACAAAGCACTCGGTGGAGAAGATAGGTAATGTGAAGACATCATATGGGAATATGAACCTTAAGCAAA
Source organism: Ceratopteris richardii (assembly GCA_020310875.1). Taxonomy (NCBI): domain Eukaryota; kingdom Viridiplantae; phylum Streptophyta; class Polypodiopsida; order Polypodiales; family Pteridaceae; genus Ceratopteris; species Ceratopteris richardii. Next base: position 53,192,714 of record CM035422.1, read on the forward strand.
GCCTTGTATGTCCCTACAATCATAGTAAAAAAAATCGTACGATTTTTTTAAAATAAAAATCGTTAAAATCGCGATCGCGATTTAAATCGCGATCGCGATTTAAATCGCAAACAGCGATTTTTATTCATGTTTTGGCAAAAAAATCGTCGAGGGTTTTTATGTTCGATTTTTGCTCGAGTGGTCTATTTGCTGCGCGCGCGAGTCTTCATTCATGTCGCACGAGAGAGAGAGAGAGAGAGAGAGAGAGAGAGAGAGAGAGAGAGAGAGAGAGAGAGAGAGAGATTATATTCAGCTTTGACTCTTGAGTACTCAAATTTCAGCTTGCTTCTTGAGTCTTGTAGTTGAGAGAGAGCCTTCGATTTTCAGCCATCTATTTTGAGTGAGATTTTCAGCCCCTTGCAATTTGTCCTCTTTAGCCTTGACCTTTTGAGTTTTATCATCATGGGAAGAACTCCTAATGTTATTCGCAACCATGTGAAAGAGCTTGGCAAGAACACATGGCAATGCAACTATTGCATGGGGGTTTACACGGGCACTGCATCTCGTATCAAAGCTCATCTCCTTGGCTTAAAAGGTGGAGGCATTGGAAAATGCACTTCTATTCTTCCAAGGATTGTTGAGGAGCTAACTGCTCAACTTCAATTGAGCGAAGGGGTGGGTAAGATGCCAATTGGTTCATCTTCATTGTCACATAGCAATGAAGAGCAAACCAATCCTGTTGATGTCATTGATTATTCCCCTAGTTCATCCAAAAAGCCCCGCACTGAGAGCATTAGCTCAGTGAACATCTCTGAGAATCCTAGACCCAAGATTGCAGAGAGCAATATATTTGTGAAAGGTAGCATGAGGGCTGGAATCCAGAAACAATGCATGAATGAAGCAACCCGAGAGATAACCAAGCTCTTCATTGAATGTGGTATCCCATTCAATGTGGCAAACACACTTGCATGGAAGAGGGCCATGAAGGCTGTGAGTAGGATTGGTTATCCTTGGGAGGGTCCATCGGGGCAAGTCTTACGTACCTCTGAGCTCTCCAAACAAAAGACATTAGTTGAGACAGAAATGTTGTCATTGAGGAGCTCATGGGAAAAGTATGGCTGCTCTATTCTATGTGATGGCTGGTCAGACATGAGGAAGAGGAATGTTTACAACATTCTTGTCTCCTCATGCAAGGGCACAATGTTCTTACGTGCCATACCTGCACATGCACCTGGCACAGTGGTTACTGGCCAATTCATATTTTCACATGTTCAAAAAGCCATTGAGGATGTGGGGAGTGAAAATGTGGTGCAAGTTGTGACCGACAATGGGGCTAACTGTGTGTCCATGGGGCGTATGGTTGAGGATATGTATCCCAAAATCAAATGGACACCTTGTGCATCACATAGCTTAGATCTACTCATGGAAGACATAGGGGGAATTCCATGGGTAAGAACCATCCTAGATAAAGCCAAATTTATAGTGAAGTTTGTCACTAGCCGCCCTAAAGTCCTCAACATTTTCCGCGCTCACTCCTCCTTAGATTTCCAAAAACCTTCTCTCACCCGTTTTTGTTACATGTACATAGTCGTTGATAGAGTCTTGAGAGTGAGGAAGGGTCTTTTGCGCACATGTGTTTCAGAAGAATGGTATCAATTATCTGAAGTTAGAGCAGGGAATTCTCTCTTCACAAAGTTTTCATCTCTTGTCATGGGAGAGGATGAACTTTGGGTGAAGGGAGAGATATTGGTAGCTGCTATTCAGCCTGTATACACTGTGCTCCGCATTACAGATATGGAGGGTAGCACACTTGGCCTTGTATACGAGTACATCAACCGTATACAAGATTGCATCCAGCGAGTCAATGGACTTTCAGAGGAAGAGTAAGTTTATTGCAATTTTTTACTTGTTTGTGTTCATTGTAATTTGTATGATTATAGTCTAGATAATTACTTACATATGTTTTTTAATTCTTTTAATAGAAAGAAGGGTTTATGTGATGCTGTCCAAAGTCGATGGGATTGGTTCCATAAACCAATCCATGCAGTTGCTCATATTCTTCATCCACTATGGAGGAGTGAGGAGCAATGCACAAACGAGATTCTTGAGGATAGCTGGATTGAGTACATCGCAGGATGGACAGGTGGTGATGTAGCACTCTTGTCTCAGTTGGAGGATGAGAGAGTGCGGTTCCGTAGCATGGAGAAATATTTTGGGCAGGCTACGGCACGGCTACGAGAGAATCAGCTTTCTCCTGTCACATGGTGGGAGAAATATGGAGTTAGTACTCCTATATTGGTAAGTGATTTTTTAGTAAATATTTCATCTTATTATCAAAGAATGAAGTTTAAATAATTTAATTATGTGTGAATCGCAGAGAAAACTTGCCTTGCGGATACTTTCGCAAGATTGTAGTACAGGACCTGCAGAGAGGAATTGGAGCACATGGGCTCTATTCCATACAAAAAAGAGGAATAGATTGAGCCCAGCGCAACTTGAAAAGTTGGTGTATTGCCATTGCAATCTCAAGTTGTTAGAGTCTAAAGGACATAACATTGCTCCTCTACAGGTAAATAAATTCTTTGACATTTAGTCATGCATTTAAAATTTATATTTGTATTTAGTATATTCTAGAGTCTACTCTAGTCTCTATAATTTTGAAATTTTTAAATTGCAGGTTAATGTAGATTCTATTGATATCAGCCATGTCAAAGATATCCCTCAAATCCCTGAGGAGGAGAGAGAGATCTTTGCCATGCTTGCGATGGAGTCTGATAGGCATGTGCGTCAGACCCGTAGTCGCACTCGAAGAGATAGACCTCACATAGGTACAATTTACAAAGTTCAAATTATAATATATGGATTAATCATAAGATTCAAGAATATTTTTCATTCTACACTCTATTTTCAAAATTCTAATATATTGTTTTATGAAAATATTGTGCTATGTGTAGATGATCCATCATTGCCATCTACTAGTCGACCACGGAAGTATTATTCGAGACGAGGTGGACGAGCCCGAGGTCGTGGACAGCGCGGTGGGACATCTAGTGTTTGTGATATTGGTGGCCTTGGGACTTCTACAGAGCATGCACATGATTGGGAGGAGTTATCGGCCTCGTCTTCTAGCGGAGATGATCTTGGCCCAGATGCTAGAGCGATTGTAGCTCAGTTTGGACATTCAGAGTCGGATAGTACATCATCATGGGCTAGTACATTTGATGAGGATCCCATAGATGATGACTCCATGGATGACATTCAGGAGTCATGACTCATGACTCATGATTCATTAGACATCTTAGATTATAGTCTGGACTCTGTCATGTGATAGTGATCACTCTATGCTTTTTTGTATGACATTGCCACTTATTCTATGGTTTTTGTGCGTTCAGGCTTCAGCTATTGACATTCATGTATATCTTTTACTTTTCATCATTCATGTAATGAAATGTCATTGATCACTATCTCATTCATGGTGTAAATTGCAATGTAGATATGATGTTCATGATTTACCATTCATTAAAGTTCTACGATGTATGAGTCATGACTCATCAATGTAAATTGTAATGATGTATCATGTAATGGGGAGGGGTTCTAACTTCTAGAGTAGGTATTTTATGTGTTTTTGACACTAAATGTACTAGGGATTGTGCATACCTCAAATATAAGAAAAAAAATAAAAATCTCTCTTGATGAATAAAAACCCCGATTTTTATTTTTTTTTTTAAAAACCTCTACGATTTAAACGATTTAAATCCCGATTTAAATCTACGATTTAAATCTCTACTTTGTACTATGCCTACAATTACCAAAAATTTAACAAGTGTTGGGCAGATTCTTGAAAAAGGATTGCAAGTTAGATTCAACCGATTTGGAATAAATGTTGAAGACCCGAGGCAAGGCTTTATAAGGATCGCCAAAGGAGAAAAGACCGGAAGGCTTTTCACTTTTGAAAGTGGAAGATACAAAGAACATAGCTTTATTTAGCTATGGATCTCAAACTCTCACAGTGTTGGAGATATGGCACAAAGGCTTGCTCACATTGAAGAGAGGACACTCAAAAAAATTTGCAGGGACCAAAGTGTACTTGGTTTGCCTAATATCACAAGGCAACACATGATTTATAAGTGTGAAGCTTGTCAATTCGGCAAGGCTCATAGACAACCTTTCAATAGGAAGGAGTATGTGTATCAAAATCTTTTGGATCTAGTGCACACGGATGTGTGGGGTCCTAGTAAGGAGCCTTCTTTGTTAGGCTCAAGATATTATGTGTCTTTCATAGATGATTGTAGCAGGTGGACCATTCTGTTTTTCATGAAGCATAAGGATGAAGTTTTTAATTGCTTTAAGAAGTATGTTGCTCTTGTTGAAAACCAAATAGGTAGAACTTTGAAAAGGCTCAGATCAGATGGTGGAGGAGAATACTTCTCTTCTGAATTTGATGCCTACTTTCAAAATGGAAGTCACTACGAGGTATAGACCCAAACTCAATGGTGTAGCAGAGAGGAGAAACAGAGCTATTGTTGAAGCCGCAAGGTCTATCCTCAATGAAAAGGGATTTCCAAACTACCTATGGGAAGAGGTTCTGTCTACAACCATATATCTCATAAATAGACTTCCATCTAAGTTACTAGATGGAACCACTCCATATGAAGTGTGGAATGGAAGAAGACCTAGTCTAGAGCATTTTAAACTCTTTGGATGCTTAGCCTATGCTCACATTCCTTCTCCAGTAAGAGGGAAATTGGATCCCAAGGCAAAGAAGTGCATATTTATTGGTTATGATCAAAACCAAATAGAATATAGATTGTACAATCCAACCAATAAAGGATTTTCTGTTAATAGAGATGTAATTTTTTATGAGAACAAATCATAGTTTGATGATGACACAAAAGTGAAGCTTCCTTATGACTTGGATGAAGATTTTCCATCACTTCAACCAAAGGAGCCAAAGCAAATTGAAGAAAGTGATTCGGAGATTGACCTAGAAGACTTGGAAAGACTAAAGCTATGGAAGAGCAAAGGTAAAGCAAAGATGCAAGATGCTACATATGGACCCGAGAGCTCACATCAACCACTTAGAAGGTCTTCAAGGGAGAAGAAGAAACCAGAGAGGTATGGTTATGATACTTCTTTAGTCACCAAGCACTCATTCTACATTGCAAAGGATTCAACCATTGAAGAACGTGGCACATTTGAAGAAGCACAAAACAGGAAATCTTGGAGAAATGCAATGGACGAAGAAATGGAAGCCTTGAAGGAGAATGATACTTGGGAGGTTGTACCTAACAAGCCATCTATGAAGGTAATTGGATCTCGATGGATATACAAAATCAAGAGGAATCCATATGAAAGTATAAATAGACATAACGCAACGTTAGTTGCTAAAGAGTTTGCTCAAACCCATGGTATTGATTATGAGGAGACTTTCTCTCCTGTTGCAAAAATGCCTACAATTAGGGTTCTCATTAGTCTTGCTACATCAAGAAATTGGAATCTCTATCAACTTGATGTAAAGAGTGCTTTCTTAAATGGATGGATTTCTAAGGAAGTGTATATGGCACAACCTCCTCGATATGAGGATGCACATCATCCTAACAATGTATGCAAATTAAAGAAAGCTTTGTATGGATTGAAGCAAGCTCCAAGAGCTTGGAATTTCATATTGGTGACTTATTTGTAGGACCAAGGATTCAAAGCTAGTAAGGAAGATACCTCTTTGTTCATAAAGAGAGATGGATCTGAAGTGATCTATCTATATGTGTATGTTGATGATATTATTATCACATGGAATGATCTTGAAGGAATCAAGCAGGTAGAGAATCAAATGAAGGAGGAGTTCAAAATAACTGATCTTGGACCACTCACTTATTTTCTTGGATTGGAGTTAATCTACACAGGTTCAGGTATATACATCACACAAAGGAAGTATGTGCATGACATGCTCATCAAGTTCAAGATGGAAAACACGAAGTGTGTAGGTACACCTATGGAGCAAAATCATAAGCTTAATGCTTATGAAGGAGAGCCAATTGAAGACATCACAAGATATCAAAGCTTGGTTGGAAGTTTAAACTATGCAACACTCACAAGGGTGGATATATGCTATGGTGTTAGCATATTGAGTCAATTTATGCATAAGCCGAGAAGACCACATATGGAAGTAGCCAAAAGAGTCCTCAAGTACCTAAAGGGGACACTGAATGAAGGTTTGTTTTATCCATTTACTTCAGATATTGAGCTAAAAGCCTACTCAGATGCGGATTGGGCCGGATCTAGAGATGATAGAAGAAGCACATCCGGGTATGTATCGTTTGTAGGTTCAAAAATCATTTATTCGTCATCCAAGAAGAAACCAACAGTGGCATTATCTTCTATTGAAGCCGAATATAGAGGTTTGCCTAATGCAACTCAAGAAATCATGTGGTTAAAATCTTTGTATACAGATCTTGGACTTCATTCTTCATCACCTCACATTTTTGGTGACAACACAAGCTCACTATATCTTGGAACTAATACGGTAATCTGGCATACCATGCTAGAACCAAGTCCACTACCATTATGTAAGGGAGAAGCTAATGAGCAAGGATATTCAACTATCCTATGTCTCTACAGATGTGCAATGTGCAGACATGTTGACTAAAGCTCTTGATTGTACAAAACTGAGTAGATTCAAGTTGATGATTGGCTTGCTGGACATCAAGGATAATTGAAGAATTATTTGGAGGCCAAGCATGCTAGGCTTGAGGGGGAGTTGTTGGTGCATTTTACCCAATCCTAAATGCTTGATATGATTTGATTTGTAGTCATATGTGTAGACATATGAACACCTCTTGTAAAAGAGTATATTTTATCTCTTGTAATTGTGAAGAAAGAATGTCTTAAGTCATCCATGATGTAAAAAGGAAATTCGTGGCTTGAACTACCTAAAATCACGAATCCGTCAGGTCAGAGAATATCTCCTAGTTCTTAGCATCACTTTTAGGTGAAGTTATTTGAATTCAAATTGAAAACTACCTCCAAAAGTAGCTATAAAAAGAGCAAGAAGGAAGTCACCATGAAAGAGCTTGATTCGTGCCGACTTCATGTTCATTTGTGGAGATTGAAGAGCTTACTCCATAGCTCTATCGTTCTACTCCCATTTTGCAAGTATTCATTGCCAATGTGGTTGTAATTATATGGGAATCTATACATTCGTCATTTACTTCTTCTCTGTTTTGTTCTCTACTATACTCACTCTGAACAGTAACTTCAGAAGCTCCCCTTTTTCAAAGTTTTAAAGTGCGTTTGATTGCTCCCTAAGTCTCGTTTATTCTCACATAATTTCATGGTCATTCAATTTACCGTTTGGGAGAAATCTATGTTTTTTTGCTCACTAGTCGAATCTCTACAGAGCCCGATAATAGCAAGAGTGTTTCAGATTTTGTTAAATCTTGTTCTCCGTGCTCGGTTGATCAATTGAAGTGTTTTGTTTGAGTTAGACGTCTGCGAAAGCACGCGAACAACACAAGGAAGAAGAAGAAGCTTGGAGCACAACACACAATGCTGAATGTATTACTAAAGAATGTACAAAGATAAGTAGCCCATTAGGGCAATAGGCGTATATACAAGCCGAGGAAAAAAACCTCCTAAAGAGGGAAAAAAGTGCCCCAGCAATCCTAGTGCGTTCACACACATCACTTCCTAAATATATCAACAAATCTCCCCTCGGAGTGATGCGTTGAACAAGGAGCTGGCACTCATGTATAAGGAAGTGCCAAGCTATGTGGAAATCACTCCACAAAAGGAAGTAAGCCCAAAGCTTTGCGGAAAGCTTCAAACTTCTCCCTAGGCAGAGCCTTCGTGAAAAGGTCTACAATGTTCTCCTGCGTGGGCACATATGCCAAGCTGATCTCCCTAGCAGAGAACCTCTCCCTCCCTGACATAGTGATAATGCACCTCAATGTGCTTAGTGCGAGCATGAAACAGAGGGTTCCTCGCAACTCCTAATGTGCTCTGACTGTCAGTGAAGATGGTGATGGCAGAAGTCTAACCAATACCCAAATCAACCATAAGGCGTATGAGCCACACACACTCGACAGTCGCTATGAAAGCTTCCCTATACTCAACCTCACAACTGGAAGTGACCACAGTAGGCTGCTACTTGCTCAACCAAGATATACATGAGCTACCAAGCATGATACGAGTGTCATAGCAACGAGCCCAATCAGAGTTAGAAAAAGCATGCAAATCTGGTAGTAGTGATCCCCCCTTTGAATAAAACAACCCAAGTAGCCGAGTACCACTCAAGTAGCGAAAGATGCGCTTAACCGCCTGCCAATGCTTGACTCCTGGGCAATGCATAAACCTGCTATATGTGAGACAGCAAACTGAATATCTGGCCGAGTAATGCATAAGTAAATCAAGCATCCAACACCCTGCTGATAGAGAACAGCATCAAATGCATCTCCAGCATCATGAAGACTCAATCGTAAACCTGTCTCCATAGAAGTGGCAATAGGCTTACAGTCTTCAAGGCCAAAACGCTACAATAATGTGTCAATATATTTCGTTTGACACAAAGCCATTCCACCATCAACTTGCATAAACTGAATGCCCAAATAGTGATGCAAATGCCCCAAATCAGACATCTCAAATGAGGCATGCAAATCAGCAATATGCTTCTCAATAGGACCACTGAGCAGCATGTCGTCAACATAGACAACAATGATCAGAAGCACATCATTAGCACGCTTAACATATAAGGTGCTTTCAGTTGGACTTCTCTCAAAACCATGTGCAATCAGATAGGCATGTATCTTCTCATACCAAGCACGTGGTGTTTGCTTTAAACCATATAATGCCTTCTTTAACCTGCACACCTCGTCTTCATGCCCTTTCTGCACAAAGCCACAAGGCTGAAAAACATACACTTCTTCATGCAAGTCACCATTCAGAAATTCTATTTTAATGTCCAACTCATGTACATTCCAACCATGATGAGCTGGAAGTGCACAGATGCTCCGAACAATAGTCATACGGCATGTAGGTGCAAAGGTCTCATCAAAATCAATGCCTCTTTCCTGAGCATAACCCTTTGCGACAAGCCTAGTCTTATTCCTGTCAACTGTCCCATTAGGTTTACGCTTCAGCTTGTATACCCACTTAGTGCCAATGGCCTTCTTGCCTACAGGAAAGTCACATAAAGCTCAAGTACCATTCTTCATTATAGCATCATATTCAGATTGCATAGTAGCCATCCAATTTTCTAAATTTTGTGCTTCATCAAACGAAACAGCCTCATTCTCATCACAGAGACTAGATGCAACCATAGCATAGCAATCTGATGCAAAAGAGGCACTATGAGAGCCTGAACGAGTACGATATGACATAGGTGCATCTAATTTGCTGTCACGCAAAGTCTGCACCAGCCATTTTGGCATAGTTTTTGCCCGCTCAATATCAACTCTCTCATCAACTAGTGCATCATGTAAATCTGCATCAGAAATGGAATGATCTGCATCATCACATGAAACTTGCAAAGGCTGAGAAGTTTCCTCATTGGGATCAGCACTAGACTGTCCACCTGTAAAATGAGAAAGCAATGTATCATACATGTCTTTGGAGCTAACAGATGTCTCCTTAGTACATGAGAGCAATGGCTGAATAGCATCTTCCACAAAAACAATAGCATGGCTAACCAGAATGCGTTTAGTCTGTGGATGATACAGACGATAGCCTTTTACTTTCAGAACTGTACCCAATAAAAATACATTTGACTGCTCTATCATCCAATTTTCTGCGATGTTGTTCAGGCACTAATGCATATGCCAAACAACCAAAAACACGCAGATGAGCAACAGATGGCTTGCGATCATGCCCTGCCTCATATGGAGTGATAGACTGCAGCGCTTTAGTGGGACACCTATTCAGTACATATGCTGCACACATGACAGCCTCAAACCAGAAACTATGTGGTAAAGCCTGACTTTTTTCCATACACCTCACCATCTCCATAAGTGACTTGCTTTTTAGTTCAACAACTCCATTCTGTTGAGGCGTATATGGCACTGTACACCGGTGTTTTATCTCGCGTTCAGCCAAAAATACATCAAAATCAGAAGACATATATTCCCCCCCTCGATCTGAACAGAGGGTGCCCATTTTACATGTTGACAAATTTTAGTCAAAACCAAAACTTGTTTGAAGCACATGAACACTTCGGACTTTGCCTTCATTGGAAATACCCATGCATGCCTGGAAAAATCATCAATGAAAGTCACAAAGTAAAGATAATTTCCAAACGAAGGTGTCTTCATAGGACCACAAACATCACAATGTACAAGCTGCAATTTCTGAGTAGCCCGAACTGAACCATCTTTTGAAAATGAGGAATGCTTCATTTTTCCCAAAATACAGCCTTCACAAACATGTTTTCGAGGTGCCTTAAGTTTGGGCAACGAGGACACCATTTCAGATTTCTGCACGCGAAGCAAACTAGCAAAATTCAAATGACCAAAGCGTGCAGGCCAAAACTTTGTATCTCATGTAGCCTGAGAATCATGTATTGCACATGCCGAATCATTCACAGATCTTTCATAGTCTATGAGCTTATACAGACCACGACATAAAATGCCAGAAGCCATAATCATATCGCCATTTGACAGATCATGAACTTTACACCTGTCATCAACAAATTTCACAACCAAGCCAATCTTGGCTAATGCAGAAATTGATAACAGGTTCTTCATGATCCCTGGCACAAATAAAGCATCTGACAAAGTGAAAGAACTACCATAAGCAGTAGTCAAAATGATCTTACCAACTCCCATAACAGGATAAGAGGAGTTGTTAGCGCATGTAACAGTATTCCCTGTAGGGGAAGGCTCGAGTGAAGAGAAGAAACTGCGCTGCAAGGTAATATGTTTGGTCGCCCCACTGTCAAAGTACCAAACATCTGAGTCTACTGCAGACATGCACTGCTCATAAGAAAATGGGTCAAAACTGCAAACAGTAGTAAATGCCCATTCTTCTTCCTGCACAAGATTAGGGGACTCCGTTTTTCTTTGGTGTAGAGGCTTCTGCAACAACCATTCTAGCCTCTTTCTTCTTTGCGTCTTTTGGAGCCAATTTTGGACAGTTCTTTATGATATGATCATTCCCTTTATAGTACTTACAAAACAATTTCTGCTTTTCTGATTTTTTCTCATCTTTGTCTTGGTTTTTCGAATGTCCAGCATTTGCAGATTTTTGCTTACTAGTAGAAGAGCTCCATTTTCCTTTGCAATGCTGACTAGCCATGAAAGCTTGATCCGCAACACGCATAATGGACCTGTTCTGCCTGGACTGATCTTCCTTCAACAAAAGAGAGACTAACTCCTCAAATGACAAGGCATTTGGATTGCCTTTCATCATCAACCGAAGAGTAGAAGAAAAACTCTAATATGAATCAGGAAGACCATTCAAAATGGTCTACACAAGTGAGCTATCTCGTATAACCTCATGAATAGAAATCAACTCTTCCTTCAAGTATTTGATCTTTGTTAGGAAACTGTCCATAGAATCACCTTCATTCATGTGCTCACTCTCCAACTGTTTCCAGAGGTAAGCAATACGAGCCTCATTCCTAGCTTGGTACAATGTGGTAAGTGTATCCCAAGCATTCTTAGCTGTTCTGCAAGAGCGAATATGAGGAATAATGGTACGTTTGACAGACAAAGCTATCAATGCATGTGTATGGGCATCTCTTCCATCCCAACGAATCTGCTCTGCAGTAGATGCACCAGAAACCACAGCACGAACAGGAATATGCAGAATATCACCATCTTCGACACCTTCTGCATCAGCTTCAATACCTGCAGTTGTAACAGTTGCAGGTGTGATAGGACGTTTTTCCACACCATGCACAATGTTCCACAGTCCTTTTGCAACCAACTCATGTCGGATCATATAAGCCTATAATGGGTAGTTGGTACCATCCAACTTATCCTCAACAGCCAACATACGAAATACATCACTGCTCTCAGCCATGGCCGGTGACTGAAATACCTTGATGCAGAAAATTGACTGTAGCTCAAAAAGTTAAACAGAACTGTCAAGCCGAATTCCGCTAGACCTGTAGCAGACTTCGAGACGCTTATACTTGCGAACAGAAATTGGTATATACCTTTGGCACAAAAAGACGAAGTAGCCTGCACAAGCGTTGCGATAGTGCGTTCGGAGGCCAAAACGAGCTCAGATCGCGATTTCAGCACCACAGAACGAAGTAGTTTCGATCTCTGAAACACCCTGAGTATGCTCACCAAATTTCGTGCGAATCTGAGACTGCAAACGGAGGAGTGTCGACGGCGCCCTAGATGAAGCGACGACCTACTCTGATACCAATTGTTGGAGTTAGACGTCTACGGAAGCACGCGAATAGCACAAGGAAGAAGAAGAAGCTTGGAGCACAAGACACAATACTGAATGTATTACTAGAGAATGTACAAAGATAAGTAGCCCATTAGGGCAATAGGCATATATACAAGCCGAGGAAAAAAACCTCCTAAAGAGGGAAAAAAGTGCCCCGACGGTCCTAGTGTGTTCACACAAATCACTACCTAAATATATCAACATGTTTTAACTTGGATTAGCAAGCTATCTAAGTCTATTTGCTATTTCCAAAAGGAATTTTTCTGATTCCTACCAGGTTGAGAGCACTATTTATTTTTTCGAGCAGGTCTATATACAAAAATAGCAAGTTTTGGGAGCTAGTCATTTTGTAACTAGTCTGTCTTGACTCAAACTTTTGAGATATTTGTTCCAAAACACTTTGGTGATTTCTTTGTGGATTTAGGAAGCTCAAAGGGTCTACTAACCAACTTGAAGTCTAAGTTGGCTGGTGTGAAGTGGGTTGTAGCAGCACAAACTCACTTCAGATTGCATCCACCATCTCTCTTTACAATACCAACGATCATCTGGAAAGAAGAATCCTCGGAAACGGATCAGACTTTGAATTGACCACCATAGTGGGAGCACGACACACACAGGAGAAGGTCCAAGCTTTGAAAGTTGAGTTTAATGGTATATGCCCGAGGATGGAACCAAGGATAGAAAAGAAACCAAGTGCACAGGGATGCGATGCGAGATTTGAGTGGAAAGAAGCCACTCCGAATTGAGAAGGTAAAACTGAAAGAGTGTTGACTAGTGGTACATGCTCGTCATTAGGTCAAGAGGAAGTCAGGATGGATTGAGGAGAGACGATAAAGGGAGTTGCAAAGAAAGGGAAGGAAATTAGCAAACTCACTGACGATCTCGTGAGGAGGGATTCCTCGGGCATCGGGAGTTGTTCCCATGGAACTCATGATCAAGAACCTCATACAAAGCTGATGGGAAAGCGAAATGGTTATGGAGCTTCCAGTACGAGCAAAGTGTGTAACCTCATGAGCAAGGATATATGCAAGAGAGATCACAAGAGCAAAGGTAGACCCAGAAGAGGAAATGGTGTGCGGACCACGATAGTTCTAGTAAGGAATTAGTTGATCGAAAGGAAAACTTTTTGAAAAGTAAAGATAAAGAGAACCAAGATGGTTGTGAAACGAGAATTCCGAGACATGAAGGATTGAAGAAGGGACAGGCATTAGAAAAGGATCCAAAAAAGATTATAGTGAGTAGTAGATCTCATGCAAGGAGTATGAGTAGGAATGGCGGTGGCTGAAGTCAAGAATAGCTCGTGTCGAGCGTGCCAAAGTTATCAGATCGAGGTTTTATGAAAATAGGTGTCGAAATAGCGAGCCGAGAGTACAGAGAAGGACAGATGAATATGCACGAAAAGGACTTCAAGCGAGCTATTGGATGATGGCACTTTTTTGCGTGATTTGGGTGCTCTTACAAGAGATGTGTGATTGGATACGAGAACAAAACGAGAAGGGCTTTCCCTATTTTAGCATACTACTTACCTTCTATTCGCAGAGATCAAAGAAGCTGAAAGACCAAGTGTGTTACTACGCAGGATCACTTAGGACTAGATGACCGATGCTTGACCAAGTTTATGAGGGCGCTCTATTCGACTTGGTGATATATTTTGCAGATCAAGCACTAGCGAGCATGGCGATATCAGTTGAAAACCTGTGGATGCAATACAATGTGGAGGAAGCTCACTGGTTGGTATGCTTCCTAAACCAAGGCCTTGATATTGATTTTCCTTTTTCACAGTTCGAAGCATATCTACTTTGTTGGGCCGGTTATGCGAAAGATCGCTACTTCTACTACGACAACTCTCAAGGTACACCGGACGAGGTAAATGGACTTGTTTGGGCTTGAGCCGATCAACTAGTCCTAGGCAGCGACGATGAGGCTCTTGAGGCAGAGCCTGACTCATCGCCCGAAGAGCTTTGATAACTTGTGGTGAGCGAGACTAGGTAGGAGCTTTCGAGGTCGCTATGCAACATTATGGATGAAGAATGGACTTAGAGGTAGGATAGGGGAATTCGGTTCGATGAGCCTGTTTGCGAGTAGTCAGTTGTGTCGTATATAATGGTTATGCAAGAGTAAGCAAGGTGACGGATGATCGATCTATCGGTCTCGCGTATATGTTTTTGTTTTTTGTGTATTTTTTGTTTGCATGATGTGTGGGTCAGGCAAGAGATACTCCTTTCTGCCTCTCCCTAACTCTCCGGACATGGGAGATCGGAAAAACTGAAAAAAAAAAAACAAAAAATGAGAAACACAAGTAAAAGTGTGTATATGTATGTATGTGTGCCTACGCGCTATGACGGGCTAGTAGGTAGGCGGAGTCCTCTTGGCCGGGTGGTCAGGACCGCGAGTCGACGCTAGTTTCATCATAGGCCGGGACGACTATATGTGTATATCTGTTTTGGTGCTTCGCGCCATAGCGGGTTGGTAGGTAAGTGGGACCATCTCTGTCGGGCAGTCAAGACCACGAACCGCACCTAGCTTCGCTATGGGCTAACACGTATGTGTATGTGTATTTGTCGTGCATATATATCGTTCTACTCTATGTTGTGTTGGTAGACGGGTGAAACCAACCTGGCCGGGTGGCCACGTCCACGAGTCGCATCCAATTGCAACATAGTCAACTCGTGCAAGTAAAAATAAATAAAAAGAAAAAGAAAAGGAAAAGTTCCCGCTCCTAAGGGGGAGAGAGAGAGAGGAGGAGGGTGATGATTGCCAGGACGAGTGTGTTTTTGCATGTGTAAATTTGCGAGATTGAGCGATTGGCTTTTGATAGATCGATCAGCCGAGATTCGACGTTGACGACGACATAGTTATTATATGTGTCGGACAGGGTAGTTGTGAGCGACTTGTTGGACTTGGTCTTTTCCTATGTTACTGATAGGTCCATTCTGGAAGTTCGTAGTGGTGTGCATATGCTTTGAGAATTCCCTACTTGTGTCTCGTCTCGTCGTGTGTGATCAGCTTTTTGGGAGTGTGTGAGGTGATGCTTTAGGCAGCCTCATTTTTGCTTAGGCATGTATGCGACGAGTATATGAGCTTTTGATGCACGGATATATATGTTTTTGATTCGCTGTTATATTTTTTGGACTAATTTTTTTGTCGAGCTTGCAGGTGAGAAGAGCATGACGATGACGGAAGGTTTCTCGAGGTACTTTTGGTATGTTTTGATGAGCAATGTGGTATGTTGGTTGTCTACAGGGTTGTAGTTTGGATTGACAAACAGGGCTTGCAATGATGAAGGACAACTTTGCCAAAGTTAAGGTATACAAATGAGTTTGGTTGATTGATGACATGAATGTGCACACGTACACACACATACGTGTTGGAGCAAATGCCAAGCCTTCACACTTGGCTAGGCATTGGAAGAAGCTATATGCAATGATTGAAGAACCACATGAACCATTGCTTATGGTTTTTGCCATTAACTTTTATAAAAGTCATTTGACTTAGAAGAATCTTGCAAATGCCACTAAACTCGTGGAGTTATGAGAACTTTATGGTACAAGTTTCCCTCAGGGAATATCTCCTTATTTAGAGGAAGAACTTTTAGGTGGAAGGTCATTTGAATTTCAAAATTCAAACTTGAAGAGAGTCACTATAAAAGTAGCTTGAAGTCTCGTGGCCAATGAGCCCTCATTGTTGAGCATATTGTAGATCATTTGATGTAGTTGAGAGGCTTACACTATAGCCTACTCCTATCACCATCATTGAGCATCATATTCATGCCAATGATCATGTACGACATTGTCTATAATACATTATATCATTGATCATCTATGATGGTCTTTTTACCATTGACACTCATAACACTGTACTTGTCTTGCTCATAACTCAGTGATCCCTCCATCATTTTCAATGTTCTATAGCTCATTGGAACAAGCTCAAAGTCTATTACAAGCTGTCAAAGTCTGAAGAAGATTCATTCAGCCAATTGGGAGAAAATCGTCTCGAAGTGGTCACTGGTCATTCTGTGTGGAGTTCCTAAAAAGTCAGGGGTAAGCTTCTACTTGCTAAAGACATTGCTCAGTGTCAGGTCTATCATTTTAAGTGGTTCCACATGGAATCATTAGCTCTCTATGCTAATTAGATACCCTCAGAAGGAAGTTTTCTAATTGCTACTGTCCTGTGAGTACTGAGCATAACATCTAGCAGGTGTCAAGACCAAAATAACAACTTTTTGGTTACTAGCTAGATGCAAACTTATCTGTTTTTTATCAGATTGTTTGAAGCATCATCTCCAAAGCACATAGGCACTTATTTAGTGTCATTGGAAAGCTAAAGGGACTTACAAGTCAACTCTGAAGTAAAATAGGGCTCGTACAATGCAAGGATTAGCAGTACCAACTCATTTCTTGATGTGTCCATCCATCGTTCCCAACAATACACATATACACACATGCAAAACCATATCTACATGCGCATGCATGCACATACACACACATACACATATATATACACATGCACATACACATGCACATGCACATGCACATGCACATACACATATGCATACATATGCACATACGTATACACATACACATACACATATGCATACATAAACACATACACATGCATACACATACACATGCATACACATACACACACATACACATACACACATATACATATACACACACGTACACACACATATGAATACACATATACACATACACACATATACATATACATACACATACATGCACATACACATACACACACATACATACATAGATATACACAAATACACAAATACACAAATATACATAAATATACATATACACTTACATGTGCATACACACATGTCCACATAGATACATACACAAACACACATATAATATGAATGAATGATACAATTAAAGTAATAAATCACATGTTAAAGATAAACTGTAATAAAAATCATTAATATATTTCAATCGTTTAGTTCACTTCAATAAAATAAATTAATTTAATAAACACTCTTAAATTATTAAAATGATGAACTCTCACCATAGACACAATTAGAAAACATAACTGATATGAAAAAAAATAATAATAAAATAAATAAATAAATAAATATATATGTATATATATATATATATATATATATTTATATATAAGGTGTGTGTGTAAATGTATGTGTGTATCAATGTATATAATACAATGAATGTAAATAGTGTTAATCATATGAATCACCCCATGATCATCATCATCCACATCATCATGATCATATGCATGATCTGATGTATCTAAAGAGGCATCATGGGTAGAGGGGTCAATACCCTGTGATGATCGATATCATCCCTCCTAGGTCTGTATGTCCACCACATCCATATAAGCCTTTCCCTAATACTCCTCTATTTCACATAAAAAACATAAATAAATAAAAAATATAAAGCATCAATCAAAATAAAGTAAACTATATCAAATTTAAAAATACTCACAAAATATATGGAAGCTCTCTTATTTTCTCAATTAGAGTGTGATATCCAAAATATGTAGCATATTCAATTTCCTTTTTCATAGGATTACGACCATAATCTTTACGTTGCATTGAAGAAAATAAAAAAGATTAATGATTAGTGTTTTAAATAAAATAAACAATATAATTTCAACAGTACATATACTTACAAATGTAGCAATAAAACTATCATGCTCCCTTTGACCTAAGTGTGATGTATGACCTACTTCAATTCTCTTTTTTGTTGTAGCTTGTGTATATCTAATGAAACAAAAGTACATAGTTTAAATGTGAAATATTTATGGAACATATGAGAATTATAACTCACAATAATATAAACTATTTTAGATACCCTCTGTTTGGGGTCCTAAACCCAAGGGAAAAAATGCGGATAGAGGCTTACTTTGTTGCTCAAATTCCTCGGAATCCACAAACGGCCCTCGGATGTATTCGTGGAAGAAAGGAAATGGAAACCCTTATGCACATGTGAGTGGGGATCCGGTCTTGTGGATTGCTTCCCGGGATTGCTCTTCTTGCTCCCCCAATCTCTTTCTCTTACTCCCCTTCATATGCTCTCATTCTCATACACTCTCTCAGACACCCATACATTCACACACACTCACGTAGTCCCGCACACATACACTTATACACATATCCTCTCCCTAATTCCCTTTCACTCTCACACGCACTTCCTCTTTCTCTCTCTCCTCCACTCATTTCTTTACTCTTTTCCACACCTTCTTCCTCCCTCACAGATCCACACACAAACACAATTCTCTTTCTCACACTTCCTCACTCATTTTCTCTCTCAGACACACATGTACTCTCTACCACTTCATTTCTGTATCACTCTTTTTTTCACCTCACTTCCTCTCTCTTACACCTACTTACTTATATGCACATAAACACATACACTCGTTCTTACACATATACTCACACATGTACACACACACACACCCCCCAGGAGCATGAAACAAAGCTTCCAATCTCTTCCCAAGTGATGGGAACTCGACCCTAATGAAGCCTAACGCAAGATGCCAGTCAAAGATAAGACAATTATAACAAATGCATAGTGGAGGGGGCATACACATCTAGCAGCTGGTCTCAACTTGGATGAAGATTCCATAAGTGACGACTTCCATATCCACTAATAGGCAGACATATACCAAGATGAATGTAGACAAACCCCAGATTTACCCAAAAAGAAAGTGCAATTATAAGTTCATGGTAGTCAGCCACAAGAACATATAGCCATCAGCTCCATTATGCGTAATTTTGACTGAATACTACGAAATCCTCACTAGCATCATAAATGCAAAATAGAGGGCATAGAACCAAAGATGAAGACATACTCACATTCCCCCCCTTCCCCAAATGCACATGCACACACATGACAAGAATGAACTTACAGGAAACTGTGTGAACTGCATCTCTGTCACTCCGGGAAGGGATGAAAACTCAGCCATAATGAAGCCTAGCACAAGGTGCAAGACGAAAACAGGAAAGGTGAAAAGAAATGCATACTCAGCAAAGCATGCACACGTATCAACTGGACCAAACTCGGATGAAGATTCCACAAGTGAAACATGCGCATCTGTTCATACCACAAACCTATATACCAAGATGAATCTAGAAAAACCCCAAATTCATCCCCAAGGAAAGTGCAAAAGTTTATGGTAGTCAGCCACAAGAACGTACAGCCATTAGCTCCATTATGCGTAGTGTCAACTGACACCCTACTAATGTCATCAATCCCCTATGGACGTAGAACTGGGAATCCTACATGCTTACACACACCCCCACACAGCACAAACTCATAGAAGCTCTGTGAATGTCATTTCTATCACTTCTGTACATGATGGAAACAACAGTCCCTATTGACTTCTAAAGATTAAGAAAACTCATTTCGTTGTAATATATTGAACACTATCTATTGTAGAGGGTTAATGAGATATATGTTAAGAGTGTCGTCCGATAGTCATATACTCATATGGATGCATTCCTGCTTCTGTTTACTCAAGATTAACATCATACCCATGGGAAAAGCTCTCTGTCAGTTCACTCATTCCTGCAGACACAGATTTACCGGGGCCGCGGGGGGGGGGCATTAAGGAAGATATATCTGTTAAAGCTTGACCTCACCGGTGCAAATGTGCAATCCTTAATGCTTCAGACATCCTCGAAGGAACGTACATACGAAATACCTCTGATTCTGGCCTTTTTTTGTTGATCGAAACTCCATCAGTAATATCCTCGAGCTCTAAATTGTCCAGTCCTTATTCATTGAGGAGTCCAGGTCAGGATTCAAAGAATTTCCTTCAGACCGAGTGATGACCAAAGGTTGTGCACTTTGTATATTTATTCCAGAGAAGAAATGTGCACGGTTCTTTCCTCTTCTGCTTATGCATCACCTGTATATGTCGATAACTCCGAGCTAACCTGCCACCACGCTTCCTTCCTCAAGAGCTATTGGCCCGTTTTTTGTAGATGTCTGTAGATTCAAGGGCCTCAGAAAGTTCCTTACGTAAGCTTCGCCTGTTCTCTCTTAATACGAGACCACTTCTCCTCCAACCTGGAGAATAGATGCCCCCCAAAGTTTGCCCGCGACCTCCTCCAGACTCTTCTGCTGCCAATATTGCCTCTGAAACAGGTACAAATCCCGGAGGGCCAGTGCTAACCTCCACATAATCCACCACAGAGGTTACAAGTTCCACCCTCCCTTTTTAAGGTCTTCTTTGCTTGCTGCTTGGTATGTCCCAGAACTGCTGTTCACCTTGTCACAGAAAGTACATCTCCACTGACACATACTGGGTGCAATGCTGCTATAAAGATTGGAAAATGCACCATCGAGAAGGACTTTGCCCGATAGTAGGAGGACTGGGAACTACGGCTCTCCCAAGACAGATTATTGCACCAAACCCCAGACTTGGGATATTAAGTGCCTTTCTTTCCTACAGAACCGTATGAGCTGTGAAAAGTACGAAAAAAGAAGCGGCCGACCAATTTGTTCAGTCATTTGAGACGCCATACTGCAACTCAGCCCCGTTCACAATCCTCTCCAAACCCCTTGAATGAGAAAAAAGAACACCGTCCTCCTCTTGTGCTTTCCCTCGAATGTCCCCCTGGTCTGCAGAAAACGAGCACGAGGAAAAGCCCCAAACACCTCCCTTGCTTCTGTATCTCCCGAACACGCCCAGAAGAAGAAGCCAAAAAATGTCTCCTGCCCGAAAGGCCTGCTGCACACCCTCGCCTTCTCCTCTCCGGCTGCCCTCGTCACTGCACAAAAAGCGAAGAGGAAGAAAAAAGAGTTGCCGACCCCCCCCTCCCATATATTCCTCTTCTCAATAGCTGCCGGGACCTCCAAAAAACGGGCCTCTGACGACCAAGAGAACCCACACCCCCCACTTGCTTGTGCATCATTCGAGGGCATAACCCCCCCCCCCCCCCCCCCCCCTCCGCATGTAGATTGATGGAGCATCCCCTCCCCATATCTGACATTGCAGATGTACCCTTGGCCCAATAGTAACTACTCAGATGTGCTAATTTTCCTCTAAACCCATTTTTTAGATTTTTTTTTTTGTTCAAATCTTTTTCAGGTCTACACATGGTGCTCCTCGTAAATTTGTTGCTATGAACCTCCCAGTTCATGAGTAGATAAGTTAATCAATCAAACTGTACAGACAACCGTGCCTCTACAAAAAATTGTTTTTCTTTATGAGACTATTTACATTGTCAGCATGAGGTTCATCAGAACATTAGAAAAGATCTCCCTCTTTCAAAGAGGCCCAAAACAAAATAAGTCTATGATTGTAGCATTTTCAGATTTGCATCTCCAACCAAGCCCGACTCGCATAGCATGCCACTCCCAAAGCTACCTCACCAAGCCTTGCATGGCAACAAGCACTCAGGACGAAAGTGCCAGCATCTTAATGGATTCCCTCAAATCGCATCTCCTCAAAACAAGTTATTGCATCCTGAACATGCTCATATTTCCCATAGCGTGTAAACAACTGCCCATCCAACAATGATATTTGATCGCGTAAGCCCCTTGCAAGCCAGTTCCACATGTGCTTCTCTACCCTCATCAAAGGCCCCCAAACTGCAACCAGCTTTTAAGCCGCCAACAAAGGTGACAACATTGGCGGAGCTCCCTTTTTGCAAAACATTCTAGTGCTTCTCTTCCATGCAACATACGTTTTTCCTCTTCGAAATAAGCATCAATCCTACACCATGAAGACATGTTAGCGCAAAAAAAAATCGATCATAAACACATTTAACATACTCCCCCCTTCTACTTGCGAAGTCGTCCTCGACGAGCCGTTCTACCATCCGGTGCACCTCGCTTTTTACCTGCCACTTAATCAAGCGGTTAGCTTGCATAAAGAATTCTAACCTAGTCATCCAAATCATGCAACCATGACAAGCCCACAAAAACATATTTTCAATTTTTTTACTCACATATAGTCATGACATACACAATTTCCATGATATACACAATTTCCATCAACATACAATACACTCTACCAAGTGTCCATGATCGTTGTATGTGTATGCGTATGTGTATGTGTATCATAGTGGAAAGCAACGTTTTAGCAACGGCAACGGCAACGGGTTAGCAACGAGGGCAACGTATGGACCTAGGAGTTGCGATAAAGTTATTTATTTTTCAAAATGTATATATGTATTTTTCACATATTTTGGGTCCTATGATATGTAATAAGGTAGGATATGACTATATATACCATAAAATACTTATTACAATATAAGATATATCATAAATAATAGAGATTATCAATCTAACTTGAAAGTTGGTCGTGACTCGTGAGTCGTGATTATATCATAACCCTCCACACAACCTTAAGATTATATCAAATACAATTATCTCAAGTACATCATCATTATATCAAAATTCAACTACAATCATAACATCAATAATCATAACATCATCATCTAGATTCTAGATTCTAACAACATAATGATCATAACACTTAACTTTCAAGTTTCTAGTTTCTAAGTTCTAACTTCTAACTTTTAACAAATTACAATAAACATCATGATTCATAATATAAATGATAACACCTGGCATCATACATGTTACATGATCATATCATCGTTCATACATCAAAATAAAAACATAGAGATCACTATGACAAATGATAAATCATAAATCATATGAGTCATGACGCATGGCATAAATCATAAGTGGCAAATGATAAATATAAAGTCACAAGTGAGTCGTGATAAGTGTCCACTGTCATCACAATAGTAAATACATATCATGAAATACCAAATATCAAACATGAAATGTCAAAGCCTCAAATGTCAATAATCAAACTCTGTCACTCTGATATGGTGTCAGATGACAAATCATCACTCTCATCATCATCATCATCCCTAGTAGTAGTGGTATGTGGTCGGCTACTAGTGGATGCATCACCACTACCACTAGGTCCTCTGCGTCTCCGAGATGATCTGATATCATGCTGATGTAAAGTCAACTAATGGTAAAGCATAGTATATAAGTCCAGATCCTCTGGAGGAATATCTGGAATATCTCTCACTTTCTCTATATCTACTGTGTCCACGTTGACCTCCCTCACATCTCCTGTATGTTCGCTGCTCTCCAAGAGACGCAAGTTGCAGTGGCAATAAACTAACCGCTCCAACTGCACTCTAGATAATCTGTTCCTCTTCTTTGTATGGAAGAGGGCCCATGTGCTCCAATTCCTTTCACAAGGACTTACGCTGCAATCCTGTGAAAGGATACAAATAGCTAACTCTCTCTGCATTACAACATAATTCAAAAAATAATTAGTACATAAATCATAATACATATTTAGCACATATCACACAGTACACTAAAGACTTTTGACTTAGTACTTAGTACTTACCAACTGAGGAGCACTAGCACCATACATCTCCCACCATGATACTGGCCGCAACTGAGCAGATCTCAAACAAGCTGTATCCTTTCCAAAATGGCCACCACCATTTTGGAATACCAAGAGCTGTCTCTCCAATTGAAGTCGCAACTCTACATCAGCTCGATAAAGCCTATATACATATGTGTTCCATGCACTCAAGAGCTCCTCATCCACGATGGCCTGCTGAGATCTCCATAAGGGATGCAATAAGTGTGCCATCCCATGGATCGGGCGATGAAACCAATCCCATCGATCCCTCCACACAGCCTTAAGCTACTCAATCCTATAAACAAAGAAATTATAAAATTTTAGAGACTAATTTTTAAGATAATAAGAATTTTAAGTGTCAAAAATTCAAAGTAATAAGTAATAACTTAATAAATACCTGTCCAATGTCAAATGTGGGCAACGTGAAAGGGACTCACCAACTCGATCCATGAACTCATAGATGAGTCCCAATGTACTCCCCTCCATATCAACGATGCGAAGAACAGAATATAATGGATGTATGGCACGCACAAGTGCCTCTACATCCCTCCAAAATGAATCTGATAAGCATGTAATCCGTACAAAATCTGCTCTCGGGGTAGTGTGTCCATCCCAAGCAGTCCACTCTGTAGATACAACTGTCTGCATCAAAGCCTACCGCACCCGAAGTAGTCTCTCCATCACTATGCACATGTAAGAAAATCTAGTCTTCGCAGGCTTTAGGATATCCAACTCACTGTATGATCTGAAAATAGCTAATAGTTTTGGACTCTTTGTGAACAAAGAGACCACCTTATGGCAGGTGGAAACAATAGAATGAATCCAAGGGATCTTTCCAAGATCCTCTATCAAAAGATCAATGCTATGTGCGGCACATGGGGTCCACACAATGGAGGGAAACTCTGCCTCTAACAATCTACCCATGGCCACACAATTACTTCCATTGTCGGTAATGACCTGCACAACATGCTTTTGACCGACATCCATAATAGCCTGGCGGATATGACCATATATAAATTGACCTGTGACACAAAAATTACACCAAATCAGCCATGTACATACTACATACATAATACATATATATAGCATATGCAAAATTCAAATGCATATCTTAAAATTAAAACTTGAAATTTCACCTATACATACCTGTCACTTAAGTCCAGCCTGTAATGCATCGATGGCGCAAAGGAACATAGTGCCTTTGCAACAATGCACTAGTATGTTATATACATTCCTTTTCCTGATGTCTGTCCATCCATCGCACATAATAGTGCATCCATACTTCTCCCATGTGCCCATCATGGGCTCTAACTGCTTCTCCACTATATCCTTTGTTTTGCGTAGCTCACTAGTCCTCAACTCCTCATATGAAGGACCGCTCCATCGATATCCCAATGTGCTCACTAACTCCATGGCTTCCTTCCATGCGGTTGTGCGTGCAACATTAAAAGAGAGGCCACACTATATGAAAAGCTTCATTATACCTTGTTTGGCCTCAAGTTCCCGCTGCCTCTGAAAACCCGCACGTACAGATGCCGAAGAAAGTGATCCTCTAGCTGCCTTCACCGGTGGCTGAGTGTCACCCTTGTAGCGGGGTACTTTGACACACCCTTAAAATAATTTTTTTGTTTTGCTTTTCAAGATGCAGAAGCCAAGCACAAGGCAAGTTACCTCGATTTCGAAGAAAAGAAGAAGTTGATCTACAACCCTCAAGATCGATGGTATCATGTCCATGCTCATCATTTCCTCCACTAGAGGATCCCCTATGAGACTGATGTGCTCGAGCATCATGTGGAGGATGATCACAAGAGCTAATAGAGGTGGAGGTGGGCCGAGAGCTCTGTGGATACTTTCTGGCTTCCCTTTGAGCTACCCACTCAAGGAGCTCATCCTTGATGTCAACTCGCATAGGCTCCTTGCATGCTTCAATGCCCAAGCCACTAAACTTGGCAAGGTGGGCTTTGATACGATCTTCCCCACCACCCCCTTTGTAACCACATAGGTTACATGTCCATCTCTCACTCCCACCTGATCCAAACTTCCCTTGGCTAGACACGTACTTCCAACAATTTTGCTTTGGTTTAGGCATGGTGAGTCTCTCTCTCTCTCTCTCTCTCTCTCTCTCTCTCTCTCTCTCTCTCTCTCTCTCTCTCTCTCTCTCTCTCTCTCTCTCTCTCTCTCTCTCTCTCTCTCTCTCTCTCTCTCTCTCTCTCTCTCTCTCTCTCTCTCTCTCTCTCTCTCTCTCTCTCTCTCTCTCTCTCTCGTTCTCTCTCTCTCGTTCTCGTCAGATCTGCATCATATCCGCGTCAGATCTGCGTCATATCCGCATCAGATCCGCGTCAGATCCACGTCAGATCCGCCGCGTCAGGTCAGAACGACTCATTTCAAATCTGCATCAGAACGCGTCAGCGCACGTCAGAACGCGTCAGCGCGCGTCAGAGCAATGGATCTCAACACCTTGATGGGACAACTCTTCACCCATGAGAAAAAGCTCAACAAAAATGGTGAAAACTCAAGAGATAACCAATCTTCTACCCTTTATAGAGATAAGAATAAAGCTAAGGATAAAGGTAAAAGTAAGAAACAAGATGAAGAGGCTAGTACCTCTCAAGCTAATTATGTAGGAAGAGGAAGAGGTGCTAGAGGTAGGGGCACAGGAGGTAAGCAAGGTAGGGGGAGACCCTACAACAATTCACCATGCAACATATGTGGTCTCAACTACCACACTACACAAGAATGCTACAAAAATACAAGGAACCAAAGGGGAAGAGGCTTCCATAGAGGAAGCTATGGACAAGCTAGAGGCAAGTACAACAATGGTGGAGGCAACTACAACCATAACTACAATCAAAGCTACAACAACAACTATCAAGGAGGCTTTAGAGGAAGAAGGGACTTCAATAATTATACTGAAGATCAAGAAGACTCTCTGCTCATCATGAACATGACATCCAAGCAAGGTAAAGATGATGAGCATCTCTTCTACATTGAGTCGGTATGTTCCAATCATGTGGCAGGAAATGTAGCTCTATTATTTGATCTTGAAGAACCCAAGGGGAAGCATGAAATACAAACAGGTGATGATACTAAACATTCAGTCAAGCAAATTGGAAATGTCAAAACATCTGATGGTAATATGAACCTTTTGAGCAAAGTTCTATATGTGCCTACTATAACAAAAAACCTAATTAGTGTTGGGCAGATTGTAGAGAAAGTTCTATAGGTCAAATTCACTAAGCATGAAGCATATGTGGAAGACCCCCAACAAGGCTTCAAAAGGATTGCCAAAGGTGAAAATCAGGTAGATTGTTTACTTTTGAAACTGAAGACACAAGGAACATAGCACTATTCAGTTATAGAGACCAAACCTTATCTGAGTTGGAAATATGGCACAAAAGGCTAGGGCACATAGAAGAAAGGACTCTGAAGCAAATTTGCAGGGATCAAAGTGTACTTGGCATTCCTAATGTGACCGAATAGCACATGATATACAAATGTGGAGCTTGCCAATTTGGCAAGGCTCATAGGCAACCATTCAGCAGGAAAGGATACATCCATGAAGATTATTTAGAGCTTGTACACACTGCTGTATGGGATCCTAGCAAAGATCCATCCATCTCAGGTTCAAGGTACTATGTCTCTACAGTAGGTGGACAATCCTCTATTTCATGAAGCATAAGGATGAAGTGTTTACATGTTTTAAGAAGTATTTTGCACTAGTTGAAAACCAAACAGGAAGGAGCTTGAAGAGAATCATGTCTTATGAAGGTGGTGAGTACTTTTCACATGGCTTAAAGAGGGAAGTAACAACCAGGTGCACTCATGAATTTAATGGAGTGGAAGAGAGAAGGAACAGGTTTATTGTTGATGCAGCTAGGTCTATGTTCAATGAGAAAAAATTACCTAATTATTTATGGGCAGAGGCTGTTTCTAGAGCTACCATCGGGGTGAAGCAAGGGTGCACTCTCTCACCCACACTTTTTGGGTTATACATTGATGAGATAGTGGACTTCATACAGCAATAGGGAGAAGATGGCATTGAGGTACGGACCACGGTCCACATTCTTTTATATGTGGACGATATTGTCTTTGTTTCAAAGTCTGCACAGGGTCTTCACCATCACTTACACGGCCTAGACCATTTCTGCACACATAGAGGGCTATTTGTGAACCTCGGTAAAACCAAGGTTCCGATCTTTCATACATCAACGCAGGTGAGGAGACAGAGTTCTTTCAAAGCAACAGGCAGACCCATCGAGATAGTCAGCTCATATGTATACCTGGGCATGACATTCACAACAGTCTCCGAGGCTTTCTCTATGTCTTCGGAAGCCGGAGATCACATCACACGAGGATATGCAGCAATAGCTTTGATGGAGAGACAGTGCCACCAAGCCTACTTTCAGGAGCCCCGCACAAAGGGGTGGCTCTTCAACACTCTGTTTACTAGCACTCATATATGGAGTAGCCATACAGGGACCAGGGTTATCAGCATCAGCATGGACAGTGGTGGAGAGACCACAGGTTCTCATGATTGCCAGACTCATCCGCAACAAACCCTCGATACCCCACGATATCATACGAGCATAGCTTTCCGCACCACTGATGCTAGTAGAGGCACTCTTCGAGACAGTATGCTTATTACACAGGATCTAGAGCATGGATAGAGAGAGCATCACTTAGAGAGCTTCCAAGCATCATGCGACATGGTGTGTTTGGGTAAAGCCTTAAATGATCCTTTCATAGTGTATACATGTGTATAGTTGTTGGCGTAAAGCCCTAAATGACCCCTTCATAGTGTATACATATGTATAGGCCTATTTATAAAGGCTAAGTCACTTATTCTTTATCTTTTGGGCCAAGTTCAATGTGAACTTGGCCAACCCTAAAAGGGTTCTTTATAACATAACATAATAACATTTTTGGATAACTCACTTTGAGTGAAGCCTCCCAAAGCTGATCGATCCTCTCTCTCTCTTCAAAGGAGCTTCGCCTCCATTTTTGGCTATCGCCTCCACTTTTGAGGCACATTCACGTGTCCCCTACCTCTTCAACACCACATCTCAACCCTTTCAACTTGCATCAGAGCTCATTTAGGGTTTCAGAACTTCTGCGCAAGTGTTGTAGAGCAAAAAGAACCCCGCTTTTCGCGATAATCTTAAATTTCATCGCAAAGAACTTTGCTCCGCGGCCAAGAGGATCATTTTGGGAGTCTCAGCAGCCCATAACACGTTGTTTTCAGGTGTTTTACAGGTATAAACAGGTGTTTTATAGGTCATAACAACAATACACAGGTCTATTACCTTATGTATTGAATTGTGGCAAAAGAAATTGCTTATGTGCAGCAAATTGTGGTATTTTTCTCAGATTTTCAAAAAATTTTGAAGCAAAATTTGGGGCTTTTGCTCATATTTGGTTCTAAGGGCTTCGTTATAGCCTTATGTATGCACATTGAGATCAAAAGAAGTCCAAATTGTTGATTTTTGGCACAAATTAGCTTGTAGGAATTTTTTTTAAAAAAAATTCAGAAAATTTCAGATTCTTATTTTGTGCTCCACTCAGCTCGATTTTGCTCCATTTTGCTCCTACAGGTGTTTTAAGCTGTTGTGGACTAGTTTTAGAGGTGGTACGCTGATTTCGATGCATTTTGCCTAAGATTTCAGCACATTAACTTCTAATTTGTGCAACCATGGCATCAACATCCTCTTTGAGATTTGGCAATTTGAGGGCATAGGATTTGATCTTTGGAAGGAGCGAATTGAGAGAATTCTCTTCCTCAAAGATTGTGACAAGGCGTTGGAAACAAGAAAGCCGAAAGATATATCAAATGATGTGTGGCATAATCTGAATAGAAAGGATGTCACTTACATAAAAATGGTTGTCTCTGATGACATTTCTATAGACCTCAAGGGCATTACTACAGCTTCAGAGTTGTGGGCCAAGCTTAAGGCCACCTATGAGAACACCACACCTGTTAATCATGTACATCCTGTTAATCATGTACATCTAATGAGGAAATTAGTTCGCATGCAGTTGGATGCCTCCAAGAGTGCTACATAACACTTGTCTCATTTTACAGGTACTCTAGACTTAGGGATGCCTCCCTTTGATGATAAGCTGAAAGCTATTTTTCTGCTTATGACGCTTTCTGATTCTTGGGAGACCTTGGTGATCTCATTATCAAATAACCCCAATCTTACTTTTGATGGTGTGAGGGGTTCTATATTGAATAAAGAAATCAGGAGAAAAGCAAGTGATGAAGGAGGCACTTCTGCAAACATGGTCAAAGGCATATCAGAAGCATTTACTGATGTGACATGTTATCAGTGTGATAGGAAAGGCCATAATAAGCCTGACTTCCGATTCTATAAGGCAGCGCTTGAGAGGAAGAAGAATGTTGGAGATAAAAGAAAGAACAAGAAGGAAGACATGACGGATGGACAAGTCAGCCAAAAAGAAAAAGAGAAGGCCAATGTGGCCTCTAAAGTTGTTATTGAGGAGCTTTCAGATATGGAAGATATCCTACATGGTACTATATCAACTCATGATGCTCATGCACATGATGTCTCTTGCAATGTTCATGTACAGGACATATCGATCACTAAAAGTGATCTGATTGATGCTTTATTGATTGTGAATGATGCATTATCCCATACATGGATTGTTGATTCTAGTGCTTCATTTCATGTGACATGTTATCAGTGTGATAGGAAAGGCCATAAGAAGCCTGACTTCCGATTCTATAAGGCAGCGCTTGAGAGGAAGACGCCTCTAGAGTTGTTGATCACTAAAAGTGATCTATTCACGTCCTAGGAGGCCAGTGAATAGATATGACCCCTCTATACATTACATTATGTTATCAGATGAGGGTGAGCCTCTTACTTATAAAGAGGCAAAGCTATGTGAGCACAAGAAGTGGGAGTTAGCCATGTAGGAAAAGATAAAGGCCTTGCATGCAAATGATATTTGGGATTTGGTTGAGTTGCCCTAAAGAAGGCCATTCCGAACAAGTGGGTGTACAAAATCAAAACTCTTGATGGCAAACCCAAGTATAAGGCAAGGCTGGTTGCTAAGGGATATGCCTAAAAAGAGGGCATTGATTTCCAAGAGGTGTTCTCTCCAGTGGTTAAAATGACCACATTACGTGTGTTGTTTGCTCTCACAGCTGCCTTGGATTTGGAACTATTCCAAATGGATGTTAAAACAGCCTTTTTGCATGGTGATTTAGATGAAGAGCTATACATGAAACAGCCAGAAGGATATGCCATCCTGGAAAAGAGCATCTGGTATGTAAGCTAAAAAGAAGCTTATATAGGCTGAAACAGGCCCCCAGACAATGGTATAAGAAGTTTGATGCATTTATGCTCAAACATGGGTTTAAAAGAAGCCATGCAGATCACTGTTTGTTTTCCAAAGAAGATGAAGATGGAAGCCCAATCATTCTTGTACTGTATGTAGATGATATGCTGCTGGCTGGGAAGAAAAAGAGCACACTAAATGCTCTAAAACAGCAGCTGAACTCTGCATTCTCAATGAAAGACCTTCGGGAAGCCCAATCATTCTTGTACTGTATGTAGATGATATGCTGCTCGCTAGGAAGAAAAAGAGCACACTGAATGCTCTAAAACAGCAGCTGAACTCTGCATTCTCAATGAAAGACCTTGGGGAAGCTGAGCATATTCTTGGTATGTGAATAAAAAGGGATAAGAAGCAGCATACTTTGCATGTATCCCAAGAAAAGTACATTGACAAAGTGCTGGACAGATTTAATGTGGCTGATGCTAAGCCTCTTGGAGTGCCATTGCAGCCACATGTTAAGCTTTCCAAGGATGACTGTCCCAAAGATGATGATGCAGCCAATTACATGAAGAGTGTTCCATATGCATCAGCTTGTGGTTCATTTATGTATGCTATGGTTGTCACTCGGCCAAACATTGCTCATGCAGTGGGAGTTGTTAACAGGTTCATGGTTAATCATAGTAGAGAGCTATATTTGAAAGGAACTAAAAACAAATGCCTCAGTTATGGAAAGGACCCATTAGAGCTGAAGGGATTTTGTGATTCCGACATGGCAAGTGATGTGGATACACAGAAATCCACAAGTGGCTATGTTTCCACTCTTGGAGGTGGTGTTGTATCATGGTGCAGCAGACTGCAAAAGATTGTTGCTTTGTCTACTACTGAGGCTGAATATATTTCAGCCACCGAGGCTTCCAAGGAAGCAATATGGTTAGCACGTCTTTGTAGTGAGTTTGGTTTGCCTAACAAAGCACCTATGCTTGGTTGTGATAGCCAGAGTGCTATATGTTTTGCAAAGAATACCATGTTCCATGCACGCACAAAACATATTGATGTGCGATACCATTTCATTCGAGAGGTACTTGAGGATGGCCTTATCACATTGGTTAAGGTCCATACATCACAGAACCAGTAGATGTTCTCACGAAGTGCTTACCCAAAGCACAACATCAGTTATGTATACACATGGTGGGAGTCACGTAGCTTAAAGGCATCATTTATGCCTTTAAGTGGGAGGTTGTTGGGGTAAAGCCCTAAATGACCCCTTCATAGTGTATACATGTGTATAATTGTTCGGGTAAAGCCCTAAACGACCCCTTCATAATGTATACATGTGTATAGGCCTATATATAAAGGCTAAGTCACTTATTCTTTATTTTTTGGGCTAAGTTCAATGTGAACTTGGCCAACCCTAAAAGAGTTCTTTATAACATAACTTAATAACACTTTTGGCTGACTCACTTTGAATGAAGCCTCCCAAGAGGAGATCGATCATCTCTCTCTCTCTTCCAAGTAGTTGCACCTGCATTCTTGGCTATCACCTCCACTTTTGAGGCACATTAACGCGTCCTCTGCCCCTTAAGCACCACATCTGAACCCTTTCATGGTGTTGGTGGGGGACAGCTCCTCATGGTATGCATTCTTGGCTATCACCTCCACTTTTGAGGCACATTAACGCGTCCTCTGCCCCTTAAGCACCACATCTCAACCCTTTCATGGTGTTGGTGGGGGACAGCTCCTCATGGTATGCACAAACACGAGATTGGCTGGCCCACCATGGACTTCACATAGACAGACTACCACAAGTACGATATGACCCCATGCCCCCACCTACTCGCTTGCCCACCAAAAGAGGAATAGGATCATCCGTCACAAGATATGGCATACATACATACAGAGGACATGGATCAGCCTAAGAGATCCATACCACCGAAAATGCTCTACTACTGTGAGCATTTCCTATGGATCTCAGATCAGGGCTTCATTGAGACCCCATGTTACATGCAGACATACCTACCACACCACCTCCATGTCGTCATTGGAGAGCTTCAAGTTTCATCACATGAGCTCGAGATCGAGAGAGGTCGCGCTAGAGTCTCCGAGAGGAGAGGTGGTGCCTGGTATGCCATATAGAGATAGAGAGTGAGGAGCACTTGATTACAAGTTGCCCAGCATACTTAGACCTAGGAGCAAAGTTCCAGATTGAGGAGTCACTATAGTTGTGCATGACCATAGGAGACCAGCGAGGGATGGGTCGCTTCATCATGGAAGCATATGAGAGACGTGAGAGACATGAGCAGATGCTACAGCGCACACATCAAACACGGACGGGCATAAAGAAGACTATTACTCAATTCTTTCAGTGACTTGAGCCACATCAAACAGACAAGCCCTTCAAAGGCATAGGGCTCATGCTCGAGCAGGCAGCTGCAGAGAGAAGACGAAACAGACCACGTACGGTTGGGTATCAATGATCATGACTCCATCAGGAGGACATCTCCTACATCAAGATAACCCACGACCACATGATGGAGCAGAGGTGCACCACTACGACTTGATCGCCCTTCTGCAAGAGGTACTGAGTCCAATGCCGATGTACCACATACTCCACCCTCTTCCACCCATTTGTACCAGGTAGGGTATACACATTCACCCCCCACATAGGTCCCCATGTATTAGATGGCCATTATTTGTAGAGTCAGAGCCACGCTCCCCCCACGCACCACTACTTTATCTCCACTACTCCACCATTGCTAGGTACATCGCTATTGTTGTTTTCAGCCTACATAGCTCTTTTTTGTAGTGATTATTTTTCTTTTCATTGCTACATAGAGATCATAGTGTAAAAAATTCGTGATTTTTTGCCTCCATATAAAATTTGTAAAGTTCGTTCGCACATTAATTCGCTCGCAATAAATTTTTCGCACTTCTTTTTTCGAAATTTTATGCCCGTGGTTTTTACCTAAAGTTGGTTATTTTGTTCATTAAGCAGTAGGGGGGTGATGGCATTGAGGTACGCAGGCCCACTGTCCATATTCTCTTATACGCTGATGATTATTGTACTTGTTTTAGAGTTTGCAGAAGGCCTACATCATCTACATGGCCTAGATGACTTTTGCAAACACAGAGGGTTATCTGTGAACCTTGGTAAAACCAAGGTCATGATCTTTCATACATCAGCACACGTACGCAGACATAGTTTGTTCATAGCAGCAGGTGGACCGATCGAGGTGGTTGGATCGTATGTTTACTTGGGAGTGACATTTATAGCAGCATCAGGGGTCTTCTCTATGTCTCAAGCAGCCAGTGACCGAACCACACGTGGGTACGCAGCACTAGCTTTGATGGAGAGACAATGCCACTAGGCATATTTTCAGGAGCCCCGCACAAAGGGGTGGCTCTTCGACACTCTGGTTACGTCAGCGCTCATGTATGGGGCAGCCATATGGGGACGGGGATTAGCTACATCAGTATGGACAGCATTAGAGAGGCCACATATCCTCATGATTGCCAGACTTATCCTCAGCAAGCCTTCTGTACCACATGATATCATTACAACAGAGCTCATTGTACCACCGATGCTAGCTGAGGCACTATCCAAGACAGTATGCCTATTACACAGACTTCGGAGCATGGATACAGAGTGCATTGCTTATCGTGCTTTCCAAGCATCACGTGATATGGCATTAGAAGGGGACACCTCCTCATGGTATGCACAGACACGAGACTTGCTGGCCCACCATGGCTTTGACATAGAGGCTACCACCACTATAGTACGACTCACATGCACCCACCTACTTGCTATCTCACCAAGAGAGGAATAGGGTCATTCGTCAAGAGATATGGCATACATACATACATACAGAGGACATGGGTGAGCCCTAGGGATACATTGCCACTGAAAATGCTCTATTATTGTGAGCATTTTCTACATATATCAGACGAGGGCTTCATCGAGATTCCGAGTGCATGCAGATATACCTACCCCACCACCTTCGAGTCATCATTAGGCAGCTCCGGGTTTCATCACATCAGCTCGAGATTGAGAGGGGTCGGTCCAGGGGAGTCCCCCGTGAGGAGAGGTGGTGCCCAGTATCCGAGACAGAGGTAGAGAGTGAGGAGCATTTTGATATCATATGCCTAGCATACTTAGACCTACGAGCACAGTTCCGGATAGAGGAGTCACTCCAGTTGTGCATGACTATGGGAGACCAAGGGTGCTTGGGACTCTTCCTCGTAGCAGCATACCAGAGGCGAGAGCGGTCACTACAGCCCACACATCAGCCACGGGTGAGTACCCAACAGACCATTACCCAATTCTTTCAGCAAGCTGAGCTACATCAGAGAGGTCTATCTATAGGGCTTACGCTCCACGAGGAAGCAGCACAGAGAGCATGACGCCGACCACGCATGCTCGGATATCGTCGACCACGACTATATCAAGAGGACATCTCACGCATGAGGACAGCCTACGACCACATAATGGAACATAGGCGTACCACCATCCCCTCGGTTGTCTTCCTTCAGGAGGCACTCAGACCACCACCGATGTACCACATACTACACCCACCTCCACCCATCACGAGTAGCTAGGGTGTTTTACTCACTCACATTATGGATCCCCCATGTATTAGGTGTCCACTATCTGCTGAGTCAGAGCCACGTCTCCCCAGGCTTTTCCAGCCCTATATAGCTTTGTGTAACAATATACTTTTTATTTCATTTCATTTTCAACACAAGGTTACTACACTTGTACATGATTTTTGTCTCATAGGCTGAATTTGGCCTCGAGAAGACGTTAATATGAATCTCTCTCTCTCTCTCTCTCTCTCTCTCTCTCTCTCTCTCTCTCTCTCTCTCTCTCTCTCTCTCTCTCTCTCTCTCTCTCTCTCTCTCTCTCTCTCTCTCTCTCTCTCTCTCTCTCTCTCTCTCTCTCTCTCTCTCTCTCTCTCTCTCTCTAAGAGGCGATGTGGACGCAGATTGAGAGGCCCCAGATCACCATGATATCACGCTTGCTACGCAGCAAGCCCTCCGTTCCACATGACATTATATGAGCTGAGCTTGGCACACCACCGATGCTAGTGGAGGCCCTCTTCCAGTTGGTGACCTTTATTATGAGAGTCAGAGAGCTCCCCACTAGCCGACTCACCAGGCTTGCATTTGAGAGCTCTAGACATTTGGCAGAGACAGGGCATGAGAGAGTATGGTATGCACAGACTTACCGATGGCTAGCAGACCATGGCATGAGCATTACGGATCTCCCCCCTTTTCAGTATGACCTCTCTTCCCCCCACATTACCCTCTCTCGTTCGGAGAGGAATAGGATCATCCGTCAGGACCTACTATAGATATTTTCACGTCAGGGAGACATGGATAGCACCACGGGAGCCTCTTCCCACAAAGAGGCAACACTACAGAGAGCACTTCCTGACTGTGACAGCGGATGGTTTCATTCAGAGACCACGATACATGGATACATATATGGCACCAGCTGAGAGAGTGGCCATTGGGCAGCTCAGAGTATCATCACACAAGCTCGAGATTGAGATTGGGCGAGCCACACATACCCCCAGGGATGAACGATTATGCAGGATATGTAGAGAGGAGGTGGAGGACGAGGAGCACTACACATGTAGATGCAAGGCATATGAGGACATCAGAGACCGCTACCCACTGCTCTTCAGGGGGCCTAGAGAGATCAGGGCTTTATTGGGGACAGAGGACCAGCGCCCTCTAGGTCGTTTCCTAGTAGAGCTCCAGCACCGTCGCGCATCACTCCTCCAGCAGCAGATGGAGATACACCTGACCCCCCCCCCCCCTCAGACTTATATTACAGATTTTTTCAGACCCACATACACTCGAGGGCCCAGCTCGATGCGGGGTGTCACATTACACAGAGCAGAGGAGCTTAGACGACAGCGTCGATGACCGAGACCCCTTGTCCGGAGAGCTCGTCCACATCAGAGAGAGATTCAGGCGATTCACGCACGCCATGACATGGAGATACAGAGACGTCAGCAGCGCACCCCTATCGATTTGGACGCCCAGAGCATTTTGAGGATCGCCATGATGCCTTACCCACCGATGCATTATATCCTACACCCACTCCAGGCATTTAGGGGGTTGTGATACCATCGAGCCTCCCCTCCCTATGCATATCATATTTGTATCTCACCCATTGAGCATATAGAGTGCATACCCATAGCACCCCACACCCTTGATGCCAGCTACTATCCCTCCTTTTATACCCGTTTGCAGTACTCACACTTTATTTTCGTTTTGGATCAGAGTGGATTGGATCATACTGATGTATATGTTTTGTCTCATAGGCCGATTTTGGCCTCTAATAGACGTTAAAAAGTCTTTCTTTCTTTCTCTCTCTCTCTCTCTCTCTCTCTCTCTCTCTCTCTCTCTCTCTCTCTCTCTCTCTCTCTCTCTCTCTCTCTCTCTCTCTCTCTCTCTCTCTCTCTCTCTCTCTCTCTCTCTCTCTCTCTCTCTCTCTCTCTCTCTCTCTCTCTCTCTCTCTCTCTCTCTCTCTCTCTCCCCCCCCGCCTCCCTTCCTCCCTCCATCGATCTTCAAACACCATGACCGCTATGGCTAAGAAGGACGATTTGACGAAAATGGAGAACAAACTAACCATAGCTATCAAAAAAAACAAGATGGTGGACTCCACTATCACGACCATCATCAACCGCCTCTCAAAGCTTGAGAAAGAAGTAGAAACATATCATAAGGAGAGGGAAACATGGAAGAAAGAGAAAGAAGAGTGGGAGAGGGAGAGAAAGAAAGAAAAAGAAGAATGGACTAAGGAAAGGGTAAAAACGAAAGAGGAATTGGAGCTCCTCAAAGCTTCAATGGTCTCTCGCACACGCGAAGAGGGAGAGATTCATATGAACAAGACAGAAGCTCTCAAAGAAGAACTCACCAAAGCTTTGACTGCGAGCATGAAAAACAAGTTAGAAACTACCAAAGAAAGGTGGATCCACAAAAGGAAGAAGCATAGAAGGAAGAAGCCTTAAGCACACTATCATTGAGGACGAAAAGATGAGACATGCTTGTCGTCTCAATGTACGCATCACGGGCATTGTAGAAAAAGAAGGCTCTACCCCCGAGTCCGATGGGAAGGCACTATGAAAGATACTCGGCTACAAAGAGGAGCCCCCCTCATTCATCAAGTCACAAAGAGGAGTCCCCCCCATTCATCAAGTCCTGGAGAATGGGACAAGACCCCACAAAGAAGAGAGCTCTCATTCTACACTTCCCTTCTGAAGATGTAAGATCTGCTTTCCTACGTAAGAGGGTGATTTTGAAAGCACTTGATGGCCCCCCTATCTACCTTGATTATGATCTCACACCCATGCAGGTAGCACACCACCGTGCATGCATGCCGAGAGTACACCAAGCTCGCAAAAAAGGAAAGAATGCTTCATAT
This sequence comes from Ceratopteris richardii, assembly GCA_020310875.1. Lineage (NCBI taxonomy): Eukaryota > Viridiplantae > Streptophyta > Polypodiopsida > Polypodiales > Pteridaceae > Ceratopteris > Ceratopteris richardii. The sequence continues at coordinate 53,231,206 of CM035422.1, forward strand.
AGAGATGGTCGTGTCATCATTGATGGCAAGGCCATCCCATAGGGATTCGCGGCGTGTGAGACACTCGAGGAGATACACCTTGCAGTTTGGAACTGCAATGGAGACCTATGGAGACACCCAAAGAGGTTGGAAGAGGCGCGCAAAGGCAAAGACATCATTATGCTCACAGAGAGACATGAGAGCCCGGATCGGGGCCTACCTAGAGTCCATGGTTTCCGGTGGGAGTCCACATAAAGAGAGTATACACGTCAACACACCACCAGAGGTTCAGAAGGAGTAGCCATACTCTTTAGAGATGGACTTCAGAGTAGGATACAAATAGTCGCACATGATTCCCAGGCTAGATATCTTTGGATTCGACTCCAACTCTCACATGAGCGGATCATCTTCATAGCATTATGCTACTTTGCTCCTTCTAGATCGTGGTTCGCTATTATAGATAGAGAGGAGGATGAAAGAGGCCGCGGAGACCTACGTCGTGGTGTGCTCAGTTGCTCCAAACGCAAAGGGAGTGGGCTTCTGCGTGAGGAGAGAGAAACCTGCGTAGAAATTTGGAGAAGAAGATGGAGAAGCTGAAGTTGAAGAAGTCCCAATCAAGTTATGAGAGATTTGGGACCAAGTCTTATTGATAAGTGACTTTTAGGTCATTTGGGCATGTTCACACATGGCCAATGACCAAAAGTCATAAAAATAATGTAAATGCCTATAACTCCCCAATTCGGGGTCCAAAAAATATAACAAAAATATGTCTGGAAAGCTCTCGAAGAGAGCTTTCACATGGAATGGTCAAAATATACAAAAGGAGAGTCCTTGGGGGCTTTATCCCCAACAACCTCCCACTTAAAGGACCAAGGAGGATCCTTTAAGCTAAGTAACTCCCACCATCTGTATACATAGCTGATGTTGTGCCTTGGGTAGACACTTCGTGAGAGCATCTGCAGGATTCTGTGAAGTATTGACCTTGATCAAAGTGATCAGGCCATCCTCTAACACCTCTCTGATTAAGTGATATCTCACATCAATATGCTTTGTGCGAGCATGAAACATGGCATTCTTTGCCAAACATATGGCACTCTGGCTATCGCATCCAAGAACAGGTGCCTTTTCAGGCATCCCAAACTCACTGCAGAGGCGAGCTAATCAAATGGCTTCTTTGGAAGCCTCTGTGGCTGAAATATATTCAGCCTCTGTAGTAGATAGTGCAACTATCCTCTGAAGTCTAGAGCACCATGAAATAGCTCCACCTGCAAGGATGTATACATAGCCACTTGTGGACTTGCGTGTGTCCACATCACCTGCCATATCTGAATCACAAAATCCTTTTAACTCCAATGGACCCTTTCCATAACATAAGCATTTACTTTTGGTCACTTTCAAATATCTCAAGATAGATTTGACTGCCTCCCAATGAGCTCTACCAGGATTAGCCATGAACCTGCTAACAACTCCCACTGCATGAGCAATGTCTGGCCGAGTGGCAACCATAGCATACATAAGTGAACCACAAGCTGATGCATATGGAACACTCTTCATGTAATTGGCTTTATCATCATTTTTGGGACAGTCATCCTAGGAAAGCTTAACATTTGGCTGCAATGGCACTCCAAGAGGCTTAGCATCAGCCACATTAAATCTGTCCAGCACTTTTTCAATGTACTTTTCTTGGGATACCTGCAAAGTATGCTGCTGTCTATCCCTTTTTATACGCATACCAAGAATATGCTCAGCTTCCCCAAGGTCTTTCATTGAGAATGCAGCATTCAGCTGTTGTTTTAGAGCATTCAGAGTGCTCTTTTTCTTCCCAGCCAGCAGCATATCATCTACGTACAGTACGAGAATAATTGGGCTGCCATCTTCATCCTTTTTGGTGTACAAACAGTGATCTGCATGGCTTCTTTTAAACCCATGTTTGAGCATAAATGCATCAAACTTCCTATACCATTGTCTGGGGGCCTGTTTCAGCCCATATAAGCTCCTTTTCAGTTTGCATACCAGATGCTCTTTTCCAGGAATGGCATATCCTTCTGGCTATTTCATGTACAGCTCTTCATCTAAATCACCATGCAAAAAGGCTGTTTTAACATCCATTTGGAATAATTCCAAATCGAAGGGAGCTATGAGAGAAAACAACACACGTAAAGTGGTCATTTTCACCACTGGAGAGAACACTTCTTGGAAATCAATGCCCTCTTTTTGGGCATATCCCTTAGCAACCAGCATTGCCTTATACTTGGGTTTGCCATCAACAGTTTTGATTTTGTACACCCACTTGTTGGGAATGGCTTTCCTTTCTTTGGGTAACTCAACCAAATCCCAAGTATCATTTGCATGCAAGGCCTTTATCTCTTCCTGCATGGCTAACTCCCACTTCTTCTTGTGCTCACATAGCTTTGCCTCTTTATAAGTAAGAGGCTCACCCTCATCTGATAACATAATATAATGTATAGAGGGATCATATCTAGTCACTGGCCTCCTAGGACGTATAGATCTTCTTACCCAATGATCCACATTACCAGGCAATGGATCTACATCAGGAGGTACATTAACTTCTTCATTGTTAACAGGCTGCTGTACATCATTTCCAGCCCTGTTTTCAGCATGAATAGGTGGCTGCATATGCCCTTCAAGATCATCATTTTGTTGTCCAGCATCATCTGGCTCAATAACCACGGGCTCATTGTCATTTCCAGCCATATGTGGTGCATCCGGAGGGTTCATATCAGATTTAATTGGTGGCTGTACATGCTGAAATTCGACTCTTTTATGATCATCTTTAGAGGCACAATTATTTTTTAGCAGCCTTGCCTCATTAAATACAACATCTCGGTTGCGTATTACCTTCTTGAGTTGAGGTAGCCAAATCCTGTAGCCCATTTCACCTTCATCTCCATAACCCATGAAGATTCCTTTCATGGACTTTGCATCTAACTTGCTTCTCAACTCAGGCCTTATATGCACAAAAGCATCACAACCAAAGATGCGTAGGTGGTCATATGAAGCTGGTTTGCCAGACCAAACCTCTTCTGGAATGCCACCTTTTAAGGACATATGAGGGGATCGATTGCAAACATGAACTGCAGTTTTCAAAGCCTCTCCCCAAAATCCACGAGGGAGATTAGCTGTGGACAGCATGATCTCACCCTCTCACATAAAGTCCTATTGTACCTTTCAGCCACACCGTTGGAAGAGGGGCTGTATGGGACTGTTAGCTCCCTCTTAATACCAAGATTTTCACAAAATCTATTGAATTCAGCACTTGTAAACTCACCCGCATTATCTGTACGTAAGCATTTCAGCTTTCTACTTGTTTGAGTGATCACAAATGCATGAAAATTCTTAAATGCAGCAAAGGCTTCATCTTTAGATTTTAACAAATATACCCAAAGCTTCCTAGAGTAGTCATCAACAAAAGAAACAAAGTAAAGAGCACCCCCCATAGATTTTGTGGGCATGCTACAAACATCAGAATGAACAAGATCAAGCACATTAGACTTACGAGAGACACCAGAGTAGTAGGAATTCTTTACTTTCTTACCATATTGGCATTCATTACAAAAATCAAGTTTTGAGCCTTTAGCATCAAACTTGTCCAAATTACATAGTTTATCAAGGCCTTTTTGGCTCATGTGGCCAAGCCTTTTATGCCATAATTCCATATGTGAATGGATTTCAGCCAAAGCAATAAACTTGCCCAACAAGGCTTTACCATGCAAGCAATAAAGAGTCCCTTTCTTTGTACCTTTAATAATCAGCCTAGAGCCTTTGATAAGCTTCCATGACCCCTTCTCAAAGAGGGTACTATATCCATGCATATCCATTTGCCCAACAGACAATAAGCTTTTCTTCATGCTTGGTACATACCTTACATCATGCAAAACCAGCTCATTAGTACCATCCACTGTGAGATGCACTGTGCCAATACCTTCAATAGAACAAGCATGGTTATTTCCAAGATATACATGTCCATGGCTGCCTGCATGAAAGGTAGTAAAACACTCCTTAATAGGAGTTACATGAAACGATGCACCTGAATCTACAATCCATGTTTGTGACAAAGCATCATTCACAGTAAGCAAGGCATCAATCAAATCCCTCTTCGTGATCTGCATTTCTTGTGCATGAATATTAATAGAAGCATCAATAACTTCCGCATGCTCTACTTCCATAGTAGCACAAAGTATATCTTCTGCATCTGATAGCTCCTCAATGATGACACTAGAGGCCACATTGGCCTTCTCTTTGTCTTTGTCCTTTGAGGTATCATGTGCTTCATTCTTGGTGTCCTTTTTCTTCTTGTCACCTGTATTCTTCTTTCTTTCTAGTTCAGCTTTATAGTATCTGCAATCAGGCTTCTTGTGACCTTTTCTACCACATTGATAACAAGTCACTTCAGCCTTGCCTTTGCTTTTGCTCCTGTTCCTCTGTACATTTCCACTTTTCTTTTCTGTTCTTCTTCTAGCCACATTGGCTGAACCACTGCCCTCTCCACTAGCTTTTCTTTTCTGTTCATCTTCTAGCCACATTGGCTGAACCACTGCCCTCTCCACTAGCTTTCCTCCTGATTTCCTCATTCAAAATAGAACCCCTTACACCATCAAAGGTAAGATTGAGGCTATTCGAAAGCGAAACAACCAATATTTCCCATGAATCGGGTAAGGTCATCAACAAGAAGATGGCCTTAAGCTTATCATCAAATGGAGGTAATCCAGAGTCTTGCAATTGTGAAAGAGTACATGTAAACGAAGATAAGTGCTCAGCCGCACTTTTTGACTCATCAAGCTGCATACACACTAGTTTACGCATAAGATGCACTTGATTTACAGGCGTGGTATTTTCATAAGTGGCTTTCAGCTTCTCCCATACCTCAAAAGCAGTTGTAAGGCCTTTCAAATCCACTAAGATTTCATCTGATACAGCCATCTTGATGTAAGTGATGGCCTTCTTGTTTAGGTTCATCCATGCTGCATCTTTCATATCTTCAGGCTTGACTTCCTCAAGAGCCCCTTCACAATCTTTAAGAAAGAGGATGCCCAACATTCTCTCTTTCCACAAATCGAAACCGTTACCTTCAAATCTCTTGATCTCAAACAAGCTTTTGACATCAGAGGAGGTAGAGGCCATGTTTGCACACTAAGAGCTTCAAAATTTCACCAAAAAAGGTAAAATTCACCTGTTGTCCTGTGCGCAATTACCTTACGAGACTATAGCTGAGAAATTAAGCCCAAAAACTGTTCAAAAATTGCAGCATGCAGCAATATGACCTGTAAAATCAGAGAAATGACCTGCTGTAATTAATTTCCAGCAAGTATGCACTTCCTCAATCTTTGTGCATGTCCTCCCACTTGAAAAATGAGAGAATTTCTGCCACAAAAGACCTGTAGATGAAAAAATCAGCAATGTTGATGTTGAAAATGACTTGTGGGGATACAAAAGGAAGAATAGAAGAGATTCTTCGCGATGAAACTCTTTAAAAAGCACAAAATTTGCTTCAGCTTTGCTCCGGGCTGAAGTAATCCTCCAAAAACAACACTTTAACGCGAAAAAAAGAAGGTTTTTCGCGATGAAATTCTCCCAAATGCAAGAAAACACCTTCAGCTTAACATAGGCTGAAGTAGAAAAGCACTTTAAGCAACTTTGTCGCGATGGAACAGCTCAAAGCTCTGATACGAGTTGAAAGAGGCCGCGGAGAGCTACATCGTTGTGTGCTCAGTTGCTCCAAACGCAAAGGGAGTGAGCTGCTGCGTGAGGAGAGAGAAAGTAAAGAGAGAAACCTGCGCAGAAATTTGGAGAAGAAGATGGAGAAGCTGAAGTTGAAGAAGTCCCAATCAAGTTATGAGAGATTTGGGACCAAGTCTTATTGATAAGTGACTTTTAGGTCATTTGGGCATGTTCACACATGGCCAATGACCAAAAGTCATAAAAATAATGTAAATGCCTATAACTCCCCAATTCGGGGTCCAAAAAATATAACAAAAATATGTATGGAAAGCTCTCGAAGAGAGCTTTCACATGGAAGGGTCAAAATATACAAAAGGAGAGTCCTTGGGGCCTTTATCCCCAACAGAGGACTCACCATACACTTTCTTGTCAAAAGAGATTACAGAGTGCTCTGCATTAGGGGAAGTCTTCCTTATGGGAGACTTCAATGCGAGGACATGCAATGATCAATCTGAGATATTTGACCCAGAAGACCCAAAGATACTACATACCATAGAGGGTGAGTCTACATCTCGAGCTTCAGCTAACTCTACACACACTCATTATGGCTCTCACTTAATCAGACTAGGCTCTCGACATAATCTCGTTGTCTATAATGGGATGGCTCAGTGGCCCACCTCAGGAGGATTGACATGCATGCCACACTCAGTCACACATGGTGGGGGAAGTACAGTAGATTATGTCATGGGATCCAGAGAGGCCATCCACCTACTTACCCTATTCACCATCCCACCCATACCCATGGGGCCGATCACACATACCTCGCGCTCTCCCTCAAGGGAGACACCCGTACATGCATACCCGCAACACGCATCCCACACACCACCATCCACTTCACACACGAGCTAGCTCACATATATGCGGCTCAAGTCGAGAAGGGTCTTCTCTTGCTTCACCTTGAAACTCCACTATCCCTACTCACCTCACAGATAGCATCAGTTCTTCAGACATCAGCCATCACCATCCATTCTGGTCACGCACCTCCTTTCGGGACTAAGCCACAACATCGCTGGTATGATGAGGAATGCAGAGATCTTTACCGCCGACTAGGAGCTCAGCGAGCATTGGGAGAGATCATAGAGAGAAAGGCCAAGGGACGGATGAAAACTCTCACACGTCAGAAGAGGCAAGCCTTTGAGGAGGCACAGGAGCTTGAGCTATACCATCTCTTTATGAGTATGGACACTACTGCAGCATGGCGTACCCTACGAGAGCCACTCCCGACCACACCTATTAGGGACCTACACACATGGCATGATTATGTTGAGAGATTATATTAGGTACCTAGGCAGCCTCCCATTCCACAACCACTTGAGCCTCGCCCTACTAGTTCTCTCTTCACACCAAAGATGGTTGAGAGGGCCATAGGACGCTTGTGACATGGACGTTCGACAGACCACACGGGATTGTAGAGCGAGCATCTCATATATGCAGCCTCCACTATCGCCCCGTTGATTGCACATCTCTTCAACCGTGCTATAGGGGAGGGCTTCCCAGAGGAGTGGACTAGGCACGCCATTGTGCCTATCCACAAATCTGGCGACACCCTCGACCCAGGGAACTACACGACCATCATGATTGGCCACACCATGGCCAAACTATAGGGTGCCATACTTGAGGCAGAGCTCAGCTCATATGTAGAGACTGAGGGGCTACGAGCACGAGACCAGACAGGTTTTCAACGAGCTTCACATCTTCATTTTGCGCTGCCGCATTGATGGGGCAAGGGTGCAGAAGAAGAGACTATTGCTACTTTGTGGACTTCCGCAAAGCTTTTGATACAATGCCACGAGAGAGGCTCTTCAAACGTCTCCAGAGCTTGGGAGTACCACCAGGGATGATTTGGGCCATCTATGCACTCTATGAGCATGTGACTGAAGGGTACAGTGTCGAGGAGGTATGTTTGAGGCCATTGCTAGCACCATGGGTGTTAAACAAGGATGCCCACTCTCTCCCACTCTATTTGGTCTCTACATCGACAAGATTGAGGACTACATTCTCCGAGCTGGAGGAGAGGGTGCAGACAGGTACACATGTCCACATTTTATTATATGCCGATGACATTGTTTTGATTTCAGAGTCACCCGAGGAATTACAGCGCCAGCTGGATGCCCTAGATGAGTTTTGTACACAGAGGGGCTTGACAATAAACCTTGGCAATACCAAGGTCATGATCTTCTGCACCTCCCCCATGGTGAGGAATGGAGCAGGATTCAGAGCTTGTGGTGGACAGATTGAGGTGGTCACTTCCTATGTCTACCTCGGAGTCACATTCACGAGCTTGCCTCGCCCCTTCAGCATGAGACAGGCAGCCACCGATAGACTCACATGAGGATATGCAGCTTTAGCCATATTAGAGCGGAGATGTCACCAGGCACACTTCCAGGAGCCCCACACAAAGGGGTGGCTATTTGACACACTAGTCAGACAAGCTTTGATGTATGCTTCGACAGTTTGGGCCCAAGACCTCACAGTCACCCAGTGGAGTGCGATGGAGAGGCCACAGGTATGTATGATCTCGCGATTATTTCGCGGGAAACGGTCAGTACCACATGACATCATCAGGGTAAAGATAGCTTCACCACCCATGGTAGTAGATGCACTATTCGAGACTATCTGCCTTATTCAGAGGATGAGGGAGCTCCCTAGAGACAGACTCACACACAGAGCTTTTGAGGCATCTATACAGATATGAGAGTCAAGATATAAGAGAGCTTGGTACACTCAGGTTAGAATCAGGTTCAGGTTCGATAGTCATGGACTTGATATGGACAGATTGCCGCCTTTTCAGTATGACCCTAACTCACCTCACATCCACCTCTCTCATCATGAGACTCACCTCACATCCACCTCTCCCATCCTGAGAGGAATGTTGTGCTCAGACAGGATCTTTGGCAGATCTACATTAGTCAGACATGGCACACACCACACATGGGATCGAGACTATCACACTACCGAGACCAATTCTTAGACATACTAGTAAACGGTTTCATCCAACGACCACATGGATACTTACATGCCTCATAGCTGGAGGGTAGCGATTGGCCAGTTGAGAGTCTCATCACACCAGCTAGAGATTGAGAGGGGCAGAGCAGGCTGACATTCCCAAAGCGGAGCAGATATGCAAGGTATGCAGAGTAGAGATAGAGGATGAGGAGCACTTTGTATGCAGATGTAGCGCATATGATGACATCAGAAGCACATACGAGACTCTGTTTACAAGGCAGCCCACCCTCTCAGAGATCATGGACTCTAAGGACCAATGACAGCTCGGGTGATTCTTACTAGGGATACAAAGTCATAGAGATTCCCTACTCGAGCCTACTGCAGAAGCCCGGACAGGAGGGAGACAGAGTCAGCTCACTGACTTCTTTGTTCCACGACGTGGAGCAACCCTCCCTCCCTCAGCTCACACACCAAGAGGGGTGACTCTTCAACAAGCTCAGACCTCTCGAGCTAGGAGACGACCCCGTGTTATAGGATATCGGGCCCCAAGACTTCACCGGCACCAAATTGCAGAGATTCAGGCTTGTGATCATCGTGCCATGGAGGAGAGACGATCCCAAATGATGGTTGATCCCGCTGCAGCCATGAGGGTAACCCTGATCCCACCTCCACCTATGACCACATCTTACACCCGCCCACTAGTACAGGATGGAGCTAGTTAATAGTTTCAAATGCATTCCCATGTTTATTGTACTACCCCTTTTGCATATCGACTATCATAGATATCGCACCCCATACACCCCCCCACTTTCATGGGTATCTCCATATGCATACTACATCTCACCATCTATCACTCTAAACATATCCGCTTTAGTACGCCATCCAGAATCTATATCAGCTTTAACAGTTTTTTCAGCACTTTTATCTTTTCTGATTGAGAGAAGATACACCCATGTACATCGATTTGTCTCATAGGCCGAGTTCGGCCTCCTAATAGACGTAAAAACACTTTCTTCTTTCTCTCTCTCTCTCCTCTCTCTCTCTCTCTCCCCCTCCCTCCCTCCCTCCCCCCCCCCTCTCTCCCTCCCCCCCCCCTCTCTCCCTCCCCCCCTCCCCTCCTTCCCTCCCTCTCTCTCTCTCTCTCTCTCTCTCTCTCTCTCTCTCTCTCTCTCTCTCTCTCTCTCTCTCTCTCTCTCTCTCTCTCTCTCTCTCTCTCTCTCTCTCTCTCTCTCTCTCTCTCTCTCTCTCTCTCTCTCTCTCTCTCTCTCTCTCTCTCTCTCTCTCTCTCTCTCTCTCTCTCTCTCTCTCTCTCTCCTACAGGGCGAGCACTTTATATACGTAGTCGATGTAGTTTCCCACCTGATCGCCCATCTCTTCAACCGTGCTTTGGTTGAGGGATTACCTGACTCATGGACTATGCATACCATTGCGCCTACCCATAAGTCCAGCGATATGATGGACCCAGGGAACTACAGGACTATTATGATAGGCCACATCCTGGCCAAGATCTACAATGGAGGCCCTCTTTCAGCTGGTGACCTTTATTCTGAGAGTAAGAGAGCTCCCCACCAGCCGACTGAGCAGGCTTGCATTTGAGAGCTCTAGACATTTGGCAGAGACAGGGCATGAGAGAGTATGGTATGCACAGACCTACCGATGGTTAGCAGACCATGGCATGAGCATTACCAATCTCCCCCCTTTTCAGTATGACCTCTCTTCCCCTTACATTACCCTCTCTCGTTCGGAGAGGAACAGGATCATCCGTTAGGATCTACTACATACACATCAGGGAGACATGGATAGCACCGGGGGAGCCTCTTCCCACAAAGAGGCAACACTACAGAGAGCACTTCTTGGCTCTGACAGCGGATGGTTTCATCCAGAGACCACGATATATGGATACATACATGGCTCCAACAGAGACAGTGGCCATTGGGAAGCTCAGAGTATCATCACACCAGCTCGAGATTGAGGTTGGGCGAGCGACACATACCCCCAGGGACGAGAGATTATGCAGGATATGCCGAGAGGAGGTGGAGGACGAGGAGCACTACACATGTAGATGCCAGGCATACGAGGACATCAGAGACCGCTACCCACAGCTCTTCGGGGGGCCCAAAGAGATCAGGGCTTTATTGGAGACGGAGGGCCAACGCCCTCTAGGTAGCTTCCTAGTAGAGCTCTAGCGCCGCCATGCATCACTTCTCCAACAGCGGATGGACATACACTTGGCCCCCCAGACTTCTATTACAGATTTTTTCAAACCCACAGCCTCGAGGACCCAGCTCGACGCAGGGTGTCACATTACAGAGAGAAGAGGAGCTTAGACGACAGTGCCGACGACCGAGACCCCCACTCTCGAGAGCCCATCCCCACCGGAGAGAGATTCAAGCGATTCATGCACTCCATGACATGGAGATACGGAGACGTCAGCAGCGCACTCTTGTCGATCTCGATGTGCAAAGCATTTTGAGGATCGCCACGATGCCTTACCCACCGATGCACTATATCCTACACCCACTCCAGGCACTTAGAGCGTTATGAAACCACCGAGCCTCCCCTCCCTATGCATATCATATTTGTACATCACCTATTAAAAAAGCATATAGAGTGCATACCCATAGCACCCCATACCCTTGATGCCACCGCTCCTTTTATATTCTGTTTTGTACCCACATTTTATTTTCCTTTTGGGATTACAATGGATTGGATCATACTGATGTATATGTTTTGTCTCATAGGCCGATTTTGGTCTCTAATAAACGTTAAAATGTCTCTCTCTCTCTCTCTCTCCACTGTCCATATTCTTTTATACGCTGATGATATTGTATTGGTTTCAGAGTCTTCAGAAGGTCTACAGCATCATCTACATGGCCTACATGACTTTTGCAGACACAGAGGGTTATCTGTGAACCTTGGTAAAACCAAGGTCATGATCTTTCATACATCAGCATAGGTACGCAGACATAGTTTGTTCACAGCAGCAGGTGGACCGATCGAGGTGGTCGGATCATATGTTTACTTGGGAGTGACATTTACAGCAGCATCAGGGGTCTTCTCTATGTCTCAGGCAGCCCGTGACCGCATCACACGTGGGTACGCAGCACTAGCTTTGATGGAGAGTCAATGCCACCAGGCATATTTTCAGGAGCCCCGCACAAAGGGGTGGCTCTTTGACACTTTGGTTACACCAGCGCTCATGTATGGGGCAGCCATTTGGGGGCCGGGATTAGCTACATCAGTATGGACAGCATTAGAGAGGCCACATATCCTCATGATTTCCAGACTTATCCGCAGCAAGCCTTTAGTACCACACGATATCATTAGAGCAGAGCTCGCTGCACCACCGATGCTAGTTGAGGCACTATTCCAGACAGTATGCCTATTACACAGACTTCGGAGCATGGATACAGAGCGCATTGCTTATCGTGCTTTCCAAGCATCACATGATATGGCATTAGCGGGCGAAACCTCCTCATGGTATGCACAGACACGAGATTGGCTAGCCCACCATGGCTTTGACATAGACAGGCTACCACCACTACAGTACGACTCACATGCACCCACCTACTCGGCTCTCTCATCAGGAGAGGAATAGGATCATTCGTTAGGAGATATGGCATACATACATACAGAGGACATGGGTGAGCCCTAGGGATACATGGCCACCGAAAATGCTCTATTACCGAGAGCATTTTCTACATATATCGGACGCGGGCTTCATCGAGATCCCTAGATACATGCAGACATACCTTCCCATCACCTCCGAGTCGTCATTGGGCAGCTCCGGGTCTCATCACATCAGCTCGAGATTGAGAGGGGTCTGTCCAGGGGAGTCCCCCGTGAGGAGAGGCGGTGCCCAGTATGCCAGACAGAGGTAGAGAGTGAGGAGCATTTTGTTATCAGATGCAGAGCATACTTAGACCTACGAGCCCAGTTCCAGCTTGAGGAGTCACTCCAGTTATGCATGACTATGGGAGACCAGCGACGCTTGGGGCGTTTCCTCACAACGGCATACGAGAGGCGAGAGCGGTCACTTCAGCCCACACATCAGCCACGGGTGAGTACCCAGCAGACCATTACCCAGTTCTTTCAGCAAGATGAGCTCCATCAGAGAGGTCCTTCTATAGGGCTCACTCTCCACCAGGCAGCAGCACAGAGAGCACGACGCCGACCATGCATGGTAGGATATCGTCGACCGCGAATATTTCAAGAGGATATCTCACGCATCAGGACAGCCTACGACCACATGATGGAGCATAGGCGTACCACCACCCCCTGGGTTGTCTTCCTTCAGGAGGCACTGAGACCACCACTGATGTACCACATACTACACCCACCTCCCCCCATCATGAGTAGCTAGGGTGTTTTACTCACTCATATTATGGATCCTTTGTATTAGATGGCCACCATCTGCGGAGTCAGAGCCACGTCTCCCCAGCCTTTTACCACCCTAGATAGATAGCTTTTGTTTATTTCGTTTCATTTTCTACACATGGCTACTACACTTGTACATGGCTTTTGTCTCATAGGCCAAATTTGGCCTCCAGAAGACGTTAATATGACTCTCTCTCTCTCTCTCTCTCTCTCTCTCTCTCTCTCTCTCTCTCTCTCTCTCTCTCTCTCTCTCTCTCTCTCTCTCTCTCTCTCTCTCTCTCTCTCTCTCTCTCTCTCTCTCTCTCTCTCTCTCTCTCTCTCTCTCTCTCTCCCCCCCCCCCCCCCCCCCTTAGCTCACACATCGAGAGGGGTGACTCTTCAGTAGGCTCGGACCTCTCTAGCTAGGAGACGACCCCGTGCTATATGATATCGAGCCCTCAGACTTCACAGACACCAGATTGCAGACATTCAGGCTCGTGACCATCGCGCCATGGAGGAGAGACGGTCCCAGGTGATGGCAGATCCCGCTGCAGCCATCAGGGCAGCCTTGACTCCACCTCCACCCATGTACCACATCTTACACCCGCCCACTAGTACAAGATGGAGCTAGTTAGTCGTTCAGATGCATTATCATGCTTGTACTACCCTTTTGCATATAGGCTATAGATATAGCACTCCATTCACCATCCCCCCCTCCCACTTTCATGGGTATCTCTACATGCATACTACACAGATCTATATCAGCCTTGCCAGCTTTTTTTTTCAGCACTTTTATCTTTTTCTGATTGACAGAAGATACACCCATGTACATTGATTTGTCTCATAGGCCGAGTTCGGCCTCCTAATAGACGTAAAAACACTTTCTCTCTCTCTCTCTCTCTCTCTCTCTCTCTCTCTCTCTCTCTCTCTCTCTCTCTCTCTCTCTCTCTCTCTCTCTCTCTCTCTCTCTCTCTCTCTCTCTCTCTCTCTCTCTCTCTCTCTCTCTCTACGTTAGACGAGCCCACCTTCCAGAGGCATGGGGCTAACGCTCCAGTAGGCAGTGGCGCAGAGAGCGCGACATCGACCACATAGAGCTCGGTATGGACGACCACGACTATACCAGAAGGATATTTCACGCATCAGGATAGCCCATGACCACATGATGGAGCACAAGTGCACCACCACCACCCGATTAGCCTTCCTCCAGGAGGCACTCAAACCGCCCCCGACGTACCACATACTCCACCCACCTCCACCCATTACCTGTAGCTAGGATATACGTATACACTCCCATCATAGGGGCCCCATGTATTAGATGGCCATTATCTTCAGAGCCACAACCATATCTCCCCACACACCACTACATTATCCCCACTACCTCTCCGTCACCCGGTACACTATCATGTGGTTGTTTCCATGTTCAGCCTAGACAGTTTTGTGTAGCGAGTACTTTACCGTTTTTTATTTCGCACAGGGGTTACTACAGTTGTACATGGTTTTGTCTCATAGGCCAAATTTGGCTTTCAGAAGACGTTAATCTCTCTCTCTCTCTCTCTCTCTCTCTCTCTCTCTCTCTCTCTCTCTCTCTCTCTCTCTCTCTCTCTCTCTCTCTCTCTCTCTCTCTCTCTCTCTCTCTCTCTCTCTCTCTCTCTCTCTCTCTCTCTCTCTCTCTCCCGCAGCACGCATCCCACACACCACCATCCACTTCACACACGAGCTAGCTCACATATATGCGGCTCGAGTCGAGCAGGGTCTTCTCTTACTTCATCCTGACACTCCACTATCCCTACTCACCTCTCAGATAGCATCAGTTCTTCAGACATCAGCCATCAGCTCCTTCCCACACACCATCCATTCTCGTCACACACCTCCTCCCGGGACTATGCCACAACATCGTTGGTATGATGAGGATTGCAGAGATCTTTACCGCCGACTACGAGCTCAGCGAGCATTGGGAGAGATCACAGAGAGAGAGGCCAAGGGACAGATGAAGACTCTCACACGTCGAAAGAGGCGAGCCTTTGAGGAGGCACAGGAGCTTGAGCTATACCATCTCTTTATGAGTATGGACAGTGCTGCAGCATGGCGCAGCCTACGAGAGCCACGCCCGACCACACCTATTGGAGACCCACACACATGGCATGATTATGCTCAGAGGTTATATGAGGTACCTAGGCAGCCTCCCATTCCCCAGCCACTTGAGCCTCGCCCTACTAGTTCTTCTCTCTTCACAGCAAAGATGGTTGAGAGGGCCATACGACGACTTCGACATGGACGTTCGACAGACCACGCAGGATTGCAGAGCGAGCATCTAATATATGCAGCCTCCACTATAGCCCCGTTGATTGCACATGTCTTCAACCGGGCTATAGGAGAGGGCTTCCCAGAGGAGTGGACTAGGCACACCATTGTGCCTATCCACAAATCTGGCGACACCCTGGATCCAGGGAACTACAGGACCATCATGATTGGCCACACCATGGCCAAACTATACGGTGCCATACTTGAGGCAGAGCTCAGTTCATATGCAGAGACTGAGGGGCTACGAGCACGAGGCCAAGCAGGTTTTCGACGAGCTTTCTCTACTATTGATCACATCTTCATTCTGCGCTGCCTCATTGATGGGGCAAGGGTGCGGAAGAAGAGGCTATATTGCTGCTTTGTGGACTTCCGCAAAGCTTTTGATACAGTGCCGCGAGAGAGGCTCTTCCAACGCCTCCAGAGCTTGGGAGTACCATCAGGGATGATTTGGGCCATCTATGCACTCTATGAGCAGGTGACTGGGAGGGTACGGTGTCCAGGAGGTATGTCTGAGGCCATTGCTAGCACCATCGGTGTTAAGCAAGGCTGCCCACTCTCTCCCACTCTATTTGGTCTCTACATTGACGAGATTGAGGACTACATTCTCCGAGCTGGAGGAGAGGGTGCAGACCTCGCAGGTACACATGTCCACATTTTATTATATGCCGATGACATTGTCTTGATTTCAGAGTCACCCGAGGGATTACAGCGCCACCTTGAGGCCCTGGATGAGTTTTGTACACAGAGGGGCTTGACAGTAAACCTTGGCAAGACCAAGGTCATGATCTTCCACACCTCCCCCATGGTGAGGAATGGAGCAGGATTCAGAGCTGGTGGTGGACAGATTGAGGTGGTCACTTCCTATGTCTATCTCGGAGTCACATTCACGAGCTTGCCTGGCCCCTTCAGCATGAGACAGGCAGCCACCGATAGACTCACACGCGGATATGCAGCTTTAGCCATGTTAGAGCGGAGATGTCACCAAGCACACTTCCAGGAGCCCCGCACGAAGGGCTGGCTATTTGACACACTGGTCAGACCAGCTATGATGTATGCTGCGACGGTTTGGGCCCCAGGTCTCACAGTCACCCAGTGGAGTGCGATCTAGAGGCCACAGGTACGTATGATCTCGCGATTATTTCGTGGGAAACAGTCGGTGCCACATGACATCATCAGGGCAGAGCTAGCTGCACCACCCATGGCAGTAGAGGCACTATTCCAGACTATCTGCTTTATTCAGAGGATTAGGGACCTCCCTACAGATAGACTCACACACAGAGCTCTTGAGGCATCTATACAGATATCAGAGTTAGGATATGAGAGAGCTTGGTACACTCAGGTTAGAGTCTGGTTTGATAGTCATGGACTTGATATGGACAGATTGCCGCCTTTTCAGTATGACCCAGACTCACCTCACATCCACCTCTCTCGTCGTGAGAGGAATGTTGTGCTCAGACAGGATCTCTGGCAGCTCTACATTAGTCAGACATGGCACACACCACACATGGGATCGAGACTATCGCACTATCGAGACCAGTTCATAGACATACTAGCTGACGGTTTCATCCAGCGACCACGCTACATGGATACTCACATGCCTCATAGCTTGAGGGTAGCGATTGGCAAGCTGAGAGTCTCATCACACCGACTCGAGATTGAGACGGGCAGAGCCGCAGACATTCCCAGAGAGGAGCGGATATGCAGAGTATGCAGAGTAGAGATGGAGGATGAGGAGCACTTTGTATGCAGATGTAGCGCATATGATGGCATCAGAGGCAGATACGAGACTCTGTTTGCAGGGCAGCCCACCCTCCGAGAGATCATGGACTCTAGAGACCAGCGACAGCTCGGGCGATTCTTACTAGAGATACAGAGTCACAGAGATTCCCTACTCCAGCCTACTGTAGCACTCCATACAGGAGGGAGACAGAGTCAGCTCACTGACTTCTTTATTCCACGACGTGCTGCAGCCCTCCCCCCCTCAGCCCACATACCGAGCGGGCTGACTCTTGAGCAGGCTCAGATATCTCGAGCTAGGAGACGACCCCGTGATATAGGATATCGGGCCCCGAGACTTCACCGACACCAGATTGCGGAGATCCAGGATTGTGACCATCGCGCCATGGAGGAGAGACGATCCCAGATGATGGCCGATCCCGTTGCAGCCATCAGGGTGGCCCTGACTCCACCTCCACCTATGTATCACATATTACATCCCACCCACTAGCACAGGATGGAGCTAGTTAGTCGTTTTAGATGCATTCTCATGGTTGTTGTACTACCCTTTTGCATATAGACTATCATAGATATCGCACTCCATACACCCCCCACCACTTTCATGGGTATCCCACATGCACACTACGGAGATCTATATCAGCTTAACCAGTTTCTTTTCAGCACTTTTATCTTTTCTGATTGACAGAAGATACACCCATGTACATCGATTTGTCTCATAGGCCGAGTTCGGCCTCCTAATAGACGTAAAAACACTCTCTTTCTTTCTTTTCTTTCTCTCTCTCTCACACACACATATGTAGGCATCAAGCTCGCGGAAGTCAACTGAAGGTTATCAAAATGGCACAAACTCCAAAATAAGCAACTTTAGGTAAAAACGGCGGATAGAAATTCAAATAAAAAGTGCGAAAAATTCGTTCCTAGCGAATTAATTCGTGAACAAACTTTACGAAATTTAAATGGAGGAGAGCTTTCAAGTATCCATCAAGAGGCATGTGGTGCTATAGCCTATGCCTATAGTGGCTAAGCACATAGCATGTGCATGCATGTTGTCTCTTCTACAAAGTCTTGATAGTGAAGACTCGAGAGCTAGCACCCCTATTGACTCTATCATGAGATAGTTTTTTACCCTTAAGGGTTCATGACACCATTGTGGTCATCACGAGACTAGTCAAGTCATGGCAATGGTCCTAGTTATTAGTTCCACCATTAGATGCAGTTGCCTTTGCTCACCTTCTTGTGGAACCACTACAAGTATAGCATATTGTACCCGAAAGGGAGTTAGTGTTTTAGCAACTTCTAGTACTTGCTTTCCATCGTGAGACCCATAAATCATGCCCAAAAGGAAGTGTTTTGTCCAAAGTAGAGTTCTTCGTGTTCTAGCAACTCCTAGCATTTATTCTTTGGGAGTACCGCTTGAACATATCCACAGCTCAAGGATCGATTGTATTCAGACCCTAGACCGTGGACGTTGTTGGTGGTGTGATGGTCATGCTAACGCAGATTGATCATAGATGGCATAATGATCAAGGATATCTATGTAGAATCATCAAGGACACCTATGTAGACAAGACCATTATGGAGCCGGATAAATTATTTAGGATGTTGCTCTCAATGGAAGCCCTCGTAGCCC
>CM035422.1:53254893-53412393 GCA_020310875.1 Ceratopteris richardii
TGATCCTACAAATGCTTTCTGAAGTGGGAGTGCTACATGGAGCACTTGGCTCCAATGCTTTGCAAAGCCATTGGTTGTGATTGATGATGTGTGCATGATTGCTTAAGGTTTATCCTACAGGTCTCTATAGACCATTAATAAGGGCTTTGTCTTGCCATGGTCTAACTACAACTAAATAGTTAAGTAAGCCTTCATGGACAGATTTGCATTTGGAAGCATGATTATGAAAGAGAACCAAGGTTTGATTTGGTACCCCAATGGATGCTATACCAACCACTCCCACAATGATAAGCTTGCTAAGTCATTGAGAGAGATTGGCATCTATCTCAAATATAGCTTCGATTCCATAGAGATTATGGGTATCGCTTTGACCAAGGGGTATTCCAAAAGATCTTGGATTTTTAAATAGACCTTTGTCTAACTATGCAACCTTGATTCGGTTCACGAACTGGAAATAATCAGTTCGTTAAGCAGTCCTTACAGTTCAGTTTGAACCAGATGAATTCGGTTCATGACTATTAGAGTCAAAAAAAGAAAAAAACGAAAAAAAACAAAAGTGTTTGTTATGTTGGAAGTCGAGCCCTAACAGTTACCTTGCGATTCGTGAACCCAAACATCAGCTTGAGAGAGAGGTTAGCAACCCATGTGACGTGCATCAGCTTGAGATAGAGGCTAGAGCTTACCTTGAGGCTTGAGCTGCCTTGAGGCTTGCACCCATAACCCCATATCCATCACTAAACCCTAAACCCTAAACCCTAAACCCTATCCAGATTTTGCAGCCCATACGTGCTTTTGGCTATTGCGTGAGCTTTGAGACCCGAGAGATGTTCCATCATTTCTAACAGGTTGGTTGATGTTCCATCATTTCTAACAGATGGAGTGACACACATCAACACCATATTATAAACATCCTGGTGTCATCTTGCTTAGGTATCTGTTCCCTCTGTGTCATGGATGCTAGTAGAGCAGGGATTCGTACTACGGGTGAGTTCATCTTTCAACATATCAAATCTGCTAGTCTTGAGGTTGGAGCTGAAAATGTGGTACAAGTTATCACATATAATGCATCCAACTATAAGAGAATGGGGGAAATGATTGAACATGAGTTCCCCAAAATAGTTGGTCTCCCTGTGTTACACACTGTGTAGATCTCCTATTAGAGGACATCGAGAAACTACCACGGATAGAACCCCTTGTGAATGCATTGTGAGTTTTATATGCAAAAATCATCAGGCATTATCCATATTCCGTTCTCATAGCACCATGGAGATTATTCAGCTTGCAAATACTTAATATATTTATGATGATTCGGTTACATATATGTGGTGTTATGTAGACTTCCTCAACTCATAAATTTCTTATTATTAATATATTTATATAAAAAAATCAGATTTGACATTGATTTTACTTTGTAGGAAATCTTATATTTTACGGCTAGTGGACTCTCATTGGTCTTTCTTATCTAGATCCATACATGGTTTTTCAGCACTCTTGTATCCGAGGTTGAGAAGCATGTCAATCTGAGCCATCTCAGGCGCTCTAATGTTTTTATCCACATTGCTTTGCCTCATTCCACAAGCGCGTAGATGTTAGTGTCTCTCTTCATTATCCCAAGATCCTCCCTGCACACAACACAAGACGCAAGGCATATCTGCAAAATATAAGGGAAGACATCATACTCACCTCCCAGCCATAGGGTCCACAACGACCCACCCCCAAGCATGAGAGCCTAGAGCCAAGCGGATGGGCATCCCCTCAAGGGCACAGTGCCTATACTACTATCCCACACCTTATAGGTGTGTTGGGACTCTACCAAGGGCCAAGGTTCCAAGAGCCTCATACGATGAATGAATAACAAATGAGCCTAAGGGTCCTATTTATATATTGTTTTAAGGAGGTGGGGCAGTTGAGTGTAAGCAGACACTCCAGCATTGGCCAGTGACATTAACTAAATGCTCCCATATTGATATTGCTCATGCAAGTCCATCCTAAAATAAAGAGAGTAGTTGCATTGATATATTGATGAAAAAGAAAGGCCAGATACATATACATTAAACGTGTTTGAAAGGAGCACATGGAAGATAAGTGCCCAAGTATAAAAGTAGGTGGACCTTTATGATAGGGAGGAGATGGGATTCTTTGACTTTTCAGGAGGCCAAGAGTGTTCTAAGTTTTTGAAATTTTGTAAGCTTGAAGCTCTTCAGAGTTTGCCCTATATAGTTACATTGACTAAGGTTATGTGATACAAATGCTCAGGGGAATATATGTTGAGGATGAGTCTTTCTACCACTAGTCTAATTAAAATAACTACAAGCTTCAAGCATATGGAATCTAAAAAATTAAGCCCACCTACTCATCTCTTGAATGCTCCAAAATTCTATCTTCTTCCAATTCAACAAGTCCATCTATCTGTCCATCTGGAAACTAACCCTTCACATACTCCTTTCAAGCATCTGTATAGATCTAACATTTTTGCTCAATGAATTCAACAGAAGTTAAACTGGTCTCTCCCTATCTCCCTTTTTCATGCATGACTCTTGGATTCAAGCTATCCATTCTCTCTATTTTCACACATCCTACTCTCTTTGACAATGTGATCTGTAAAACTACTTTCACTCAGTGCTGCTCCGCAATGTCACACCTGTGCGTACAACAATGAAATGGGTTCTTACCCTAAAATTATTGCTACTATAAATAATTCCCCTTACCTTCCTTCGTGATTACTTTATTTTGTACTCCTCGACCAGTAGCTCAGTGAGATGCAGCCCCTCTATGTGTTCTTCCTAAGGCTTCACTAACTCCTTCATGTGTGTCCTCCCGCCCTCTCTCGTGGAATGTATCTCTTTCCCTTCTCTTAACTCATGCTTTTTGGTTCGACCACGCACATAAAAAATATAGACTGAAATAACAAATTAGCTTGCAGTAGGTTGTGTACTTCGAACTCTCCTCCCCCCTACAAACCTGTTTGCTACTGCCCAAGTGTTTAGAGATCAAAGACTTGGATATGCCTATTCTATGTGTCCGTGTGTGTCTCTGAGAGAAAACATAGCTGCAGCAGAGCATGTCCACGTAAATATTGACGTGCAGAGGTTTACTCGAGCACCATACAATAAAAAGCTAAAACAGCACCGTCCTTGGAAGCCAGTGACATGTTGGAGGACACTATTTTCTGGAATACGAGATTGACGAATTTTTTAACAGGGTGATTGATGGCAAAGTACAGGTTACCCATTGGACCCTCTATATCCTACATACCAGGGGTTACATGCCTCACATGTTATGTTTAGGATTACAGAGCGAGAAGGCTCATTAGGGTAAAGCATGACAAGTTATGACCTAAGGCCCAGCAAAGAGACTCTTTTTAGATGGGCCCAAAGACCGAAGATAGAATCCACTTGGCCTAGCATTGTTGTGATTGAGTTGGAATTGTTCTTAAAGAACCAAAGATAAAAGGAACTTATTATTGCATTGTTCCCTAATATTCTCAAACCACGTATGCGATGTAGTGGGATGAGAGCCATTACGAACATTAAGAAGGAATTATAACGCTTGTTAAACCTTCCATCTTATTAAGTAATGAACATGAATAAAATAGAGGAATGACAAGGCAAAGTTATTCGTGCCCCACTTATTAGTTTTGGTACATGAATGAAAATTGCATATTGTGAAAACTAGTACCTCATGTGGGAAAGACTTCTAGTTCATGTTAGAGGATTGGGAGAAATTCGGGTTACGTGAAATGGGGTTATTTGAGTAGCTCTTGCTTCGACTGTGGTGAACTAAGGAATTTCTCTTGAAATTGTGTCACAATAAGATAATGAGAGGCACAACCAACTTGTCCCAACATTTTATAAGTCGAGTAAAAGTAGGCATACAATGTTTGAGGTGATGGTTATGGGAAACACTACTAATGTGGAAGAGGCAAAACTCATTGCAAGTATGGAAAATGTGACAAAAGCAAAGACAAGAAGTTGAAGAGTGCTTTTCAGTATCATGAGAAGGGATGCTTGAAGAAAGATTGTATGAACATGAATAATGTGAAAGATAAAGAACAAGCTAATCAACAAAATGACTATCCATCTATGCAATCATCTACAAAGTCCATTGCAGAAGTAGGCACTATTGTGGAACTATCATTAGATAGTTTAGATAGTGCGATTTCGATTGAAGTTTTTTTTTTGGATTAGTGCAATGTGGTTGGGACCATAAATATGAAGGTATAATCATGAATAAATCATGATTCATGATGAAGAATGTTTGTCAAGTCCCTCATATCAACTTATCCATCATTCCACAAGCAAATTAAAACTATCCAAAGATAGGATGACATGCTGCTCATTGGTTCTAATGAGATGCATATCTTTGATTTTAAGACTTATTTGTGTGCCTCTTTTGAAATGTAAGATTTGGTGCATTTGCATTATTATTTGAATATTCAACTTATGAAACTTCATAGAGGCATTGTTTTGTGTCAAGCAAAATAAATATTTACAAATTCTTGTAATGCTTTGGTCTTGAGGGATTTAAAACCATTGCCACTCCCATGGAAACAAGTTTATAGTTGAATCTTCATAACATTAGAGATGCAGTCTTTATTAGCAAGTTGTTTGGTACCTTATTTATGTATGTATCACTCAGCGTAGTATTCAGTTTGCTATCTCTTAGATGGCCATTTTTATGCATGGCGCAAGTGCCATGCACTGGCAAGCAACTAAGAGTACCTTTCACTACGTGCTTCGTACCCTAAAACTTGGGTTATTTTATCCCAAGGGAGATTAATACCACTATAGTTACATGTTTCTAACTTAGGTTAGGCTAGCTATTAGGAACCTCATTCTTCCATAAGAGGTTTTTGCTTTATGCATGGTAGCTCATGCATATCTTGGTTGAGTAAGAAGAAGCCTACTATGGCCACTTCTTGAAGATGTAATTTTCCTAATAATCCTAGTTTCATCTTTCCTTACAATAGAAAAAAATTCATCTACTTGACAAGTGGTCAACAAACTAGAAATATCAAGAACATTCTTATTTAGATATACTAGAATCAAGAATACCAAAATAAATATTTCAATCAATAATAAGGAGAGGGACCTTTTTGTAATAAGAGAAAGTAGGGATCTTACTCTATTAGGTATTTTTTGTAATCCGTGATTAAAAAAAGACAATGACCAATTAGATCTTCCTCATAAAACACTATGAAGGCTAAAGATTTGGATTCTAAAGGTTGGAATGTTGAAAACAAACCTTCGGTTCTAGATGAGCCCCTTGATTCATGTATTTTCATTGGAAGGGTTTTGATCCTTAGGATTTATTTTCCTAAGGGTATGGTCTTTAGCACTTAGGGAAGCTTCTCAAGCCTCTAAACTTGCATGTACAAGCTGAGAGATATACGTTTAGAATCCATGTGTGTACCTAAGGACTAACCTAGGGACTTGTGGAGAAAGAGACTATACCTCGATCCCCCTTAAGTGCATATAGTGGGGATTCACACTTTATTTATCAATCCGAGGAGTATCAAAACCTACCCGAGTGTATGAAGACATGCATTAAATGATGATCAATGCAAATGAGCTTCCTCAAAGAGTGCAAATAAGTCTAAGTCCAACCCAAACAAGCTTCAACTGTCAGCTATGGTGTCGCGATACTTGGAGCAGCAGCCAACAGTAAATTGAGCTTTTCTCTCAGTTTCGCACTCTGAACATAGCAAATAGCATATGCATTTCAAAGCTCTCGAGAAGACGCATCCAATGGTGGTATTTTCACTCAATTTTGACACTTCTGCTTCAAGTTATGAGCAAAATACTGAGTCATGGAAATGACCTTCCTACACTTCAGCACTTCCTACATTTCACACACACCTTAACCACAACAAACAAACACTTTCATGGATAGACAACACTCCCTAACACTCTTTTCAACCAACACACATGCATACAAGCTCACAAAGAAGGTGATACAGAGAGGAGAAGACACAAATTCGAAATTTTGTGCTCTTGATTCTCACAATGGCCAAAAGTCTTTACAAAGAGTCACAAATTGATTTATATACATGTGCCCTAAAAATGGTCCTTTCACGCAAGAGACCGGCACTTTATTCACTAAAAGGCTAATTTCCTACTAATTTACATGGGTAAGCTATTAATCTCCATGGGTATGCATCTAGAGGACTCCTCTAGTGCATTTACAACGGAAAATATGTTACAAAAATGGTTATAATACAAAAATAGAGTGTCCAAACCGGAAAACTTTTGGGGCCCTTCTTTTTCTCTTCCTTGTGCTCTTCTTAGCTCTGCAACACTCTCCCCCTCTTTGTCTATGTCGTCCCTTGACAGGCTTTACTTCTTGTCTATCACTTGTTGTCCGCCTCCATCTCTTGGTCAGTTCTTCATGCTTGTTAGACAGGTGTTCAGTTTTGATGGCCTCTTCTTGATTCTTCTTTTACATCCTCTGGGCCTGATGCATTCGTGTTGCCTGTTAAGTCGGGCTGCCATGCATGCCACCAATGGAAGGTATGAAGGTCTAGTTCTTCAGCCTTCGATTTGGACTTTCCGAAGATCAAGAGGTTGAAGCACCTTCGTGTGGTTATGGAACCGCCGGATATATTCTTGCACTTCTTCATGGATACTTCCTGGCCCTGGTCCCTCCTTCCCACCTACGTGCTTTTCCTTGATGTGTGCCCCTGCGGGGCTCTGTGCAGAGATGGGTGTTGTGCCCCTGTGGGGCTTCTTGTAGAGATGTATCTTCAGATATGATCTTTTTAGTGAAGCTCCTTTCTTTGTCTTCTTCTTTTCTTCTTTTTGCTTGACTCTCCCTCAACACTGCCCTCCTCCTGAACTCTATTGTCCCCGACAGGCTTTGGAAGTCGACAGGAGTATGTTCTGTACACTTTTTGCTCTGTTTCATTAAGCAGATTAGCTTCACGTATCATGAGTTGCTTCCACTGTTATGCTATCACACCATCATGTGGTGGCTGTCTGTGGTCGGCGAAGAAGCTTAGCTCATATGCCACTAATCTGGCATTCAAGTTGGATGACATCTTTAAAAAGATTTTTGAATCAATTTCAAAAAACCCTGTAAAAAAGACTTCTTCGAATGTTTGCATATATATACTCAGTAAAATCATTAGCCTAGAATAATATGCCATTATTGTGGGTCGGCTAGGCATAATAGACAAATAAAAAATGAGGATATCTGTTTCGTTATTAATACCAATGAAATTCAAAAAGGTATAAGCAACACCTTCAATACTACAAGGATCATGCTGAGAATTTTATTCGTCATTTTGATAGTTCGATCAGGTACTGTTGCGTAACAATGCAGCCAAAATTCAATGGTTTTTACCATATAATCTTCGGTTGGTAGATAGTTATGAGGTGGACTTGGAAGTAGCGAATAATTCAGCCACTATTTATTGATCACACCATTCTTTTGCATATCCAAAAATTCTCTTGCTTCTCTGCGACATGGTGTTAGGCAAAATGAAGGGTTTACCTATAATAAATACGATGATGCTTGCCAGTGCACCCGCAATGTAGGATTTTTCTCCAAAAATTTTCTTCTCCATACAGGCTGTGCAGCTTCAAATTCTTCTTGAGTATACTTGAATGTGTCATCTTTGAAGTGCAACTGTTCGTCTGGATTTCTCTGTGTGATCTTCTTTATGTATTGCCTTGTTTTCTCTTTCAATAATCCGTACGGAATGTTGAAAGGCTTCATTATGGTATCCAAGTCTTTGCCTTTTATTTTTGCTTCTTTCATTACTTTGATCACTTCATTTTCAAAATTCTCTGTCAATCGGGACACCAATAGTGCCCGTTCCTTCTGAACTATTTTTGCAATGTATGGCATTGGATGATCATCACATGGGTCCGCCATCTGCTCTTTTATTGAAGAATTATAAATGGGGGGAGATAGAGGACGTACCTCTACCTCGTCAGTAGGATTTTCTTGTGTTGCCGCTACTGGTGTCCCGATTGGTACTTTCTCTTCTGCTTTAGTTTCTAATTGTTCAAGGCGTTCAGTCTTCTCTTTAAGTTCTTGCATAGCTTCCCTAAGTGCCTCTTTGGCTGCAAGCAGCTCATTACCAATTTTTGCTACATTGTCCATGTTTTCACTGTAACTCACTGCAAGTTTTCCATTGGAAATGTTGAGCTGTTTCTTGAGCTCAGTGGTTTCATTAACATACTTGCATTCCCATTCTTGTCGTAGGGTTTGCTCTTGTTTCAGCAAATCTGCATATTTCTCAATCTGATTTCTTAGTTCCTTTTGGTCAGGAACAGAAGTCTCTTGTTTTTCGATAGGCTGGTCATACAGTAATGCCTTCATCAATTCTTTGTTGCGGCCGCATAAGCTATCGTTTTCTTCCATGTATACTTTTAGTTGTGTTTTGAGAAGGTTGCTGCGAGCTTTCATCCTCTCTTTGTCTGCTTCACTGGCTTCATGTTGTCTTTGTAAGTCTGTCAGTTGTGCCTGGAGCTGATGATGCTGCTTCATCAATGTATCACATTGTGCTTTGACAACGAGTAACTCCTTTCCTTTGGCTGAAATCTCTTGTTGGGCCTGGATGAGTTGTGCAGACAATTGCTCACTCATGATTTGAAATTCATTCCTTTCCCTCATGGCCTTGTCGTAATCCACATCCGTTTCCATCATTTGTTGTTGTGTATCGATGGTTGTTTGTATCATTTGCTTGACTACTGGTTTTAAGTGAGTAACATCAACGTTTAACCAGGTGGTAGGGATGCTAGGTTCTTCACCAGTAGTAACATCTTTCCCTTGTGCCACATGCAACGTAGTATCATGGGGCTGCCTAATATGGAGTTGTATCCTTGGCTCAGCCTCCCTATGGTCAATTTTACCTTGAGGTGTATCATCAGGTATCTCAATCACAATTGGCTCCTTATTTTGTTGTAGGCATGAGTCCTGGTCCACTGGTGTTTGTATTTCCTCTTTGATAGGTGGCACTGCATCTTTATTAGTTATTTGAGTTTCCTTTATGCTTATCTTTGACTGATCATTTAACTGAATCGAGTGTTCCTGTTCAGTTTGTGCTTCCTGGTGCTGTGCTTTTTGTTGTTGATTGTCAGGTGTGACTTCAACCTAATTTATTTCTGTCCATTCTTCATTGTGCGTTTCGGTTCTTATGTCAGTATCCAATGTGTCTTTCTCGGGGCTAGATTCTTCATTAGAGCTCGAATCTTCTAATCCCAGTTCTTTGTATCTGGCAGTTTGTTCTGGAGTATGTTCTTTATCTTTGTGTTTCTTTTCCTGGCTTGCCTATTTGTAATGATGACCTTGGACATTTAAATTTACTTGCCCCCGCATATATGTGTACGTCTCTTCTAGAGCTTCCGAGAGGTCTCTTTTAGTGATTGGCGGCTGCATCATAGGAATCTTTGGTAGAGTGTGGATCCTCTTTGATTGTGGTGTCTCCTACGCTTCTTCCTCTCTAATGCATTTAGTCTCTCTCATAGGTTTCCTTGAACTGGTTCCCACTTCTTCAATAGAGATTACTGGTTTTTTCTTCTTCGGAACCGTTGCTGACTTTGCACATTTTTCGATCTCTGTTGAGGTAGGCATCAAGCGTAAGCAGTTCTTCATGTCAAGTGCCTCATAAATGAGTAGGATCAAGGCCAAACTCCCATTCAGAAATCTGACTCCACTTTTTCTTTGCTTCGAATAGGCGATCCTGAATGTATGGAGTCATATTTACTTTATTTCCTACTTGCCTCATAGCATGTGAGAGTAATTGCACAACAATTTTTTGAAGTACTATTTATCTATGCATACTCGGAAAGCAAAAATGTTGGTGCATTAAGCGAACAGAGTCTTCAATATCCGTTCTGTTGATTTCCAAAATGTTCTCTTTTTCGGATCATGAAACTCATCTTTGACATTGGTGAGTCCATCTTGGTTCCATCCAAAAGCTCTGTTGATTAGCTCATGAGTGAATTGAATTGTTTTCCATGCACCAACTTTGTCAAGTACTCTTGCCTCTGGGACTGATGGTTTATTCGGTACCGACTGGAGTGTGTTCATCACTTGTGTACATCTCTGAAAATCAGGCAGATATATTGGGAGCCTCAGGAATGCATCAATTCCTGCTTGTGTCCAGACATCTGTCATGCATGGTAATCCTTGTATGATAGTCTTGAAGTCTTGTGACATGATAGGAAAGTAATGATCCCTATCCATGATCTTGATGGTTGCCATAAAAAGAAGCTCGGACACTGGTTGATCATCAAGGAACCAATGACCTCTTGCCTTCGTTATTGATTCCAAGGGAAGAAGCTGGATCTCTTCCTCTTGCGTAGCCTCGGAATTAGAAGATGCCATCTGGCACTCAATATAGAGCAGTAATTAGTGGCAAGCTGGCATCAAGAATCATCCTTCACTTATCCTCATTGAATTTGGGAAATCTTCGAGTGGATTGTGTCGTCCCTTCCTCGTGGGTGTGAGAAAGGTAATACCTGGAATTTCTCATACTTATTTTTTCTGAAAGAAAATAGAAAGTTTAGTTCATAGCCGAAGCGGTTATTGATTTATATGTTAATTTTTGGATTATGTACAAGTGCTCTCCTATTTCCCGAGAGGGAAATGTGCGTCACTATTCCAAAGTAAAAGAAGAATGTGCCGAATGCTTGGCCTTGTATTGTGGCCCTATCATGCATACTTTGGGTTCTGGTAACTCCAAATGTGTGCAACTCGAATTATTTTGTTGATGCATACAACTTGTCTTGCCTTTCGGCATCCAAATCTGCTTTACTCTGTTGGGGCAGATTGTATTCCCAACAATCCTGGTGAATGTGGTGCTTCTCATGTGGTACTTCTGCTTTGTCTGCTTTTTGAATCTTGGAATGATTTTTAATGTGTATGTAGACTCTTGCTCTGTCACGTAGTTGTTCATCTTTGGTTGTTTTGCTTTTAGATCATACTGATTCTCCGTATGTCTTGACTTGTCCTTCTTGATGATTGTTACTTGGGCACAAGACTTGGGGATCCATATTTGCGTTCGGGCCGGCTGAGCGGCTATCACTTTCTTCGGTATCCATACTTTAGTAACCTTTGGTGTTTCTGGGCGTCCAACATGACTTGTATTTTTATTCTGTCGTTCCTTCTGATGTTGTGAGTAGTTCTTTTGTTGAAGATACGCTATCACTTGATCTTTTCTAATCCAAGCCTGTCTAGTGTAAGGAATGGGGTATATCCTTATGTGTGCAGATTCGTAGTGGTCTTGCTGACTTGTCTCTCTGGTACTTGGTTCCTTACTGAGGCTGTTTTTGGCTAGAACACTAATCATGTGTTTTACTGGATTAGAAGATTGTGTGCAATCGAGGTTCGTTGTGTCCTCACATGAA
Organism: Ceratopteris richardii; assembly: GCA_020310875.1. Lineage (NCBI taxonomy): Eukaryota > Viridiplantae > Streptophyta > Polypodiopsida > Polypodiales > Pteridaceae > Ceratopteris > Ceratopteris richardii. The sequence goes on from CM035422.1 coordinate 53,266,251, forward strand.
GTATTCGATGAAGGGGTTTCCACAGTGTGAGTGAACATACACTCAACATTGTGTTCATTTAAGTGAGTTCTTGGTTCTATACTTTTGGCTTTGATTGGTCGTTCATCTAGCATGCTGAATACCTCACGATGTCCTATGTTGGCCGAGATGTATCCTAGGGCCAATTTAATAGTCACTTCATATTCGTATATCCAATCTTGACCTAACACGAGCTCTTCTAATAAGTCCTGATCATGACATACTAAAAGTTTTTGTTCCATCGTGTTGTTTCGGAGATGTAGAGGTAAAGTAATCTCACCTATACATTGAGTAATTTTCCCTCCTATTCCAATGAGTTGTGCCTTAGATGGGCGTAATTCTTGCTTGGGTTTCTGAGTCAATGAAAATTTGATACAGCTTATAGCAACTCCTATGTCAATGAGAGCATCCACTAAGTGGTACTCTTTTGTTCCAGCACCCAAATTCAAATAGGGTTGCGTCATTTGCTGACTTAGGTTTTCAGTGGCTAAAATTAGCCATTGGGATGAGTTCTTCTCCTTGTCGATATCTCTCATCTCTCTCTCTCTCATCCACTCTTTTCGTTTCCTGATTCGCTCTAGTGCTTCTTGCCTAGCTTCTTCTCGTATTCTTTCTTCCTCTATGCACCTATTTTTACCCATTACTAATCGTGACATTATCTCTTCAGTCAATGGCTCTAAATATTTTTTCACTCGACATCCATTGATATAGTTTGGTAATACTTCTCCATCTAGGGTAGCTAAGCTGACGGCTCCACTGGTAGATATACGATTGATGATCAATGGGCCATATCCCCTTTTTTGCAGTTTCCTAGCATGTTGTTTCAGAGTATATACCAAAACTAGATCTCCTTCCTTCAAGTTTTTATCTTTAATATGAGCATCAAAATAGGCTTTCTGTCGCCTTTTTGCAGTGTAAATTCCTGCTACCGCTTGTAATCTAGTTTCATGTAACTTTTCTATTTGCTCCAATTGAGCTGATAGTTCATGTCCAGTCTACTCATAAGTTGTTGCTACTCTGAGAGTGGGTATTAAGAAATCAATTGGCAAAATAGCATTCTGTTTGTACATTAAGTTAAAAGGAGTAGTTCCTATGGCGGTTTTGTAGGCTACTCGGAATACCCATAAAGCATGATGTAATTGTTTATCCCAATCAGATCTTCCATTGTTAACAATTTTAGTGAGAACTGTGCACAAGATTTTATTTGAACTTTCGGCCTGTCCATTGGCTTGTGGGTGATATGGGGTTGATTTCTTATGAATTACTAAGAATTCATTTAGTAGGGCTTCTATTACTTCATTCACAAAGTGCATGCCTCTATCACTCACAATTTCTATCGACAGTCCAAATCTAGTGCAAACGTTCTCAAAGAGAAACTTGGCCGTAGTCCTTGCATCATTTTTCTTGGTTGCTTTGGCTTCAACCCACTTAGTCAAATAGTCTATGGCTACAATTATGTACTCGGCATGGGATCCTTTAGATGGTGGACTAATAGGTCCTATAAAATCTATTCCCCATTTAGTAAAGGCTCTAGCACTCATCATGGGTTTCAACGGCATTTCATCTCTTCTAATTGGATATTTCGTTCGTTGGCAGGTATCACATCGTTGAACATATGTGGCTGCATCCTGATGTAGGGTTGGCCACCACATCCCTGCAAAAAGAATCATTTTTGCAGTTTTATCTGCAGAGAAATGTCCTCTTGCAGCTCCTGTATGTGCCATCTCTAAGACAGTAAGATACTCGTCTTCATGAATGCACATTCGTAAATGATTGTCTCTTCCTCACTTAAAGAGTTGTTTTCCTATGAGAGCATAGTCCTTGATTTGTTCTGTAAGCGCACGTTTCCTTGCTAGAGTGGCTCCTTCTGGGTATTCTTGGGTCTTCAAGAACTTTACCAAAGGCATGCTCCACCTTGGTGCCACTGTGGAGTAGCATAACGTAGAGTTCTCTTCTGGATTTCGTTCTTGACAATTTTGGTAGGCTGATACATCGTTATATGTATCCCTCTGCATGGTTGGCCAATATATGCCTAATCTCTTCAATGTTTGCCATGTTCCGTTCGCATTTAAATGAGTTTTCCATTGATTTCCATGTGCTTTTTGAAGCCACATTTCTTGTTCTTCTTCTTCCACGCATCTCATGAGTAATCCACTTGAATCTTGGTGATACAAACTTCCAGCAATGACATGAAGGTTTTTAGTCTTCCATAGGTCTTGGTTTCGATTCGGTGTGATCCCATGTTTAGGTCCATATGTGAGTATAGGGATCAACTTTTCTGCCCATTGGGGACATACTTCGAGATTTAAAAGGTACGTGTCTGGCAGGTCATCTGGTACTCCTATGGGTGGTTCTCCATGTGTCATTCTTGATAAGTGATCTGCTCTAATGTGGGTATTCCCTTTCTTGACTACTACTTCGAAATCAAATTCCATCAACAATAGAAACCATCGTACTAGTCGTCCTATATTACAAGGCTTATCGACTAAGTACAGTAGAGCTTGATGATCGATGAAGAATTTGAATTTATTTGCCAATAAGTAGTGTCGAAACTTCTTCACAGTGTACACCATCCCTAGGCCTTCTCTCTCGATCATGGTATAATTGCGTTCCGCTTGATTCAATTGTCTACTGGCATAGGCTATAGGGTGGTCTAATTTCCCTGTATCTGCGGGTTGAGCTAAGATGCAACCAATGGCAAACTTGGAAGCATCTACGTGAATATGAAATGGCTTGTTCCAATTAGGTACTCGAAGGATTGGTGCTGAACTCAATCGACTCTTTAATTCGTTAAAGGCTTTTTCACATTCTTCTGTCCAATTAAATTGAGACAATAATGCATAAAGAGGTCTAGCAATTATGGCATACATATGTATAAATCTTTGGTAGTATCTGCAATGTCCCATAAATGCTTGTACTTCTTTTGCAGTCTTTGGTCTCGGTAAATCCAGAATCAGTTTGATTTTGTCTTCATCTGTTGAGATTCCATTCTTAGAGACAATATGTCCTAATATCTTTCCTTGTCGAACCATGAAGCAACACTTTTCTGGATTGAGGCATACTCTATATTGTCAACATTTGGCAAAGATCTTCCCTAGTTCAGGGACATGTTCTGATCGTATAGCTGAATAAGTGCATAAATCATCCACGTATACCTCCATACTCTTTCTCAGGAACTCATTGAATACATGGCACATCAATCTTTGGAATGTGGCTGGGGCATTGGTTAGACCCAAAGGCATAACGCTAAAGGTGTATACTCCCCATTCAATTGCAAAGGCTATTTTATGTTGGTCCTCCGGAGCAATCGCTACCTGATTATACCCTAAAAAGCCTTCCAAGAAACTATAAACTTCCTTTCTTGCCACTCTTTCCAAAAGATGATCAGTGATGGGTAATGGGTAACTATCTCTTATGGTGGCAGCATTTACCTTTTTCAAATTAATGCATACCCTTAGCTTACCATTCTTTTTCGGTACGACCACCAAAGGTGACACCCATTCCGTGTGTTCGATCTCATAAATGAACCCAGCGTCTAACAACTTATCTATTTCCTCCTTAATTTTTGCTGAGTATACATCGTTATATGTGTATGGTCTTTGTTTGGAAGGTTTAGCTTCAGATGTCATAGGGATTCTATGGGCACATATAGAAGGATCTACTCCTTTCAAATCCTTATATGTCCAGGCAAAGACATCCCTATATTCTCGAATGAGTCGTATCAATTCTTGTTCTTCTTCCATTGAGACATCTTGACCTATAAAAGTACATCGTTCTTCTCCTTCTTCCAAAGTTACTATAATTTTCTTGGTTTGTTCTTTGTTGTCATATGTTATTCCTGGCTGTGCTTCTCGTTTTGGCATTTGAATAGCAATTTTCCTTTCTTCTACTTCATATTTTTTGAAGTGGGCAGGCACTTCAAATTGGTCTTGAGGTTTGTTTTCTTCATCATCTTTTGCTTTATCTAATCCAAGCTCTTCTTCCTGTGTCATTTCTTTATTTATTTCATTAGATATGACACTTACTCCTTGATTTTCACTTTCTGTTTCCATTTGCTCTTGCTCCATTTCAATGCTCTCGTAATCCTCTTCCTTTTCGATTACTTCTCCTTCTTCAGCCTCTTGAAGAACTACCACATATAGACTAACGTCATATCCTTCCTCGTCAATGCATTCATTCATGGTTATCACTTCTTTGTTTACACACACATCGAGAGTGGCTAAAATCTCCATCCAACCATGAGGTTCAAATTCTTCATCTAGGAATATTTGAGGCATGTAAGCTGGATCTTGTACAGACCTAGCTATTCCTTGCCTTTGCTACCATCCTTTCCTTCTATCCTCTTCCTTTTTTGCAGTTTGGCATATCCATAGATGAGTGTCTTCGTTCATCCACGATTGGTCGCTTGAACTTATACTGTGAATCGAATGCTCGTCTTCCTCCTTATGAATCTGATTCCATTGCAAGGGAGGAACATCTTGATATGTGTATGTGTGGAGATTTATTCTTGTCGTGGTTCCTTCATGTTGTAAGTATACTGCGTCTTTTCCCCAATCTTGCACTACCTTTAGCTGTCTCATGAAGGGTCTTCCAAGTATCATCTCATAATTACTAGCCCTTTCAAATTGACATATCGCTAAGGTGTGCTCGAATTCAACTCCGCAAGTGGTAAAAATTACCCGTTCCAATAATCCCAAGGGTCGTTCAGTGTGTCCGTCTGCCATTTGTATCTTCATGCGCGTTGGTCTTAAGGCTGGTTTTCCCCATTTCTCCCAAATTTCTTTAGTTGCAATTCCTACTCCAGCTCCAGAATCCAAGATGGCTTTAGTGGTGTAACCCCTATAGGTAATTGGAAGGCAAGTGTTTCCTTCATCTCCTTCGCTAAAATCTCCAACCTTATCGACCGGGATTTTGACTGTGGTCACTTCATCAGGCATCTCCTTCTCTTTGGCCTTGATCTCCAATTGACTGGTTAATTTCTCCTTCAAATGTGGTTTGACCTTCAAAAGTTCTTCCAATGTCAGGGTGCAAGGGATTTTTACCTTTCTAAGGTGTTGTATGATGTCTGATGTTTGGACTGATGGGTTCTGTTCTTTTTTTCTTATTGAGGGAATGCAGTATAATTCCGAATTATGTTTGTATTCTCCTGTGTAATTTGGCAAGACCTTTTCACTGTCATTCTCCTTTTCACTTTGGTCAAATGGTAATAATCCTTCTGAATTCAGCTCAGGTATTGAATGTTCTAATTCACCTCCTGCTTCTAGCTCTTCAAAGGGTGGTTCTATTCCTTCCACTTTCTTCCATCTATCTTCTTGGACTCTTGCCCACAAGTCTTTAGGCCATTCTCCATCTACTTCGGGGATAATGGATCCTTCCCTTTTATCCTCACAGTGATTTTCATTACGTGTCTCACCGTCTTTGGGGGTCTCAGGGTCATTAAGGATGACACACTCTTGGAATTCCTATTCGGGAATTCGTGAATTGGGTAGTTGCAGAACAGGTTTTTCTAAGGTTTGTTGAGCTACTTCAATTAACTTTTTGCATATATCCAACCTTTGTTTCTCTAAGTCACCTCTAGGATATTCTTTTTCATGTTGTTCAATGGTTGGTCCTACTCTAATTCACGCCTGGTACGCCTGAATCCACATGGCTAACTCTTTTGGCATGGGATCTGCTAAAACTGATCCTACCTCTTCTTTTTTATGCTTTCCTTCTTTATTTTCTTCTTCAAGTTTATGTTTTTCCTTTTGATCTTGTTCATTTTTTTCCTTCTCCATCTGTTGCTGTAGTTTCTTTTCCTTTATCCTATCTCCACGATTCTTCCATCTCTGTGTTCGTTTACTTGCAACACTTTTCCCAGGTTCTTCCGAGTCTTCAACTCCTTGAGGTGTGGGTGTATTCACCTCTCTGTCGCTTTGGTCATTCTCCCCAGTCTTTTCTGGTGTCTCTCTAGCTTTAGCTCTTGTTATTGCTGTCAATGGCACGGTGTACTCCTTATCACTCCCTGACGATTCTACCACCTCTATCACATTAATCTACACGTTAGAGTTAATCTTATTGGGGTTTTTGGGGCAATATCTAAAAAGGTGTTCTTTGCCACAATCACTATAGTATCCTTCCCAAACTTGCTATGGTGGTAGTGGGTTTGGTAGTGTACATTCTCTGATATAGTGATCACCTCCACATCTATAACATGGTCCTCTTGGTACAGACGGTCTATTCATAGGTCGGGGGGTATGGGTGCTCTGGGAGCAGTGTACATTAATGACACGTAATCCTGCTCATATCCGTAAGAACTATCTGGTGCTTCCATGCCATATGCGTAAGGTTCATATGTTTGTCCATATTCTATCATGGAGCTCTCATATGCGGAATAATCTCCTTGATTATGGTCATAAGGGGGGTCGTATGATTCGTTACTAGTCAAAGGTGTGGCTGGAACTATTGCTCTCTCCGGATTCTCTTCCTGTCGAGCTACTTTCACTGAGACAACATTTTGAGGATGGGGCGGTTGTTGTCCTAACACCGGTTGTGGTTGAGCGTACCCTTGATAAGCATACGGTCGTGGTACTGGTCCCTGCTGCTGATATGTGGGATATCTAAAGGCTTCTCCTCCTTGATCTCTCTGAGGGTATCCATAACGTCTCATGAGAGGTTGTACCAGTCTTGATTGCCTATTGTAAGGACAATTTTTTGTGCTATGATTTGTGTATTTTTGTTCTATGTTGCAATATTGTAGAGGGCCCGGGACGGGTGGTCTAGTCTAAGCATAAGCAGGTGGTGGGACTACTCCCCTAGTGCACAAATGAGAGGGATGATCACCTCCACAATGCATACATCTTCTAAGCATGGGTACTCTCATTGGGTTGTTGGGGTAGTTCCTCTATCCTTGAATGTTCAGTTTCTTTGCTACTAAGTCGGCTATTTCCTCTACATTATTTTTAGGGTTTGATGTGCTGCTGGCGGAATCTTCACTTCTTACACTAGCTTGAGGTACTTTCAGATCTTCTGCTAGGTTGTCCTCTAGATCAATACATTCTTTCATGCACTCTTGCAAAGTTTGAGCTCTTTTCACATATACCACTGATCTTAATGATCCATTCACTAACCCTTCCAAAAACAATGACACCATTTTGTTTTGAGTGGGTCTCTCTTCAACTGGGCATCTATCCACATACTGCTTAAATCTCCTTGCTGCCAATCTTACTGATTCCGTAGGAGCTTGCTTAAAACTATGGATCAATGAGGAGGAGTTGTTTTTAATCCCAGATTTAGTGAATTCTTCAATTAATTCTTGATAGGCTTGTTCCATGTTTTGAAAATTATTAGGATCTAACGACTGGAACCAAGCTAAAGCTGTGTCTATCAAAGTTAAACCAAAAGATTCATATTGTTGGAGATAGACGTCTGCGGAAGCACGCGAACAACACAAGGAAGAAGAAGAAGCTTGGAGCACAAACACACAATACTGAATGTATTACGTTCTGCGATGTTGTTCAGGCACTAATGCATATGCCAAACAACCAAAAACACGCAGATGAGCAACAGATGGCTTGCGGTCATGCCAAGCCTCATATGGAGTGATAGACTGCAACGCTTTAGTGGGACACCTGTTCAGTACATATGCTGCACACATGACAGCCTCAAGCCAGAAACTATGTGGTAAAGTCTGACTTTTGACCATGCACCTCGCCATCTCCATGAGTGACCTGTTCTTTCGTTCAGCAACTCCATTCTGTTGAGGTGTATACGGCACTGTACACTGGTGTTTTATCCCACGTTCAGCTAGAAATGCATTAAAATCTGAAGACATATATTCCCCCCCTCGATCAGAACGGAGGGTGCCCATTTTACATGCTGACAAATTTTCAGCCAAAACCAAAAACTGTTTGAAGCACATGAACACTTTGGACTTTGCTTTGAGTGGATATACCCATGCATGCCTGGAAAAATCATCAATGAAGGTCACGAAGAAAAGGTAATTTCCAAAAGAGGGTGTCTGCATAGGACCACAGACATCACTATGTACAAGCTGCAATTTCTGCGTAGCCCGAACTGAACCATCTTTTGGAAAGGAAGAACACTGCATTTTGCCCAAAATACAGCCTTCACAAACATGTTTTCCAGGAGCCTCAAGTTTGGGCAAAGAGGACACCATTTCATATTTCTGCAGGCGTAGCAAACTAGCAAAATTCAGATGACCAAAGCGTGCATGCCAAAGCTTTGCATCTGACATAGCCTGAGAATCATGAACTGCACATGCCGAATCATTCACAGATCTTTCATAGTCTATGAGCTTATACAGCCCACGACATAAAATGCCAGAAGCAATAATCACATCGCCATTTGAGAGATCATGGATTGTACACCTGTCATCAACAAATTTCACAACCAAGCCAATCTTGGCTAATGCAGAACCCTGATAACAGGTTCTTTTTGATCCCTGGCACAAATAAAGCATCTGACAAAGTGAAAGAACTACCATCAGCAGTAGTCAGAATGATCTTACCAACTCCCATAACAGGATAAGAGGATTTATTGGCGCATGTGACAGTATTCCCTATAGGGGCAGGCTCGAGTGAAGAGAAGAAACTGTGCTGCGAGGTAATATGTTTGGTCGCCCCACTGTCAAAGTACCAAACATGTGAGTCTACTGCAGACATGCACTGATCATGAGAAGATGGGTCAAAACTGCAGATAGTAGTAAATGCCCATTCTTCTTCCTGCACAAGATTTGCAGACTCTATTTTTGGTGTAGAGGCCTCTGCAACAACCATTCCAGCCTCTTTCTTCTTTGCCTCTTTAGCAGCCAGTTTTGGACAGTTCTTTATGATATGATCATTTCCTTTACAGTACTTGCAAAACAATTTCTGCTTTTCTGATTTCTTCTCATCTTTATCCTGGTTCTTCGATTGTGCAGCATTTGCAGATTTCTGCTTACTAGTAGAAGAGCTCCATTTTCCTTTGCCCTTCTGACTAGCCACAAAAGCTTGATCTGCAACACGCATAATGGACCTGTTCTGCCTGGACTGATCTTCCTGCAATAGAGTGCATACTCTGGATGTCCAATGAACTCCAAATGCATCTAACAGTGTACAATTAATTCACAATGTCACATTTAGGTGGTTTAGTACTAGACTTAACTTTCGAGATTTCCCATAGTGGATTACAGATTTTGTTGGTAATTATAGTTAAGGGTTTTAGAGATGACTCTACATGGAGCTTGGACTTTTTGAGCACCCATTTCCAAGTAGTACTAGGTGAATGTGCATGTGATCTTGTTTTGATGACATGTTTTATCTTCTGAGCCTGTTGAGTGAGTGCATGTGAGTGTTGCCTCGAATCTAGAGGATTTCTTGTGGCAAGTTGAGTGTGTAAGCAGGTCTAAGGCACCCAAATTTGTCTAACATTGGGGTCTGCCTTCCTTGACTACTTAGGTATCTAGATGCAGATGACTCACCAAGGTTGACTCCTCAAATATGGAGTTGTTGTCTCCGTGGACTGCTTCATTGGTGCTGTACATACTCGTAGTTCTAACAAGAGGATAGGTGGTTGTTCACTCTTACACCTCCAAATCTACTTCGCTCCATGAGGTACTTTTTTTTGCACCAATTGTTGAGCATGTGACTTGACTTGGTTGTCTCTTTCATCCACCTCTTGGGTTGCCTTGCTTGTTTTTCTTGGATCATCTTTGGAAAAGAAGGGAGTTCCATTTTTGCTTTTATGACTCCATGAGTGGACTTGTTTTGCATCATAGAACTTTGCACAAGAAGAGCATCATTATCTTCATGTGTGATCCTAGAAGGACTAGGTGTGGGTTCCTTTCCTATTTCCTTGAGTGCTTGATTTTCTAACTCAATTTTGATGTGGTTTTGATTTACCCAAGCCTGAAGAAGTCCACTTCTCAAGTTCAGGTTGAGTGCATGGTTATAGATCCAGTCTTGACCCAGGACAAGAGGTTTGGTTAGATCCTCATCTTGACACACTAGCACTTTGACTCTCATTGGAACATCTTGAAAGTATATGTGAAGCTCCACATCACCCATGCAAGGGGTTTCCACACCTCCCAATCCTATGAGATATGTTTCTATAGGATTTGTACTTAGTTGCAATTCTTGATAGTAAAAAAGTCTAATTGAACTAGTTGCTGCACCTAACTCAATCAAGGCTCTTACAGTCCTTGCACTCTTTCCTTTTCCTACCTCTAGGGTCACAAAAGGACGCCGATTGATTATGCGAGGCGAAATCACTCTTGAGGCTGGCCATGTGATATCTTGGAGCATCATAAGTATCTGATCTAAGTTGATCTCTATAGTGTCTCCTCAATTTTGGTCATCATATGCGTTCTAGGCTTCTTTAGCTTCTTCTCGAATTTGTTTTTCCTCTTCCTTACGTTTCGTTGTAGTGTTGAGTTGATTTAGCACTTCTTCGATGAGAGGTTCTTGATATAATTTGACTCTGCATCCACTCAAGTAACTAGGTAGGATGTCACCTTCTATATTAGCTAACTAGATTGCCCCACTTGTTGAGATCCTGTTGATGATCATAGGTCTGTAGCCAAGCTTCTCCAACTTGTGTGCATGTTACTTCAATGTGTATACTAAGACTAAATCTCCCACTTTCAAGCCCTTATCCTTCACATGGACATCAAAGTATTCCTTTTGTCTTTTCTTGGCTACGTATATTCCTGCAACTGTTCTTAATCTTGTTTCACCTAATCGTTCAAGATCAAAGATTCTAGATGAAATCTCGTGACCTGTCCATTGATGCTCTTGTGATACTTTCAATGTGGGTATCAAGAAGTCTGATGGTAGAACTACACTTTGGCCAAATATCATATGAAAGGGTGTGCCTTGGAGTACCGTTTTATAGGCAACTCGATATGCCCAAACAACATGGTGTAGTTTGTCCCAATCATAGCATTTATTGTTTACTAGTTTTGTCAATACATTACATAGTCTCTTGTTTGTGCTCTCAGCTTGTCTGTTAGCTTGTGGATGATAGGGGGCAGACTTCTTATGTATCACCAAGACTTCTTGGATAAGGTTTTCAATGACTTCATTCAAGAAGTGCATACCTCTATCACTTATTAACTCTATAGGTAACCCATACCTGGTGAACACGTTTTCAAATAAGGACTTAGCCATTGTTTGATCATCGTTCTTCATCGTAGCTTTTACTTCTACCCATTTTGTTAGATATTCCATGGCAAAAATAATGTATTCAACATGTGAACTCTTAGTTGGGTGATTAATAGGACCTACAAAGTCTATTCCCCACTTAGAGAATGCCCGATCGGCCATGATGGGTCTCAGTGGCATCTCATCCTTCCTTATTGGGTACTGATTTTGTTGACAAATATCATACTGCTTCACATAGGCATGTGCATCCATGTGAAGGGTTTGGCCACCAAAGACTTGCGAATAGAACTGCCTTGATCACATGGTCTGGTCCAAAATGTCCACTGCTACACCTTGGTGAGCAATTTCTAAGATCTTAAGATATTCACTCTCATGGAGACACAATCTTAGGTAGTCTCATCCACATTTGTATAAATTATCTCCAATGAAAGCGTAGTCTAGTGCTTCTTTCTAAGATCTTTCATCTAGACAATGTCCTCTCTTGAGGGAATGTTTTCGTCCTCAAAAAGGCTACCAAAGCTTCACTCCAATTTGGCACTAAAGACACTTGATAAAGAGTGGCATGTTCCATTGGTGGTCTAACAACAAAGATTGAGCATTTCTTGCAGATCCCATGGACACCTACTTCCATTGTTGGCCAATATACTCCTATTCTTTGTAGAGTTTGTAGGGTTCGGTGGTTAGAGTGATGTTGCTACGATGCACCTACATGTGCTATTTGCAACCATTTTGCATGCTCATCGTCATCTACACAGCAAGTCAATATGCCTTGATTGGTGTGCTTATACACATTGTCTCCCAGTATGTGGTATTTTTGAGACCTCACTACTTCTTTATCTTTGGCTTGCAGTATGGGATGCTTGGGTCCAAAGGTTAGAATATGCACTATAGGCACTACTTCTAGACCAAACAAGTAAGCATCAAGAAGGTCATTTGTGATCCTTGAGGGGATTCTTTTGAAGTTAGACTAGAAAGGTGATATGCCCTAAGGTGAGTCTTACCTTTCCTAACCACAACTTCAAAGTCATATTCCATCAATAAGAGAAACCATCTTACTAATCTCCCAGTATTGCAAGGTTTATTCACTAGATAGAGTAATATTTGATGATATATAAAAAATTTAAACTTATTTGCAAGCAAATAATATCCAAAATTTTTAACTGCATATAGCATGCCTAATCCTTCTCTTTTGATAGTGATATAACTTTGTTCAGCCGCATTCAATTGCCTACTTGCATAAGCTATTGGAAGATCCATATTACCTTCACCCATAGGTTGTGCTAATACACACCCAATAGCATAATTGGATGCATCCACATGAACATGAAATGGCTTGTTCCAATCTGGTGTAGTCAATATTGGCGTTGAACACAATCATCACTTAGGCTCATTAAAGGAGTTTTCACATTCTTCTATCCACTCAAAGTTAGTCAAAAGGTTGTACTTTGCAATGATTGGATACATGTGAATGAAACATCAATAATAGCCGTAATGCGCCATGAAAGCTTGTACTTCCTTGACATTCTTAGGCCTAGATAGCTGTCCAATCACTCTAACTTTATCCTCGTCCATGGATATTCCATTCTTTGACACTATGTGTCCTAGAATCTTGCCTTGCCTGACCATAAAAACACACTTTTTTGGGTTCAGAAAGACCTAATATTCTCTACATTTGTCAAGAAAATTTCTTAGCTCAGGTATATGTGTTTGTCTAATGTTGGAATAAGCACATAGATCATCAACATAGATTTCCAAATTTTTACGCAAGAATTCTTTAAACACATGACACATCAATTGTTGGAAGGTAGATGGTGCATTGGTGAGCCCAAATGGTATTACCTGAAATGCAAAAATGCCCTATTCTGTGATAGAAGTTGTCTTATGCCGATCTTCTGGGGCAATGGCCACTTGATTGTAGCTAGAGAACCCATCAAGGAAGTTGTATACTTACTTGCCTGCTACTCTTTCTAATAGATGCTCAGTGGTAGGAAGCGGATAACTATCTCTAATAGTGGTGGCATTAACCTTCTTCAAGTTAATGCATACACGTAACTTGCCATTCTTTTTGGGTACCATTACAATGGGGGAAACCCATTCAGTGTGCTCAATTTTATAGATAAATCCGGCCGGCTTCCTTGATCTTGGTAGCATAATTGTCATTATATGTGTATGGCTTCTACTTGGAGGGTGTAGCGGGGTACTTTGATACACCCTTAAAATAATATATTTTGTTTTGCTTTTCAAGATGCAGAAGCCAAGCACAAGGCAAGTTACCTCGATTTCGAACAAAAGGAGAAGGAGAAGAAGCGAAGAGCAAGAAAATGGAAGGGGGATCCAGCTCATGAAGAAGGCCAAATTTCCCATTTCACCTCTTTTCCCAAGTTGACTAAATTCCCATTTCACCTATTTTCCCAAGTTGCCTATTTTCGCATTTCACCTATTTTCCCAAATTGACTAATTCCCATTTCACCTCTTTTCCCAAGTTGCCCAAATTCCCAATTTCACCTATTTTCCCAAGTTGTCTAAATTCCCATTTCACCTATTTTCCCAAGTCGTCTAATTCTCCCAGTTGTCTAATTTTCCTAAGTTGTCCAATTAGTCGATTTTCTTAAGTTGTCCAATTAGTCGATTTTCCCAAGTTGACCAAATAGTCGATTTTTTAGCCAAATCTCTAAGTTGTCTAATTTTCCTAAGTTGACCAAATAGTCGATTTTTTTAGTCAAATTTTACAAGTTAGTCGACTTACTCAAAAGTTCACCAATTTTATGAAGTTAGTCTACTTACTTCAAAAGTAGTCTAATTTTTAAGAAAAGGGTGTACTTTTGATTTAGTCTACTTTTTCACTTGAAAAAGTGACTAAATTTCCCAGATCTCCATATAGTCTAAATTTTCAGCCTCTTGCATGCAGAGAACTCATGGACGGTGGACGGCGCCGAATACAAAAATTTGGAAGATAGTGACGGCGCAGGAAAGTGGACCAAGAAGGAAGCTTCCAGAGTACCAAAATTGTCAAAAGTGTCAGACGCTCTTTCCCAAAGAAGAAACTAATTTTGTCCCCTTTTGCTATCCTTCACTTTCAGAAAAACTATATAAGTAGACCTCTTCATCATCAAAAGGGGGGGGGGGGGGGAAGCAGAGACAAGCTCTGAGAGAGACTTGAGGAAGGAATGCAGAGCTGAAGCTTTGCCTTCTTTTGTGTGTGTAGAGCTCTTAGCTTACCACTAGTGCTCCACGTGGTAGAATTGGAATCAGCTAGCTTGGCACTCTGAGTGAGTAGTGGGCAAGCAGTGATTGGCCAATCTTCTTTTGGGAAGCTAGTTGGAAGACTAGAGTCTTGAACATGTGTGTTTAGAATCGAAGTCCAGCTTTGAGAATACAGGTGTATGCTTACGTCTCCTAATCCTCTTTTGAGCAAGTTGCTCTCCCTTTCACTTCCCTCATAATTTCAGCTTCTTTCTCTTATTTCACTGAGTCATTGTATATGATATTTTCCTTCCCCATTGAGTCTTCAAATTGCAACCCACAGTGCATATTGCACTTAAGAGGACACACCACATAGAGCATATAGATCAAGAAATTGATCTACAGAGGGTTTCGCTTATGAGATCATGGGAATTGTATGCAAGCATATGCTTGGGTCTACTCCTTTTAGGTACTTATGACTACATGTCAACACATCTCTAGATTCTCTTAATAAATCAATCAAATCCTTTTCCTCTTCCTCAATTAGGCCGTGTCCTATGTATGTGCCGTTGTCTCTTTGTTATCATAGGCCATTCATGTGAGAGTTTCTTGTTTAGGCATTTTGATCATGACTTTCCTATCCTTGACCTCATATTTCTTAAAATTTTCAAGGACTTCAAATAAAGATTCTTCCTTTTTTGATGGGAGTTATCTCTTCTTTCTTTTCTTGCCTTCACTATTGGTGGTTACCTATGTGGTCAACCTCACATCATTCGTAAGCTCGCCCTTGAGGGTGAGCTTCCACTATGTACAAGTATTCCTCTTCTGATGCACAAAAAGGATCCATAATAATTGATTCAAAGTATGAGTCTTTTGCTTGGTCAAGTTCATCTCTACTAAGCTCTCATTCTTTGATAACTGAATCACAAATGATTGGTTCTATAATGAAAATTGAAATGTCATAGCTGTGAAGAGAGATGGTGGATGCAATCCGAAGATGAGTTGGTGCTGCTACAATCGGCTTCACACCAACCAACTAAGACTTTAGAGTTGATTAGTAGACCCTTTGAGCTTCCTAAATCCACCAAAATATCAGCCAAGTACTTTGGAACATGTATCTCAAAAGTTTAACTCAAGACAGACTAGTTGCAAAATGACTAGCTCCCAAAACTTGCAATTTTTGAACATACACTGAAGGAAAAAATGAAAAGTGATCTCAACCTGGTAGGAATTAGATAAATTCCTTTTGGGCATAACAAATATACATAGCAAGCTTGCCAATCCAAGTGAAAACACTTCAGTTCATGAACTGAGTAGTGAGAACAAGATTCATCAACATCTGGAACATGCTTGCCATTCTCGAGGCTCTACAGAGATAGACCAGTGAGCAGTAAAATGCGGATATCTCTCAAAATATAAATCCCTGACACAAAATTTTGTATTAAAAAACTAGACGGTAAGAGAAATCCAACGCACATTAAAACTCTAAAAAAGGTTTAGTAGAGCTCGAGATATGAGCTTCTGAAGTTACTGCTCTGAGTGAGTATAGCAGAGAACAAAATGGAGAAGTAAAGAAAGATGAATGTATAGATTCACATATTATTACAACCACATTGGCAATGAATATTTGCACAATGGGAGTAGAATGATAGAGCTATGGAGTAAGCTCTTCAATCTCTACAAAATGACATGAAGTGGTTGCGTACAAGGCTTGCTATTCACCTCTTCCTTCTTGCTCTTTTTATAGCTTCTTTTGGAGGGATTTCTGAATTCGAATTCAAATGGCTCGACCTAAAAGTGATCCCCAAAGTTAGGAAATATTCCCTCAACTCACTAATTCGTGGTTTTAGCTAGTTAGAGCCACGATTTTGCTTTTTACATCATGGATGAGGTAAGCCATTCTTTTCCTTTTTTCTTTTTCACAATTACAAGAGATAAAATGTGCTCTTTTACAAGAGGTGTTCATATGTCTACACATATGGCTATAAATGAACATCATATCAAGCATGTAGCCTTGGGAAAAATGCACCAACAACTCCCCCTCAAGCCTAACATGCTTCGCCTCCAAATAAGTCTTCATTTGTCCTTGATTTCTTACAAGCCAATCATCAACTTGAATCTACTTAACTTTGTACCATCAAGAGCTTTAGTCAACATGTCTACACATTGCATATCTGTAGAGACATAGGATAGTTGAATATCCTTGCTCATTAGCTTCTCCCTTACATAATGGTAGTGGACTGCAATATGCTTGGTTCTAGCATGGTATAACGGATTAGCTGCAAGATGTAGTGAGCTTGTGTTGTCACAAAAAATGTGAGGTGTTGAAGAATGAAGTCCAAGATCTGTGTACAAAGACTTTAACCACATGGTTTCTTGAGTTGAATTAGCCAAACCTCTATATTGGGCTTCAGTAGAAGATAATTCCATGGTTGGTTGCTTCTTGGATGACCAAGAAATGATTTTTGAACCTGCAAATGATACATACCCGGATGTGCTTCTTTTATCATCTCTAGATTCGGCCCAATATGCATCTGAGTGGACCTTTAGCTCAATATCTGAAGTAAATGGATAAAACAAACCTTCATTCATGGTCCCTTTTAGGTACTTGAGGACTCTCTTGGCCGCTTCTATATGTGGTCTTCTTGGCTTATGCATAAACTGACTCAATATGCTAACACTATAGCATATATCCACCCTTGTGTGTGTTGCATAGTTCAAACTTCAAACCAAGCTTTGATAGCTTGTGATGTCTTCAATGGGCTCTCCTTCATAAGCACTAAGCTTATGATTTTGCTCCATAGGTGTACCTACACACTTGGTATTTTCCATCTTGAACTTGACGAGCATGTCATGCACATACTTCCTTTGTGTGATGTATATACCTGAATCTGTGTAGATCAACTCCAATCGAGCTTTGCGATCCATTCAATGCAACATCTCCCACATGTGTAATCTTGTGCTCAGTGTCATTCCCTATCTCTACATGTCCTTGAGTTATGAGTGAGTGTAAATTAAAAAAAAACATCTTTATTGCAACTCATATGGTTGCTACAACCACTATCAATGTACCATGTAAAATCTGAATTGACTCTTTCATTTGAACCATACATCATAAGCAAGTTCTCATTTTTTGAATTTGTTGAAGTACTAGCATAATTTACCTTGGTTCCTTTTGTATCTTTGATTGCCTCCTCCTTTGGACCAACAATCTCTTGCATAATTGCCTGATTTTCCACAATTGTAGCATTCGCCATTGGATGCTTCTCTTCCATGTGATCTTGCTCCTCTTCCTCTACTCCTTCCTCTTCCTCTTGATCCATAGCTTTGGTTGGAGCCTTCTTGGTTGCTTGATCTTGAGCTTGACCTTCCTCTGGGATTTTTGTCCACCTCTTTTTCCTTTGCCTCTACCTGCATAGAAAACTTGGGCTTGGCTGCCCTCTTATTGTGAACCTCCTTGGTTCATCTCCTCGGTCACATTCAATGTGACTAATTGATCAAATTCTAGTAGGGAATCCCTCACATAAACTGATGTGGTGAATGCTTTCCACCTTTCATCCTCTCTCAAGCCATTCATAGTATGCATGACAAGATCGTCATCTTTGATTGGGATCCCAATTGAGCTTAGGGCATCTGCAAGCTCCTTAACCTTCAAAATGTACTCATTTATGTTAGTACTTGGTGCTTTCCTAAGACTATTTACCTCATTCTTGAGCTAAATCTTCCTTGCTTTGGTTGATGAAGAGTACAATCTCTCTAAGGTTTCCCAAACCTTCTTGGATGTGTTCAAGTCTTTTATATGCCCTATCATGCTATTGCTTATGTGTTGGGATAGAATGAATATGAATCTCCTATCCCTTTCTATCCATTCATTAAGTGCCTTGACCTGCCCTTGAAGTGGTGGATCATGTACATCAGGCATTGGCTCCACGACGCTCACTAATCCCCACAATCCTTTGCCCATAATGTAGTTGCTAACTCTAAATTTCCATGCTTGATAATTGCCTTTCTCTAACTTCTCTATTTTGTTGATATATTTAGGTAGTGATGTGTGTGAACACTCTACGATCGTCGGGGCACTTTTTTCCCTTTTTAGGAGGTTTTCCCCCCGGCTTGTATATACGCCTATTTCCCTAACGGGCCACTTATCTTTGTACATTCTAGTGGTAATACATTCAGTATTGTGTGTTGTGCTCCAAGCTTCTTCTTTTTCCTTGTGCTATTTGTGTGCTTTCACAAACGTTTAACTCCAACAATTGGTATCAGAGCAGGCCGTCGCTTCATCTAGGGCGTCCTCGACACCTCTTCCATCATAGTCTTAGAATCACACAAAATTTGGTAAGCATAGTGAGGGTGTTTCAGAGATCAAAACTGCTTCACTTTTTGGTGTCAAAATCGCGATCTGAGCTCGTTTTGGCCTTCGAACACACTATCATAGTGCGTATGTAGGCTATATTTGTCTTTTTGTGCCAAATATACATACCAGTTTTGATTTGCGAGTATAAGCATCTTGAAGTTTGCTACAACTCTAGTAGAACTCACTTGGGTAGATTTGTTGAAATTTTTCAGATACAATCATTTTTTTGCATCAAGGTATTTTAATAAGTGGCCATGATTGAAAACAATGATGTATTTTGTATGTTGGCTATTGAGGATAAGTTGGATGGTACAAATTACCCATTGTGGGCTTATATGATGCATCATGTATTGGTCACAAAAGGACTATGGAATATTGTGCACGATGTTGAAAGACATACTATTACACTTGCGAATATAGGTACTGCAAATACAGGTGCTGGAGCTGATGGAGATGGTGTCAAAGATGATGATATTCTATAGATTCCTGTTCGTGTTGTTGTGCACCTACTATAGAGCAAATTCGCTGGGATGGCAAAGATGCTCAGGCATATGCATTGATAGCTTTGTCTGTCAAACATGCCATTATTCCTTACATTTGCTCTTGTAGAACAACTAAGGATGCTTGGGATACACTTACCACATTGTATCAGGCTACGAATGAGGATCTTGTTTCTTATCTTCGAAAATAGTTGGAGAGTGAGAGCATGAATGAAGGTGATTCTATGGACATTTTTCTAACAAAGATCAAGGATTTGACGTAACAATTGATTTCTGCAGGTGAAGTCCTTCTTGACAGTTCACTTGTGCAAACTGTTCTGAATGGTCTTCCCAAGGCATATGAGAGTTTCGCTTCCACTCTTCGTTTGATGATGAAAGGCAATCCAAATGCCTTAACATTTGAAGAGTTAGTTTTTGTTTTGTTGCAAGAAGACCAGTCTAGGCAGAACAAGTATATTATGCATGTTGCAGATCAAGCTTTCCTAGCTAATTAGAAGGGAAAAGGAAAATGGAGCTCTTCTACTAGTAAGCAAAAATCTGCAAACACTGCACATTCGAAGAGAGAGGTATAAAGCTAGGATTGTTGCAAAGGGTTATGCATAAGAAAGAGGCATTGATTTTGATGAAACCTTGCTCCTACTTGTCGAATGACTACTATTCGTAGCATTTGTGCACTTGTAGCTCATCATGGTTGGAATGTACATCAATTGGACATTAAAATCACATTTCTGAATGGTGAGTTGCATGCAGAAGTGTATGTTTTTTACTCCCATAGCTTTGTGCACAAAAGGCATGAAAACCAGGTGTGCAGGTTAAGAAAGGCTTTATATGGTTTGAAACAAGCACCACGTGCTTGGTATGAAAAGATACATGCCTATCTGATTGCACATGGTTTTGAGAAGAATCCAACTGAAAGTACCTTATATGTTAAGCATGCTAATGATGTGCTTCTTATTATTGTGGTGTATGTTGATGACATGCTGCTCACTGGTCATCATGGCACACATATTGCTGATTTCAAGACTGATTTACATGCCTTATTTGAGATGTCTGATTTGGGGCATTTGCATCACTATTTGGGCACTCAATTTATGCAAGTTGATGGTGGAATGGCTTTGTGTCAAATGAAATATATTGACACATTATTGCAACATTTTGGCCTTGAAGACTGTAAGCCTATTGCCACTCCTATGAAGACAGGTTTACGATTGAGTCTTCATGATGTTGGAGATGCATTTGATGCTATCCTCTATCAGCAGGCTGTTGGATGCTTGATTTACTTATGCATTACTCTGCCAGATATTCAGTTTGTCGTCTCATAAATGAGCAGGTTTATGCATTGCCTAGGTGTCAAGCATTGGTAGGTGTTTAAGCGCATCTTTTGCTATTTGAGTGGTGTTGATGTATAAAACACCACAAGAACTAAGATAAAGTGATATTAGAACACCTCTGTAATCATCATTAGCTTAGTAACACTCTCAATTTGAAAACTTTACCACCAAACTTAGTGAAATAAAAAATTTCACTTTTCAGAAATCTGCACCTTTTCTTCAAGCTTCAAATCTGATCTGTATTAGCTTAATCTTTGTAAATTCTTTTGTTCACTTGCTAATAGAAGTTCTTGCTAATGTTAAGTAACACATACCAAGCAAAACTTTCAAGTAATACCATCAAAATCTTCTGATTTCACTTCAATATTTGAACTATGTCTGAAATCTGAAAAATGACTTCATCGATTTGACATACCTTCACTGTTAGACTCATTTCTCTGAGTACATGTCCCGTTTTGTAAAGATCTTTTGAAAAATTGTAGTAGAAGGTAATAGACTCAAAATGAGCTATGACTCATAAAAAACTTTACACTGTACTGTGAGATCTGACCTTAAGAAGATCAGGGAAAAGTGCGCCAGAAAATTCGTAACTGTCAACTAACTTACACACTGATATGAAATCTGTTAGAATTCAACACACAAGAGGAATTAGACCAAATCCTTTTACACAAACATGTGTTAACTATTAGAGAAGATGTGTACAAAATGGCTTGGCCTCATTCTGCTCATAGCCATGGAAAACTCTCATACATTGAGTAGTTCCTCCTCAACATCTCTCTCAGAAAAAACCCGACTTTTCTCTATTCACACAAGGATTACAAAATTGAGTTCTGTATATGTTTTTCAACTCAAATTAACTTATATACATGTAGTTTACATACTCCTAGACTCAACTCGTAAGTTTTGAAGTTCTATGTCAAGACTAGAGTTTAATTTTGCACTAAATTACAAGAGTGAATTTATCCCTTCACCTAGGCTTAGTTTTCTGAATGCTTTGCCTTCAATTCTCTTTGTCTTTCTTCTTCCTTCATATCTCTTCATAAATTCATGTCTAATTAGTGAGTGAAGTCCCAACATCTCCCCCTTAATCACTAATTAGCATGCTCTGACTTCTTCATGTAATCTTCTTCTCTTTTATTCCTGCCATCTCTTTGAATCTACTTGTCTTCACTCCATCCAAGCTCTTTGTCATAATATCTGCAATCTGATCTTTTGTAGAAGTGTATACCACTTCAAGCTCCTTCTCCATTACCTTTTCTCTCAAGAAATGATATTGAATCTCTATGTGCTTTGTTCTTGCATGAAATACAGGATTTGCTGCAAGATATAATGAACTCATATGATCTCCATGTATGATAGGTATACCTTGATCAATATCCAAGCTTTTGAACAAGGTCTGCATCCATATCACTTCTTTTGCTGCTTCCACAAGTCCTTTGTACTCAGCTTCTGTTGATGATAAAGCCACTCTATGTTGCTTCTTTGAACACCAACTCACTAGTTTATCTCCTATGTATATCATATACCCATGTGTTGACCTTCTATCATCTTGACTTCCTACCCAATCTGAGTCACTATATGTTCTCAGTCTTGTATCTGATGTAAATGGATAATATAACCCTTCCTTCAAAGTTCTTTTGATGTATCTAAGAACTCTTTGACCTGGAATCCAATGTGGATCCTTTGGACAATGCATGAACTGAGAAAGAACTCCCACTGCATAACTAAGATCAGGTCTTGTTAGTGTAGCATAAATCAAGCTTCCCACTAAAGGTTGATACTTTCTCATATCTTTGAACTCTGCACCATCATATTTGCTCAGTTTATGATTGACCTCTAGTGGTGTTGATGCCTCTCTGCAATTCTCCATATTAAACTTCTTTAGAAGATTCATAAGATATCTTTCTTGTGATACATATATGCCATGTTTAGCATAAGTGATTTCCATTCCAAGAAAATATGATAACTTTCCTAGATCACTTATCTTGAATTCCTTCTCAAGTAATCTCTTCACCTCCTTGATTCCTTCATTTGAAGTACCTGTAATTATAATGTCATCGACATAAATACAAATGTAGATCATACCTGCATCTGTTCTCTTAATAAGTAAACTTGCATCTGCCTTTGAAATTTGATATCCAAGATCATTAAGATACTTCACAAGTCTATAGTTCCAAGCTCTTGGAGCTTGCTTCAAACCATAAAGTGCTCTTCTCAATCTGCAAACATAATTTGGAAACTTATAATCTGCAAACCCTTGAGGTTGCTCCTTGTAGACCTCATCTGATATATATCCATTCAAAAATGCATTCTTTATATCCAATTGACTCAATGTCCATCCTTTTGATGCTGCAATAGCAATGATTGTCCTTGTGGTTGATATCTTGGCTACAAGACTGAATGTCTCATCATAATCTATGCCATGATTTTGAGCATAGCCTTTAACCACCAATCTAGCTTTGTATCTGGCTATTCTTCCATATGCATGCTTCTTTATTTTGCAAACCCATTTATTTCCAATCACTTTCTTACCATTAGGTTTTGGAACAAGTTCCCAAGTTTTATTTTCTTCAAGTGCATCAAACTCTTCCTTCATTTCTTCTTCCCATTGTCTCTTACCTTTTGCTTCATCATAGCTTTGAGGCTCTTCATCTTCCTTAATCAAGTAAGCATAGTTTTTCTGAGTCAAATAAGAAGTATCATAAGAATACCTTGTAGGTTGTTTCCTCATTCTGGTTGATCTCCTTGGTTCACACTCTTCATGTGTATTTGGATATATTTCTTGATCAAATCTTGGTTCATCTTCATTTCTTATATATGATCCAACTCTGGATGTGCTCGCTTGCATATGATCTTCATCTCCATCTACCTGCATATATGATTTACCTCTTTCACTTCTTCTTACCTCTTCTTCAAATGTTTCAAGGTTACAATCTTTATCAGCATACCAACTCTTCTGTTCATCAAATGTCACATCTCTAGAAACAATAAATTGTTTGGTTAGAGGACTCCATAGCCTATAACCCATCTGCTTTTCATCATACCCAATAAACAAATATTTTTCAGCCTTTGGTTCAAGCTTATGTCTGAGTTGTGATGGTACATAAGCATAGGCAATTGATCCAAACACCTTACAATGATCAAGTGTTGGTTTCTTACCCCACCATGCTTCATAAAGGGTCATTCCATTTAGAGCTGCACATGGTAACCTATTCACAAGATATGTAGCTGTATTTACAGCCTCAGCCCAAAGATAATTAGGGCAATTCTTTTCTTTTAACATTGCTCTTGCAAACTCAACCAATGTTCTATTCCTCCTTTCTGCCACCCCATTGTGTTGAGGTGTATACCTGCAAGTTACTTCTCTCTTGATACCTGCATTCCAAAGATAATCATTGAATTCTTGGGAGAAGTATTCTCCCCCTCCATCAGACCTCAATCTCTTGAGCGTTTGACCTGTAACTCTTTCTGCATATGCATGAAAATGTTTGAAAGCTCCAAATACTTCTGATCTTTCCTTTAAAACATAAATGGTTATCCACCTTGTAGCATCATCAATAAAAAGAACATAATACCTAGACCCATTGATTGATCCTTCTTTTGTTGGTCCCCATACATCTGTATGTATGAGCTCTAGAAAACCATCATGCTTGAAACCTTTCTTCTGAAATGATAACCTGTGTGCCTTTCCCATCTGACAAGCTTCACACTTGTAGATCATATGTTGGCTTTTTACATTTGGTAGCCCTATTACAGATTGATTCTCCACCATGGTTTTAATTCCTTTTTCATTGAATTGTCCTAACCTCTTATGCCAGAGGTCTAACTCTATAAGTACTTCATCACCATGTGTGATCAGGGTTTGACAAACATTCCCTTGCACTTTGAGAGTAAAAAGTCTACCTTCCTTTTTACCAGAGACAATTTGATTGTATTCATCCTCTGGATCTTCAATAAATACCCCTTCATTTGTAAATCTGACTTGAAGACCTTTCTCCACTATTTGTCCCACACTAATCAGATTCTTTGGTATTGTTGGGACATACAAAACATTTGTTAACAAATCAGCTCCACTCCTACACTTCACTTTTCCTACTGAATGCACATTATGTTTTGTATTGTCACCTGTTTGTACTGTATGACTTGAAATACCTTCTTCCAATTCTGATAACAATTCTATATTACCTGACAAATGATTTGAACAACCAAAGTCAATATAAAATACCTTGAGATCCTCCTTCTGTGATGTACTTATTGAATTCATCATCAATGTTGTATGATTGTCATTCTGTGTATCATTTGCATAGTTGTAATAGGTAGTGTTATAAGACTGATTCTGATTCCAATTTCTTCCACCACCTCTACCAAAACTTCCTCTTGAATTCTGTCTTCCTCTTTGAAATTGATTCTAAAACCTTCCACCTCTTCCTCTGCCATTATTGCTTTGATTTTGATTTGATTCTTGTCAGTTATGCCAACAATCATAGGCTAGATGATTGCTCAGTCCACAAATCCAGCATGTCTTCTTGTTATTGTTCTGATTTCCTCTACCTCTTCCAGTTCCTCGACCTTTACCTCTGCCAATACCTCTTCCTCTTGCATAATTTGCTTGAGTAGTCAGCTCTTCTTCATCCTTTGCTTTACCTTTCTCACTTCTCTTCTTATTCTTTGCATACATGGAAAAACTATATCCTTTATCTCCATCTGACTTCAAGTATTGCTCAAATGTGAGCATCAGCCCAAGCAATTGATTTAATTGTGGCACATAATGATTTAATGAAAGTTCAATTGAGAGTACAAAAGGTTTCCACCTCTCATCTCCTCTCAACCCTGCAAACAATTGTGCTATCAACCTATGATCTTCAATATCCTCATCAATAGATCCAAGACTATCTGCTAAGTCCTTCATCTTAGTGACATAATCACTAATACTCTGATTTTGCTTTTTCTTAAATGTGGTGAACTCTGACCATAAGATAGCCTTCCTAGCTTTAGTAGTGTTTTGAAAGTGATCTTCCAAAGCATTCCATATGTCTTCAGCTATTTCTAATCCTCTGATATGTGGTAGCAAATGATCTGTGATAGTGTTATATATATAAGCCCTTGCACTTGCATCTCTCTTCTGCCATAGCTTCAAAGCTTCTAGTTCTTCTTTCCTTGGTTGACTCTCATCTTTAAATTTAGGCTTTTCTTCTTCACCTGTCACATATATCATTAGATCCTTACTCATAAGTATGGCTTCCATTCTCATTACCTAAGCAGGATAATTATCTCTGTCCAATTTGTCAATAGATACATGATCTTCCATAGTCTTCTTGATTCTGCTGCAACCTGTGAGTATAAGGTTAAAGTATGATACCTTTTGTAGATCTTTACCCTTGAGAATAACTTCGAAGCATTCCTCTGATGTCTTTTGTTGTTGAACACCTCAGTTTTCACCTCTTTAATGAAGAACTCTTCAATTCCTCTTGTATCTGCTCCTCCTTTCACTCTTGAGGACCTTTCTGCTCTGATACCACTTGTTGATGTATAAAACACCACAAGAACTAAGCTAAAGTGATATTAGAACACCTCTGTAATCTTCATTAGCTTAGTAACACTCTCAATTTGTAAACTTTACCACCAAACTTAATGAAATAAAAAATTTCACTTTTCAAAAATCTGCGCCTTTTCTTCAAGCTTCAAATCTGATCTGTATTAGCTTGATCTTTGTAAATTCTTTTGATCACTTGCTAATAGAAGTTCTTGCTAATGTTAAGTAACACATACCAAGCAAAACTTTCAAGTAATATCATCAAAATCTTCTGATTTGAATTCAATATTTGAACTATGTCTGAAATCTGAAAAATGACTTCATCGATTTGACATACCTTCACTGTTAGACTCATTTCTCTGAGTACACGTCCCGTTTTGTAAAGATCTTTTGATCAATTGTAGTAGAAGGTAATAGCTTCAAAATGAGCTATCACTCATAAAAAACTTTACACTGTACTGTGAGATCTGACCTTAAGAAGATCAGGGAAAAGTGCACCAGAAAATTCGTAACTGTCAACTAACTTACACACTGATATGAAATCAGTTAGAATTCAACACACAAGAGGAATTAGACCAAATCCTTTTATACAAACATGTGTTAACTATTAGAGAAGATGTGTACAAAATGGCTTGGCCTCATTCTGCTCATATCCATGGAAAACTCTCATACACTGAGTAGTTCCTCCTCAACATCTCTCTCAGAAAAAACCCGACTTTTCTCTATTCACACAAGGATTATAAAATTGAGTTCTCTATATGTTTTTCAACTCACATTAACTTATATACCTGTAGTTTACATACTCCTAGACTCAACTTGTAAGTTTTGAAGTTCTATGTCAAGACTAGACTTTAATTTTGCACTAAATTACAAGAGTGACTTTATCCCTTCACCTAGGCTTAGTTTTCTGAATGCTTTGCCTTCAATTCTCTTTGTCTTTCTTCTTCCTTCATATCTCTTCATAAATTCATGTCTAATTAGTGAGTGAAGTCCCAACAAGTGGTACCCGACTACTTGGGTTATTTTATCCCAATGGGGGATCACTACCGCTAGATTTGCATGCTTTTTCTAACTCTATCTGGGCTAGTTGCTATGACACTTGTGTGTCCACTAGTGTCTTTTGCTTCATGCTTGGTAGCTCATGTATATCTTGGTTGAGCAAGAAGAAGCCTAGTGTGGCCACTTCCAATTGTGAAGCTCTGTATAGGGAAGCTTTCACATCGACTATTGAGTGTGTGTGGCTCAGACGCCTTATGGCCAATTTGGGTGTTGGTCTGTCTTCTTGCACCACCATCTTCACTGATAGTCAGAGCACATTGGCAGTTGCAAGGAATCCTATGTTCCATGCTTGCACTAAGCAGATTGAGGTGCATTATCATTATGTTAGGGAGAGGTTCGCTATTGGGGAGATCAACTTGGAATATGTGCCCACGCAGGAGAGATACCCAATATATGCTCACAGTTCTTAACTTTTCTCTGCACCAATATAGGGACTTAAAATGAAATTTTGCAGACTTATAGTAAACTATAAGAGATACCCAGCAAGATTTAAATAATCCAAAATTGATATTCCAATTGGGATAACCACCCTCTACAAGACGGACTATCTGTTTGCAACACTCTTTGCCTATGTGCAAAGATATACCTTCACAAAGTTGGCACTTTCTCACAACTCACTCAATCAAATAACTTGAAACTTTGGCAAAGTTCAGGGCACTATATGAAAGACAAAATGAAGCTTGAAATCAATGAAGATGAGTACAATGAGAGAGCAAGGCATCTTTCCAATCTCATACAATCAAATCTGGAAAAGCCTAAGTACACCTCTAGATAGAGAGGAGCAAAATCATGAGAAAATGAGGTAAGCAAGCACGGGGGCTGCTTGCTGGAGTTTACGACTTCACTAAACTAAGTGGGAAACTTGTGGAATGCATAAAAATCAAGAAACAAAGATGGGATGATGCTTATATAGAGGTTTACTTTTCCTACAATCTATCTAACCACCCACCAATCAATGTAGGTGCACTTTTTGGTGGTTGATTGGATGAGATTTGAATTTTATTAAGTTTGGTGGAGCTTCTAACTTTATTACATGACTTTGGGTCCTCCTTTTTGATTGGTCCACTTGCAAAACTTGTGGTTGATCTCTTTTGCATGATTGAGACTTGATTTTCAACAAAACTCTCTAGAGCTCCCTTAGCCTCCTAATCCCCCTGAAGGTCAACGAGCTTTCCAACACACTCTAGAGCTCAAAAAACAGATTTCGTATGAAAACGTTATGCCAGTTCAGGCTCCTGTGGGTAAACAGAGAAGCAAAAGCTCTCAAGATATTTATGTATTTGTTTAAGGCCTCCTTAATTGTAAAGGTAAAAGATCTTGAAAAAATGCCAAAATTAGCCCCTGCTAAAACTCAAAGAACTTTACCTCAAGACACTTTTCTTAACACCATTATGGCATAGGAACTTTCTGCTCTTTTGTCAAGGATAAATATTAGATTGTCTTCATTTCATGGTGGTGTTAATGAAGATTCTTAAGATCATGTACAAAGATTTCTTTTAATTTGTAAGAGCAACGGCTTACAACAATAACAATATGCCTTCCTTGCTCTCTTTCCATCAACACTTGAAAGATTGGCCGACAAATGGTTCAACCAATATGCATAGAACCATTTCCAAACATGGGAAGCATTGAGAACCGAACTCACGGAAGCATTTCGGCTAGGTAGCTCTACAAAAAGAACATTAAATGAACTTGAGAATCTAATTTTGCATATGGGAGAATCATTTTTAGAACTTATGACATGGGCAAGATCCCTCATGACAAGATTGTCAGAACCAGCAAGGGATTTCCTTGTCAAGAAATGGATGGAGAAAGAATTGCCAAAATCCTCACAACAGAAGCTGAGAGGGATTTTGCGATCAGATGCCACTTTAAGAGAATTTAAAGCTGCTCCCACAAGGATTGAGGCTGCATGGGTTCATTTTGGAACAAAACCAGGTAAGAATTTCCCTCAAGATAAAGATGTTGTGACAACCTTGAGAAGGGAACTAGAAGCCTTAAAGCTTCAAAGAAATCAAGAAGAAGATAAAGGTACCTCAGAGCACTCACATAGGAAAAGAGCTTGAAGAACTAAAAACATTAAGGGAGGTAAGAACTGGACTATGGTGTTCTCTCTGTACTACTGAAGGACACACATCATAAGAGTTTCCAAGGAGGCTTACATGTTAGTTTTGTTGAAAGGGTGGCCATGTGGCCAAGGATTGTTATTTTTCCAGGGTCTTGGGAACTAGAATATGATGTCAGGACAACCACCAGAAGGTCAATGGGTAGGAGTGGCTCAATTCTCCTTGCTTGGACAACCACTCATGCCGTCCACTGCAACACCTTCTGTAAAAACTTTTTACACCAGTCAAGGACATCAACAACAAGAAGGTTGGCCTCGTCAAAACTAGCCACCTAGACCTATAATGTGTTACTGATGTGGGGAGTGTGGACACTTCCAAAGTAAGTGTTCCCTTCCCAAAGATGCCTCACCATGCAAAAATTATCCCGACACGAGGGATCATTATGAGAAGAACTACCCGAAGTCAATGCCATCCCTAAGCATACAATCTAACTCTTGCCCCCTACATACGATCACAGTAACTAATGATGAGGGCAATGTAGACTCTCCAAGTGCCTGAGTGGTCCAGCTTGAGGAACTTCCCGGAGTTATGATTGGGGCACAAAAGCAGAAGGCAGCCTTGATTTCCGAGTTTAAAACAGATATCGAGAGTGAATCCGAGCAATCCTCTTCTAATGGAGACTTGAGCAACTCATTATATGTTGTTTCTCAAGAGAATTCTTCAGAGTCACGAGTCACTCAAAGAGGAAACTCAAGAAGATGAGGGTACAACTACAATTCAGACCACGACCACAGTGACCCAATCAACAAATGTAGCGAATGTGGCAGCTACGATGGAGGTCATCATCTCCAGGATTTGAGCATTTCAGGTAAGCTACAAGACTCCTTCACTCTAGAGGAATTGGGCACTATGGGACTTTTCAAGATAGCAAAAGCCACTCTGCCTTCCTGCAGTGACCCCCAAACTTGTGGTACAAAGATTCTAAACCTCTTCAAATCATTTCCATCCCTTTATGGGGCAGGTTCACTAAGGAGAAGCTGGCCATTATGTTAGGTAGCCAAAATATTTCAGAAACGAAGAAAGCAGGGAATTGTGCTGAATTACTAGTCAGAGATATCTTACAGACATGTGCAACTAACTTTTCAATTGCAAATTGTAATCAAAGGCTTCTCTTATTCAAGGCTTTCTTTCTACTTAAGGACAATTGACACTTCACAGATATAAAAATCTGTGAGCCACTCCTCTGCTTCGTGCATGCAAAACCATATCCCTATTATAAAACCCTTCTTCAGATGTTAGCTAAAAGAAAGAAGCGCTATGGGTAGCAGGTAGCAAAGAAAGCTCTTACCTTCAAAGTTGTAGGAGGTCATATTATGTTGTACATCTGTAGGTACTTTTCAACACTTCATTCAAAAGATGTGTCATGCCTCCAAACAACCTCATAATGCTCATCCTCAGAAGAAACGAAGATCAAAGATCCAAAAGGATTCTAGGGAGGCGCTCGATTCTCTCCCCATCGATTAGCAAGGGTATGCCTACACTACAATGAAGGTATGCACATCATCAAATACTCCATTTCCACCCATTTGTCTCATGCCTACTACATCTAGGAAGGAATATCCAGTTGTTTCATCTCCCTTACCTTCACACACGTCACACTACACATCAGACACACCTACTATCAAACCCCATTCCACTTCATCTCCGACCCCATCCACTCACATAACCATCTATCCACCTATCAATCCCATCCACTTACAATTTCAAGTCTTACCTACACCTCCACCATCTCCTCAAAACCCACCTACACCACCCCATTGCCACCACATCCACCCCAAATATCTATCCCTCGAAGTGACACACTCCTTCCTCCCACTCATAGTGAGCACACCATTCAGCAACCACCATTTAATATCATACCCCTACCCCATCCATTGACATTCTCTCCTAGTAGGCACAACCTAGCTACTGAAATGCCTTCGGATCCCATACTTGACTCCCTCTAGCCTACCATTTCACAGGTATATAGAGGCATCAACCTTGAACACCTCTTAAGAGAAGGCACCTCAGAAGTTCCAGAGCTCCAGAAAACCTTGAAAAAGGAAAAATATGAGCAAAATGTTCTTTTTAGTGTCCATGTGAAAGGCCAAATGGCCATCGGACACTTCTTTGTATATGTTCTTTAATAAAACATATAGTGGCCTGGTCAGTCACGGACGGTAAGTTCGACCGCATTTGTAAGACCTAGGAAGTCTGTCTTCGTGCTCCCTGTGTACTGTGTTTTCTGTGTATTCTACATCCTCTGTGCGGAGTACTGTGTGCGGCCTCAGGAGCTCGGTTTTCTACTCTGAGCATATCGTCGTGGAGCTCTCGAGAAGGAGAGCGCACTGTGGTGCATCGCCGTTGAAACACTTCACAAAAGTTATGGGCCACAATTCTTGATCACTTGAAAGGTATGGCGCAAATGGACGTTTCAAAAATAGATTTATAGAAATTGCTGAATTTTTTTTTGAAGATAGGCATAATTGTATCAATTTAGAACATCGACTATGGACTCATATTTGTATGTTGAATGAGGAATGTCTCAGGGTGTCCCTACTCACCAAAGAAATGTACATGTAGATAAAAGAATTATCTGAGTGCTTCAAGGATGCAAACATGGCTGAGGAAAAATCAAAGAATCTAGAAGCATTTTTGGAGGATGAAGAAGAGAAGAAAAGGAAATTGAAGGCTGAGAACAAGGATCTTAAGAAAGAAAACAAGAAGTTACATGCAAAGAATTCAAGCTTAAGAAAGCAGAGAGATGCCTTAAAGTCAAAATTTAATGTCTTAAAGTCACTGCTTTCTTCTTTTGACACAGAGAAAGTCCCCCAAGCTCAAGCAGAAGATGAAGATCAAGAGGAAAATCCAGCTGAGAATAGGAGGCCTGGAAAAGAGCCTACAGGTGGCTAGCAAACTTATCATTTTGGCTAGTAGCATAGATTTTATTGCTGCACAGTATCCTACTATTTCATTCTGTACTAGTGTTATAGTATTTCACTTTCTATTATCAGAAACTCTTTTGCAGAATTATATTTGACCCTTCATGGGGACATCTCTATCTCCTTATTTTCATGTAATCACTCCATTCTGTTCTCTTGAGTTCTATTGTTGTAATAAGTGAGTATTTTATTTTCCCTTTCTCTCCAAGGAGGAGAGATACTAGTGACGAGCAACCTATAGAATAAATTTTTTGAAGAACAGAGAAAAAGGCAAAAGATACTCCAACTGGGTACCAAGAAGCCCAAATACCAGAGTTGGGTGCCAAGACATCCATAAGTTGGGCACCAAGATGTCCAGAAGCTGGTTTTGGGCACCAAGACATCGAAAAGCTGGAGTTGGGCACCAGGGCATCGAGATGCTAGAATTGGGCATCGAGGCACCCAAGTTCTAGAGAAGGCTATCGGCACACCCAGATTCATCAAGGGACAAGCCTTGGAAGACAATAAGAAAACCTGACAAGGCGACAGAGTGGATCTCAACCACTCGTCACTACAAGACTAAGTCTGGTACTGGTAGCCATGCTAACAATCAAAATTGCCTAGTGCATTAACTTTCCATTACTCTTATGTAAAAGACTCTCCTATTGTAACATGTTCCTCACCTCTCTCCTATAAAGAGGGGAAGCCTCAAGAGAAGAGCATATAGTACACACTACACACTACACGAGACTATAGATGATAGATACCTAGAGAGAGGGAGTGCAGGCTTAGAGCTCGTAGAGACCCGAGAGACCTATCTTGCTTATGTTGCTTGCTTATGTTGCTTATGTGAGAATAATTGGGGATTGAGTTCTATTGTTCCATTGTTCTGTGTTTGTATGACAAGTGGTATGATTAGTTGATGGTTTGCATGGACTGTGTTACATTTGGTTGTTGACTGGTGATATACTCTTCTCTTGTTGTGCAATATCGCACTCCTTGTTGGTTGTTGTCTTGTGTTCTATTTGTTGCATGCATGTTATATATGCTATTGTGAATCTTAACTCCTAAGTATAGTTGGTAGTGATGATATGGAGGATTCTCAGTGATAAGTGTATATTACTATAATGTGTGTTAATGTGCCCATGTGCTTAAATGTGCTCCAGGAGTAGTACATTTTGCATTCCCTACACCCACACACTTCACACTTCAGCATCTACACTTTACCACATAGTTTCTGGCTTGAGGCTATCATGTGTGAAGCATATGTACTTATGTTGTAAAGTCCTTTTTGCTCTATTGCCTCGATCAACATCCGCGAGACCAACGTCCGCAAGTAAACACACATAGAGTGTTTGACGTTCAACCTCCCAGCCATCGCCCGAGCGGCTGTTCCTCTTCCCTTCAGAACTACCACATGATGTGATAATCCCTTCTCTAATCAAAGAGATCCCCCTTTTTTCCCTTCTTCCAAGTGGGTATCATACCCTCGGTGATGCCATGTGGCATCTTTGCCACATCACTCAAGAGTGTGCATCCATAATATGACATTTCCTTCCCCTTGAAAGCCTTTTCGTCCTCGAAAATGTAACTGAAATGTCCGTAATGGTAGAAGAAAGTGCTCCGACTCCCCTGAACCCCATGTACTCTATGTACATGGTCATCTCTGTGTGCTGTTTCCCCGTATCGTTCCCCTTAAGAAGTCTCATATGAGATCATCTCAAAGGTGGGAAACTGTCTGAGTGGTGCCTATTATCTCCCATATACACTCAACTTCCAAATTATCACTCCCATAACATACAACATCATCCAAATGACCTAAGTCCATATGATGTATCTTCTATGGAGTAATAGTATGAGAAGCAAGTGTAAAGTGCCAAACTTATAAGCTTGACCGTACCATAGTGGAGATAATAAACCATAGAATCCTATGAAATATAGAACAAAGTCCCATAACAAGTGACTCCAAACCCATCTAAGACTAAATGATAGATTGCCCTCATAACACTCCAGGTCTTCCTAACCTTGAGTGTGCTCACAACTAATAGTTTTCTCTAAACTACCTTGTGATTATGCAATTCCACATCTAGCTCATATATAAGAATTTCTTGATGGTAAAATGAAATCTTTACATTTCATCAACCCAGAAGTCTGTGGTTTGTCATCCTAAATTTACCATTGGACTAAGTTCTATTGGAAGAGCATTGGCACTTTTGCAAACTCAAATATTTCTCTTCCCTGTAGTTTGCCATATGAATGCAAAAAGCATTCCCTTTGAGATTCAGATAATCCCTAAGTACCCATCCTCCTAACTGATGTTTACACATCATGCTCATGATGTAACACCAACTAAGAGTTTGGTACCTCCATAGGTCCTAGAAACCCTAAAGAGAGAAGTCATAACTCTACTCCCAGTCTAACTAATGTCAATAACTAGATCATCTCATCTAGTCAAGGACCATCACTGAAAATAGCATAACTGCTTCTTTCTAGAGTTTACAAGTGAGACTCAATCTAACCATCATGATTAACTGATCTCCCTCTTGCCTTTTATAGAAGAGTGCCACTTCTATCTAGACAAACCTAAAGGTGAGAAAGTAAAACTCTCTTTCCCTATTCAATCTCTTCTAAAGAAAAGAGCTCTAGCAGTGGAACCTATTCCACTTTCCCTTTGAAAGAGATTCTGTTGAATCCATTTACTCTGCTGATAACTGAGAACATGTACATAAGTTCTCCATATTTTCCTTCAAAACTAGTGGAGAAAGAGACTCACACGTGAAGGAAAATTACATTGAAAAGTCATAGTTTTCCCTTCCAAAATACTGGAGAATCAAACTCCCATGTGAAGGAAAATTACACTGAAAAGTAGAGGAAACGAATTCCTTCTAAAATATAAACTAAGAGATGTTTTCTAAACAACTCTTCTATCTAAAGGAAAACATACTCTATTCTTCTCCTTTGAAAAAATCATGTTTTCCTTTCCTTCTTTCTCTCTCAAAGAGTAGGAGCTAAAGTGAGACCACTAAACTAAAGTGAGATCTCTCATGGATCTCTGAGCTGATTCCCACTTTCTCCTTTCCTTAAAAGAGAAACTCATGAATTTATTTAGTCCTCTCTTCCATAACTAATGCATAATACATCATCACAGACATTACTATAAAGATGGAGAACAAATCTCCCACAAGTAATGAAGGTGTATGGAGTGAAGAGTGGAGAAAATAAATTCCTAATAAGGGTCAAAGCCCTCTGCTAAAATGGTCAGCAAGGATATGACATGATACCATAAACACATGTGTATCCATACCAAAAACTATCTCTGCCAACCATACTCTATGCATGGATCTATACGATCCAATCATACTGATGGAATCATCCTTCCTGAAAAACTCAAAATGAGTATGTGATACCAATGGTGATAAAATCACCTATCACATTCTCTACTGGAAGAATAAATCTTCCCTAAACTGTGAAGGATAACTCCCAATCCTGAGGAGATATCTACTAAGAGCTCTCCTCTGATCTAGTAGACATGATGCCATGAATGATGAGTCCTTTTCTCCCTGGCCATAGAAGAAAAGTGCTCAAAGGGAAGTCATTTCCACTGTCCCATACTAGTGAAACCTTCTTCCAATTTAGGGTACCATACCTACACTAAACCGAATATATATATTCCATGTAATGGAATATACAAGTGGACTCTAATGAATCCCATATCCTAAAATCATATGAGTGGACTCAAATGAGTCCCACGTCTTCGAACTAGTTAGTTTG
This sequence comes from Ceratopteris richardii, assembly GCA_020310875.1. Classification (NCBI taxonomy): domain Eukaryota; kingdom Viridiplantae; phylum Streptophyta; class Polypodiopsida; order Polypodiales; family Pteridaceae; genus Ceratopteris; species Ceratopteris richardii. The sequence goes on from CM035422.1 coordinate 53,302,170, forward strand.
GTTCTAGTCAATGTATGACAGTGGATATCCCTTTCTATTCCAAACCAACTTGTTCCTAGGTACAAAGACTAGGTCTAGGTACCTCTCTATAGATCCCAATATACATATATGTATTGGGTACCCCAATTACTCTTAACTAAGGGATCTATGCTCTAAATCATAGAGCTAGTGCCATACCTGTGGCCTTCCTAACCATAACTCGAATCACATAAGCACCCGTCGATGCTCTCTCATGAAACCCATCTGTGTGATCCCAACTAATTGGTTTCCTTAGTAGTGTAGCAGAAATGCTTCACTACTTGCTCAAGTGATGTGCATAAGTGAAACTAGTCACTGTTCGAGTATTCTTGATAATATCCCATAGTCTCCTAATCCTACTGTGAGACTTTTGTGAAGATAAGTAAATCTTCTCTACCTTGGAGATTATCATAAATGTATCTCCCGTGCCTGTATGCAACTTCCTAAAACCTCTCCTTTACGTCTACAAGCACAGATACACCGACTCGAAGCTCTGACATTAACTCAGCGGGAGCAGCACTACCTCCAAAACTATCACAAGGGGACAGGAGGACGAACGTAGCTGCTGACGGAGATGCGCGTGCTGCTGCTGACGACGTTCTTCAACGACGAACGTAGCTGCTGACGGAGATGCGCGTGCTGCTGCTGACGGAGATGCGCGTGCTGCTGCTGACGGAGATGCGCGTGCTGCTGCTGACGACGTTCCAGGTATGCTGCTGCTGACGGAGATGCGAGTCGTGCGTGTCGAACGTTCAGCCAACTCCAGGACGACGAAGGCTTAATCACGACAGCCACCGGATTCTGCAAGGGGGCGAGGCACAATCCACGACAGACGGTTCCTTCCATCACGACAGACGCTTCAATCAGCGACAGACGGTTTTTGAAACCCGCGATAGATAGCCTGTTTTTTCGCCGCGATAGATGAGATCCCACGTGGGCTCTGCCGCGTGACTCGGGTTCTGGCGCGACAGATTGACTCTTGGACCGCGATAGACGGGATTCTCATTGGCGATAGATGGTTTACACTCGTTGCAGGCGGTTTTTGATCCGCGACAGACGGGCTCACGGTTTGATCCGCGACAGACGGGCCTGAATTCTTTTCCGAAGGTTCTTTTTGAGGTTTTAGATATCCATCTTATTGAGGTTCATGGTTTGCTTGATTCAGACGCTCTTGGAATATCGGATCCCTATGCCCTACATTGCCGCACGCATCCCTGCGTTTTCGCCGAAAAAGGAGCCTTAGGGAGCCTCTTTTCGTTTAAAAAAAAAAAAAAAAAGGGGAGAAGAAAGAAGACAAAGGAACAAAGAAAAAAAAAAAAAAAGAGAAAGAGAAAAAAAAAAAAAAAAAGAAGAAAAAAGGAAAAAAAAAAAAAAGACAAAGAAAAAGAGAAAAAAGAGAAGAAAAGAAGAAAATGAAAAAGGAAAATTGAAGTGGTCGTAAAGGGGAATTGGACTTCCCGTCTTTGTGGGCCCTTTGATTCTTGGGGTGTTTGGCTTTGGTGTCTAACTGGTCTGTGGTTAGTTTCTACTCCTAGCTGGAGGGGCCTACCTTTGGGTGGAAAGTAAAAGTGGTGCAGGTTCACTTTGGCCATGGATGTGGCTTCTTCCTCTCTCGTGATAAGTAATCGGGCCCCTCCCCCGGGGGAGACCGATTTCCTGGCCGCTCTGCTGGAGGGGGGATCGTGTGCCGCCCCCGAGGCATCCGAAAGTGTTGTATCCCCCGTCGTGTCCCTCAGTAGACCCGCAGTTCTGTCTGCTCAGGAAGAGCTCAAGAAAGTTTGCCTCGTCGGCCAAGTATTTGGCCCTAGGCCCCCGCTTGAAATTGTGCGACAATGGCTCCGAAAAGAGTGGTTCCCTCGAGGCCTAATTGTCAGCAAATGTCAGTTCTTACCAGCAAACCACATGCTGCTAGTCTTTGAGAATGAAGACATGGCGTTCCAAGCCCTAAGCGTTGGCACCTGGCAGTTAGGTCGGGCGACTCTGTGCCTTTTCAGATGGTCCCCGGACTTTACTCCTGACAAATCGAAATCACTGCGGTACCCTCTTTGGGTCGAGCTCCCTAACCTCCCATACTTCTTGTACAACTTTGTGTGGGACATTGTCTCTCCTATCGGCAAGCCGTTGGCTTCACGCGAAGACATTGGTGGTCTCATCTATGAAGGTGCAAGACACTCGTTCAATGCTAGGTGGCACCCACAAATCTGCGCCGAGGCCGACCTCAGTTCGCCGCTCCCATCAATGATCAAAGTGGACATGGGCGAAGGTGATGTTTGGGAGCAGAATATCACCTATAAAAACCTCCCCAACGCGTGCTTTCGATGTGGTCAGCAAGGTCACAGGATTAAAGACTGCCCTCTCAGGCAAAAAAACAAGCGCTCACAAGAAGCCTCCAAAACTGCTCATGTCAACAATGGCGATTTGACCCACCCGACCAAGGACGGGGATGACAAGGGCCTCCTCAAGCCACAAGCTGATGCGGATGGCTTTACTGAAGTTAGAAGAAGAAGGAAAAGAAGTCCGAGGGCCAACGGTGAGAGAAACAACCTGCCGCTTACCCCCAACAGCAATTTGTATTGCAATCTTGGAAAGGAGATCAACGAGCTTGACTACCCAGGTGGGAATCCACTCGTGGAAGATACATACGACAATGCCCTAGAGATCCCCGACAACAAAGAAACCCCCCAGGAGGGTTATACTACAAGCAAAGAAGATGGATTCACCACTAGTAATGAAGACAACATGGATAGTGAAAGCTCCATCATTGGATCCACGATCCCGGAGTTGGTGCCGAGCACGAGGCCCAGTTCCCCCCAACAAGGTGTATCCCGCAAAGGAAAACAGCCTATGGAGCTACCCTGGAAAAGCCCCTACAAGAACCGACTTCTAAGTCGGGATCAGATACCAGCGAAAAAGAAAGATGAAGCCAAGAGAAGAAAGGACAAGGCTCCCTCCCGCAAAGAGGGATCAATACAAAAATGATTGTCATCTCGCTTAATGCTAGGGGGCTAACTGACCCCTCAAGAGCGGCCATCATTGGTCAATGGCTCCGCGACACTAGCTTAAAACCAGACATTATATGCATTCAAGAGATTAAAATTGACGGAGAAGACCTTCTGAAACGGCTCAGACAGGTTTCCTCGGCCCATGTGTGGATCCCAACAAAGCACCAGCGGGGGTCCGGTGGAACGGCCATCGGTGTTAAACAACCCTGGCTTGAAAAGCTCGAGAACTCCATTGAAGACGTAAATCACCGCTGGATCGCGGTTTCTTTTGGTGCTCCCCTCTGTGTTACTATGGTTTCTCTGTACGCCCCTAACGGGGAATTGGAGAGGCTGAACACTTGGACTTCTCTTGACGCGCTTCCCCACAACGTGCTTATTTGTGGCGACTTTAACATGGTGGAGGACCCTATGGACAGATGGATGGGCAAGGGCAGGGTCATTGACAGTCGGGAGAAAGAAACGTGGGACTTGACCAAACTCCACCTGGATCTGGTCGAATTCAAAGACTCGAATGGCTTTTCCTGGTCGAATCTCCAAGCGGGCGAGGATCTGAGGAAAGCTAGACTTGATAGATGCTACATCTCTCAGAGCTTTGCTCATCTGTGGGGCCACCCTTCCATCTCGCAGCGTACTGACCTCACCATCTCTGATCACTACCCGATTGTTATCACTTTCCAACCTTCCTACGGGACCCACAAGGCTCCGTGGTTCCATGCCAACGCCTCCATCTTCTCTCTCCCCTCCGTCCATCAAGAGATAGCCGATGTGTGGAAGGTGGCGTTCGCCTCTGGCTTGGCCCCAGCCAAGTGCTGGAGAAGTGCGGTCGACAAGTCTCGCAAGATCATGATCAGAACTAAGAAGATGCTCGAGACTGTACGGCGGGCTCGTAGGGAAGCGCTGTACCGCAGACTCTGGCGACTCGAGGAGGAAGTGAACAAAGGAAAACACCAAGCCCAGAAAGGTCTCCGAAGAATCAGAGCAGCGTTGAGATACGAAGAAGAAATTCAAAGGAAAAACCTACAAATCTTCTTCAAGGAGTGGTGGGCTGGAAAAGCCGACAAACCCACCAAAGAGATGTGCAGTATACTGAAAAGGAAACACAACAGAGAGACGATTCCCCTACTGCTAGACCCACATGGCAATGTATGCAACTCGGAAGAAGACAACTTCGGCATTATCGAAGGGCACTTTACGAGACTCCTGGGAACCTCGAACCCCCTCTCCCACCATAGAAGGGACTGCATGGCTGCCATTTCTAGGGTTTCCCCCCGGAGAATACCACCCAACCTCCACTCCCTGCTCCATGCCCCGATCTCTGAAACAGAAATCATTGAGGTCATAGATGCCCTCCCTCTCGGTAAAAGTCCGGGACCCGACGGACTCACTAACGAGTTTTTTAAATCCTTCAAGCTGGTGGTTGCCACCCCTCTTCGGTTGGTCTGGCAAGAAGCGCTAAATTTTGGGGCTCTTCCTTCTTGTATAAATAATGGAATTATCAAGCTGATTCACAAGAAGGGGGAAAAAAACAGAATCGAGAACTGGAGGCCAATTACGATGCTACAAACAGGATACAAGATCGTGGCCAAAGTCATTGCCAACAGACTGGCATGCCACCTGAGATGTTGGCTTAGTGAGGACCAAAAAGGTTTCATCAAAGGCAGGTCCATCCTGGAAACCATTATGGATATTTGGGAAGGTATTCAATTTGCAAACGAGTCTAATCAAGATGTGGTCTTCCTCAAGATCGACTTCGACAAAGCCTACGATAGGCTGGAATGGGACTATATTCTGCAGTCGCTCCAAGACCTCGGATGTAGTCAGAAATTCATCAAGATGATAGCGACCCTTCTCGGCAACGCAACGACCCAGATTAACGTTAACGGCAAACTTTCGAAGGCGATCCATCTTAAAAGATCTATTAGACAAGGGTGCCCTCTTGCCCCCCTTCTCTTTGCCATCGCCACTGAGGGGCTGAGCAGACTCGTGGCTCATCATGTGGAGGCTGGCAATATCAAAGGCCTCCAGCTACCTCACGACCACAGTCAAATCATCATGAGACTATTTGCTGACGATATGAACGCGTTCGTTCACAATGATAATACCAGCCTGGAGACTTTCTGGAGGTGCCTTGACACCTTCTGTGAGGCCTCTGGATCCAAAATCAACCACAACAAGACCGCCTTTAGGGCCATTGTGGGACACCAACCTGGCCTTCTCATTGATCATGGCTGTCAAATCATTCCGCAGGGCCAAATCTTTCGGCTGCTCGGAATCCCCTTGGGGTTTGGCGTCTCTATGGAGCAGCGATGGAACTGGGTGCTGGCCAAACTTGAAAACAAACTAAACTACTGGAGAGGCATGCAAATCAATCTCGCTGGACGGGCGATGGTTATCAACACGTTCCTCCTCTCGTCTACCATCTATTTCCTTTCTTGCTGGAGACCGAATGAGCAAGGCCTGTCCAAACTGAATAGCATTTGCAGAAACTTTCTTTGGACGGGTGACCATAACAGAAGGGGGGTGCCTAAAATCAAATGGGCCATCTGCACCAGCCCTAGAGATAGCGGGGGGCTTGGCATCCTGGACATTGGGTGTATGGCTAACAAACTGGCAGCCAAATGGATGATTAAAGCTTGGTGCAATAGGGAGGCCTCGTGGGCCAAGCTAATCTTCAGAAACAAAAACGAGTTGGCCCTCACGGGGTCCCCGAACTGGAAGAACCTTGACATCATGACCCTGCTATTCTCCCCGATACCTGTCTTCCCGAAAGGCTCCAACCTCGTTTGCTCTCTTTGGAAGGGCTGGAATAAAGTCAAAAGCTTCACAAGAATTAGTGAGGACTGGAAGTGGGCGGCCGGAATCAGACAAAACGACTCTATCTGGTTTCCAATACATGGCATCCGGAGTGTGGAATCGTGGAACATGCAAAATGCCAAGAAGTTATGGAACAAAGGATTCAAAAAATGGAAACACCTCTGGAAACAAGACACCAACAGTTGGATCAACTTCGAGGATATCGACCCTCGCATAAACATCTCCTACGAAGAATGGAACACCTTGCAAAGCAGATGCCTCGCTTGGGATCGTCAAAAAACTCGCCTTCTCATGGGACATGATGCTCCGAACGCGCGTGGTCTCAAATGGCACAATGGAAATAGCCTACTCAAAATCCCGAACATCAAAGAAACAAATGACCTCGAGATCAGCCTCAACAAGAAGTGGTGCCTGTCTTGGACGCGGCTTCGGTGGGACATGAAATTCATGGGTATCTGGCACCCACTTATAGAGATTAAGAAGTCTGTCCTCTTATGGCAAATCCTTCATCGCGGAATTTGGACTAACCATAAGGCAAGCAAAATTTGTGGGACCCCTCCGTGGTGCAAACGCTGCCACCGTGCAATCGAAGATGTTCCACACATCTTCCTTACTTGCCCCAACTCCTCCAGAATCTGGCAGATGGTGGGACTGAAAATTAGAGTTCAGAAACAGCTTAGTTGGAAACAAGTCCTCTTGGGAGAAGCGATTGGATGCTCTGCGGCTCTCTGGAACGCAATCAGAGGGGAAGTCCTGTGGAAAATCTGGCGAGAGCGGTGTGCTCTCAACTTCGGCGACCCCCCCAGGGAGTGGTCGATTGAAAAATCTCTATTCCTCCTTGGCAAAAGGATCGCCAACAGTAAGAAATCCCCCCCCTTCAGACACCATCAAGTCCCCATTTTGATTAACAACAAGCTCAAACCCAAGTGGGTCCCGCATGAGGGCGACGAGAGGGTGATCAACCTTCTTTGTAATGTAACCTAGGAATCATCCATGCTTCCCCTGCTTTGTGGGATTTGGGGGGTCCCGTGGGCACTAGACCCCTCTTCTTGTACCTTTGTTTCTTAATTTAATTCAAGTCCGGGAGAGTAGGCTATTGCCGAACTTCCTTTATATAAAAAAAACTTCCTAAAACCTATAGGATTGCTTGTGCACATTACTAATGGTGAAGGTGTAGCTCCTTCCCTTAGCAATCCTATGGTCTAAATCCATAAGGATTATGTGTAGGGATCCTGTTACTACTAAAGTTGCCTTATGTATACTACTATGATGGTCCTAAGTCCATCAAATACATGCTTAGAAGCATGCCCACATCTTATTGATGTTTGTAGAAAAGGCATGTTACCATGCCATAACATTCTTACCTAAAGGTAAGTGCGTATATAACGCCATGCGATAGGGAAAATATCGGCAAGATTTCCCCAGGAAATGGAATCCCAAAAAAAATTAAACCATAAGCTCAGTGGCACAAAGGCCACCCAACAACATAGGGCTTGACAGGCCCATGGCATGCACGCCATAAACTTATATATGGACTCCATAACCTGCAAAAACATAAAAGCAATTGCTAGCAACCATTCTCTGTGTTGCATAGCCATATGGTTTCTGTAATCTTCTTTCCTGCAAACAACCAAAAAGTATACTTCTTGCTTGTCGATCCATACTTTAAGAAATTAAACAATGATCAACATTTGATGTATGCAATCCAATTCATGCATGTAGATACAGAACATGCCATAACATAAATAAAATGCCTGAAAGCATAAAGCATACGTCCCTGAATGATTTTGTATTGGAGTTGCATGCATCTAGTTCTTCTCGATGAGCTTCGAGACCTCTGCACCTTCCTCCTCAGATCCTAACATAAGCTTCAAAGTGTCCGAAAACATCGGATCACTTCCCAAATCATAAAGCATGGTCAGGTGATTACTAAAATAGTGCAAATTTAGTAAAAAAAATGCAGCTTCTTTTGACCTGCAAAAACCACTTTAGGACCTGCAAATTTTCATAAACTGAAATATATAGCATGTGCAAAGAGCTCGAAGTGAAATTACTCAAATCGCCTTCCTGGTTTGAAAGATATGGCTCCCGGAAGGTAATTGCCAAAAACTGTTCAGACTTTGCAGAGCTGTACAGACCTGCAAAGATAATTATTTTCCAAAATTTCTTTACATAAACTGAAAGTAGACCTTGTGCTCTTCGAAACGAGCCATATCACGTCCAATTTGGAGTTTTCTAGCCCAAGATATGGCCATTCCAAGCGGGACATGCCAAACTAGTGGATTGTTGGAGGGGTTGGAAAAAGTGTAAAAATGTGATTTTTGGGGTGCCCCAAAGCATTCTTCCTTCAAGCAAATCCTAAACTTCTCTCCACATCCTCAGAGGTGGTATATGAAGATTCTTTGGCCTATTTTCAACTTTCCAAATCCTCCCTTCATGCATGCTAATTCGCTCCCCAAAAGAGGCCTAAATCAAGATTTTTACTTTCATGTAAAAACTTAAATGGGAGCTCTTAGCAAGCTTCTAATCCACTCTAAATGTGGATTTCTCTTGGATTTCATACAATAATCCATGGGAAGCCTCTTAAATGGTCTTTATTCTTACTCTCAGAAGTGGAGTTTGGCAAAAGTTAACATCTAAATTTTTTCCAAAAAGTGCGGGAAGGGGGCTTTGAGGAAGTAAAATTCCTCCTTAACTTATCATTTTGATGAATCTAATGATTCTCCTATGAAGTCCATATACCATAATCTCATTATATATACTTTTTCCCATCCATCCATAGCTAGTGCACTTTTTTTTCCCTCTTCCAAAATGGGAATTTCTTAAATTCAGGTGCTAAATTTTTTTCTCAAACTGTGATGGAAGGGGGTTTTGTGGAGCTTTAAACTCCCATCATACTGAGGTATATTTTAGATTTCTTGATTATATATGGAAGTCAATACACTAGACTATAAGTGTGCATGATTTTTCCCATCAATCTAAGAAAAATCCCCTTTCATTTCCGTTTCCTAAAATGGCTACTTGTCCAAAATAGCTGCTGAAATTTGTATAAAAATCATAAAAATAGGCTACTTTGGAGGTGCCTAAAGCCTACCTTTTGTTGTATTTTGAGGGAATCCTTGACTCTAGGTGAGAGTACATATCTCATACTCTCCATACATGTGATTTCCCTCCAAGATCTTGGCCCCCCCAAAGCTTCGTTATCATTCTCAAAAATGAAAATTCTGACAGAAATTCAAAAATACTCAAACCTGGAACTTGAAGCCATACTCCTCCTCCTTGCTAAAAGATGTAGGATGTCATAGAGGAGAGCATTATCTTCTCCTTATTCCTCATCATCCACCTCAATGCATGAAGATAGATATGGCCATGCTCTTGGGAAGCTTGAATCATCTTGAATTGCATTCAATTCCACTTTCACATCATTGAAGATGTCGATTGAATCCTCAGCCAATATGATCTTCATAGCTCTTGTATAATGAGATTATCAACTCTAGTTCGAACAACAACTATGAAGACCTTTCCCAAATACTCCTTAGATGAGCTCTCGATCAGCGCGTATTGCTATTAATATTTGTTCAATTGAAGAATGAGCATCATTTCACTATAGCTTGGTGATTAAGACTCTCTCCCCCCTTAGAGAAGATCATGAGTTCGAATCCTGGCGCCTTTACGGGCGTGTGCATGGCGCGGATCGCCGCTCTGATACCACTGTCAAAGTCCTTTTTGCTCTATTGCCTCGATCAGCATCCGCGAGACCAACATCCGTAAGTAAACACACACAGAGTGTTCGACGTTCAACCTCCCAGCCATCGCCCGAGCGGATGTTCCTCTTCCCTTCAGAACTACCACATGATGTGATAATCCCTTCTCTAATCAAAGAGATCCCCCTTTTTTCCCTTCTACCAAGTGGGTATCATACCCTCGGTGATGCCATGTGGCATCTTTGCCACATCACTCAAGAGTGTGCATCCATAATATGACAACTTAACAGGTGTCTCGCCAAAGCATTGTAGTCTTTCATTCCATATGAGACTTTGCATGGTTGCAAGACATCTTTTGCTCATCTACGTGTTTTTGGTTGTCTTGCATATGCATTAGTGCCTGAACAACATCGCAAGAAATTTGATGATAAGTAGTAAAATGTATTTTTGTTGGGTACAGTTCTAAAAGCAAAGGCTATCGTCTGTATCATCCACAAACTAAATGCATTTTGGTTAGCTGTGATGTTGTTTTTGTGGAAGATGCTATTCAACCTTTACTTTAATGTGTGAAGGAGACATCTATTAGCTCCAAAGACATGTATCATACTTTGCTGCCTCTTTTTACAGGTGGATAGTCCAGTGCTGGTCCTAATGAGGCAACTTCTTAGCCTTTACAAGTTTCAGGTGATGATGTAGATCATTCCATTTCTGATGCAGATTTACATGATGCACTTGATGAGAGAGATGATATTGAGGAGGCAAAAACTATGCCAAAATGACTAGTGCATACTTTACATGATAGTCACCTCTATCATACCGTAGTCGTTCAGGCTCTCATAGTGCCTCTTGTGCATCATATTGCTATGCTATGGCTGCCTCTAGTCTCTATGATGAGAGTGAATATGTTTCTTTTGATGAAGCACAAAATTTTGAACATTGGATGGCTGCAATGCGATCTCAATATGATGCTATCATGATAAATGGTACTTGTTCTTTATGTGACTTGCCTCCTAATAAGAAGGCCATTGGCACTAAGTGGGTATACAAGCTGAAGCGTAAAGTTGATGGAACAATTGACAGGTATAAGGCTAGGCTTATTGCAAAGGGTTATGTGCAAGAAAGAGGCATTGATTTTGATGAAACCTTTGCACCTGCTTGCCGAATGGCTACTGTTTGTAGCATCTGTGCACTTGCAGCTCATCATGTTGGAATGTACATCAGTTGGAAATTAAAACAAAATTTGTGAATGATGACTTGCATGAAGAAATGTATGTTTTTCAACCCCGTGGCTTTGTGTAGAAAGCACATGAAAACCAGGTGTGCAAGTTAAAGAATGCATTATAGGTTTTAAAGCAAGCACCACATGCTTCGTATGAAAAGATACATGCCCATCTGATTGCACATGGTTTTGAGAATAGTCCAACTGAAAGCACCTTATATGTTAAGCGTGCTAATGATGTGCTTCTAATCATTGTTGTGTATGTTGATGGCATGCTTCTCATTGGTCCTCATGAGAAGCACATTGCTGATTTCAAGGCTGATTTGCATGCCTCATTTGAGATGTCTGATTTGGGGCGTTTGCATCATTATTTGGGCATTCAATTTATGCAAGTTGATGGTGGAATAGGTTTGTGTCAAACGAAATATATGGACACATTATTGCAGTGCTTTGGCCTTGAAGATTGCAAACCTATTGCCAGTCCTATGGAGACAGGTTTACGATTGAGTCTTCATGATGTTGGAGATGCATTTGATGTTGTTTTCTATCAGCAAGCTGTTGGATGCTTCATTTACTTCATTACTTGGCTAGATATTCAATTTTTTTCTCACATATGAGCAGGTTTATGCGTTGCTCAGGTGGCATACAATAAAGCACATCTTTCGCTACTTCAATGATACCCGGCTACGTGGATTGTTTTATCCCAAGGGGGCATCACTACCACCAAATTTGCATGCTTTTTTTGACTTTGGCTGGGTTGATTGCTACGACACTTGTGTGTCCACTAGTGGATTTTGATTCATGCTTGGTATATCATGTATATCTTGGTTGAGCAAGAAGAAGCCTATTGTGGCCACTTCTAGTTGTGAGGCTGAGTATAGGGAAGATTTCACAGTGATTGTATAGTGTGTGTGGCTTAGATGCCTTATGGTTGATTTGGGTGTTGGTCAGTCTTTTGCCACCACCATCTTCACTGACAATCAGAGTGCATTGGGAGTTGCAAGGAACCTTGTGTTCCGTGCTCGCACTAAGCACATTGATGTGCATTATCATTATGTCAGGGAGAGGTTCTCTGTTGGGGAGATCATCTTGGCATATGTGCCCACACAAGAGAAGATTGCAGACCTTTTCACGAAGGCTCTGCCTAGGGAGAAGTTTGAAGATTTTTGCAAAGCTTTGGGCTTACTTCCTTTTGTGGATTGATTCCACATAGCTTGGCACTTCCTGACACATGGGTTCCAACTCCTTGTTCACCGGATCAATCCGAGGGGGGATTCGTTGATATATTTAGGTAGTGATGTGTGTGAACACACTAGGAATATCGGGGCACTTTTTCCCTCTTTAGGAGGTTCCTCCCCCCCCCCCCCCCTCTTGTATATACACATATTTCCCTAATGGGTTACTTATCTTTGTACATTCTAATGGTAATACATTCAATATTGTGTGTTGTGCTCCAAGCTTCTTCTTCTTCCTTGTGATCGCATGCTTTCACAGATGTCTAACTTCAACAATTTCATGTGATCTTGAGACTGTGACCGGAGGGGTATTGATGACACCCTAGATGAAGCAGCAACCTGCTCTGATACCAATTATTAGAGTTTGAGGTCTAAGAAAGCATGTGAACAACACAAGGAAGAAGAAGAAGCTTGGAGCACAACACACAATGTTGAACGTATTACCAATAGAATGTACCAAGCTGAAATGACCCGTTAAGGCAATAGGCATATATATAAGCTGGGGGAAAAACCTCCTAAAGAGGGAAAAAGGTGCCCCAACAGTCCTAATGTGTTCACACACATCACTGTTGGTGCAAGACAATCATCAATTGATGAGTTGGACAAAGATTTGAAGTCAAATAATGAAGCAAAGATCAACATATGAGGCTTGAAGTTTAGTGCATGGTCAGAAGATGAAGACTTGTATATACATGTATACTAATCTTGTAATAATTTTATAAAAACATTGCATCTATGATGAGTCGTGATGTAAACATCTATATATACTTAATATAGATGTACTACAAGTAAGGGGGATGATGAGTGAAAAGTTTTAGATGCCATTAGAAACCTTAGAAAGTCAGAAGAACTTGATGTATCAATCAGATGTAAGAGAAATTCTCTTAATAGAAGAAAGTTGTGGCTCGATCTTTTGCTTAGTACTCCTTTTGTGTTTACCTTCTTGATGAATGCTTTTGTATAAGTATAATTCTCTAGTTGAGTGAACTTTGTACAAATTTTAGAGTTTAAGTATAATCAAGCTGAGAGAATTTTAAGTAGGAACATTTACATGTGTAAATGTAAAGATGTGAAGATAGGAACAGGTGCAATCTCGATGGTCAATGTTTTGATCAAATCTCCCTCCACAGTGTAAAGTTTTTAGCAAGTAAGCACTCATTCTTTAAGTTGAAAGGTAAGCTATGTGTGGCTAAAAGCATTTGAATAAAGAGGGTCTACTTTGGGAGAACCATGCATTAGAATTTGTAGGTTTGAAAGTCGACTATACAAAAGAGGAGTTTCAGACATAGGTACATTTTTTTGAAGAAAATCTCAAGATCCACTAAATCTTTTGGAAAGATTTAACTTGGAGAAGGTGTGAAAAAGTTTAGGAGATAGTTTGTATAAAGTTTCATTGAAAAATTTATACATTTGATTAGTCAATGAGTGAATTAAGTGCAGCAGACTTTTCTAAATAATTAGTTTCTTCACAGTTAGTTCAAAGTTTGATAATCTGGCATTGTTCTTCAAAAATTGGTTGATGTTTTGAGTTGTTCTTGATATAGAGTGCTCTAACATCAAGGATAAATTTTTCTTTTGGAGATTAACACTCTCCATCAATGGTATCAGAGCAGGAGTCATTAGAATTGAAGAAAAGAGGACCCCGATTGTTGCAGATGTACAAAAATTAATATTTGAAGATTCAAAAGGTGAAAGTTTGAAGTGAAAGCTAGAGAAGGAGGCTTGAAGCTATCAAGAAGATCAAAAGGAACTACATTCAAAGTAAAGGTACATTCATTATTCACAAAGCTTGAAGAATTTATTGCATAGGTGAAGAAAGGATGGGAGATTCTCTTCAGATAGAGAAATTGGATAGAGAAAACTATCTTGCTTGGTCAATGAGGATGGAAGCTCATTTCATGAGCAAAGATATGATAGGATACATCATAGGTGAAAAAGAAAAGCCAAAATTTAGGGATCCTAGTGTTCCAATTAGGGAAGAGCTCTCAAATTTGAAGACATGGATGAAGAAGGATGCTCCAACAAGGAGCATTATCCACATGGGAGTCAATGATTACTTGCTACCTCATATTAGAGGACTTAAGTGAAAGTGAATATTGAATGCTTTGGAGGAGCATTTCCAAAATACAACAAAGTCAAGGAAGGCATCTTTATGGGAAAAATTCACCACATTAAAAAATAAAGCTTCTCAATCTATTTTTGATGATGTAGCAAAGATGAAGGACATTGCAGATGCATCAGGAGGAGTTGATGAAGATATTGAAGAGGACAAATTGATAAGAAAAATTCTCACAGGTTTGAGAGGAGATAATAAGTGGAAGCCATTCATTCTATCCATTGAATTGTCACTAGATCATTTCACTCCTGGTTTGAATCAATTGCTAGGACACATGGTAACCTTTGAGCAGGATGTCAAAGGTGATGTTGATAAAAGTACACGTCAAGCAATGTATTCAAAGGACAACAAGAAGATTAACAAAGGCAAGCAACAATTGAATGAAGATGAAGGCACTACTACCCAAGCTAACTTCCTAAGAGGAAGAGGAGGTGGCAAAGGAAGAGGAAGAGGAAGAGGAAGAAGCAATAAAGATGGTGTCAAAGCTTGTTGGATTTGTGGTAAGACTAATCATTTAGCTCATGAATGTTGGCATAATAATTAGAATGGTGGAGGATACAATCAAAAATTTAATTCAAGAGGAAGAGGTAATAGAAATCAGAGAGGTAATTTCAGAGGTAGAGATAGTAGAGGTTACTTTGGAAGAAATGCAGGTAGCAGCTTTCAAAGTCAATCCTACAATAATACCTACTACAACTATGCTTCAGATCAAAAAGAGGATTCAACCTTAATTATGAATGCAACTTGTGAAAGACAAAGTGAAGATCAAAGAGTCTTCTACATTGACTCAGGGTGTAGCAATCACCTGAGTGGCAATATAGCTTTAATGACTGATTTGGAGAATAAGGTGAGTAATCATGTAGTTCAAAAACGTGATAACACAAAGCATAATGTGAAGTCCATTGGGTCAGTAAAGGCCAAGGATGGAAGCACTCTTCTGAGTAAGGTTTTGTATGTTCCTACAATTCCAAAGAATCTGATAAGTGTAGGGAAAATTGTAGAGAAAGGTTATGAAGCAAGGTTCACTAATGATGGAGTTTTTGTGGAAGACCCTAGCAATGGGTATAAACAAATTGTTTCAAGAAAGAAAGAAGGAAGGCTATTCACATTGAAGATTCAACGCAATGTTGGTCATGCCTTGTTCACTTATGAAGGACATAAGATCTCTGAGTTAGATCTTTGGCATAAAAGGCTTGGACATTTCAATGAAAGAGGTATTAAGGATATGATTAACAATGGTTCAGTGCTTGGATTACCTAATTTTGTAGGTCAACACATGACATACAAATGTGAAGCATGTCAATTAGGTAAGGCTCATAAGCAATCATATAATAATCATGGTTTCATGTATTCAGAGAAGCTTGAATTGGTGCATACAGATGTGTGGGGACCATAAAGGACTTTAGTATTAATGGTTCAAGATATTATGTGATTTATGTTGATGATGGATCACCATATATGTGATCCAAGATAAATAAGAGGTGTTCAATACATTTAAACAATATCATGTGTATGCAGAAAGAGTTTCAGGACAAAAATTGAAGAGACTAAGGTAAGATGGAGGGGGAGAGTATTTCTCTAATGAGTTCAGTGATTACTTGTGGAATGTAGGTATAAAAAGGGAATTTACTTGTAGATACTCTCCTAAAAAAAATGGTGTAGCAAAAAGGAGAAATAGAAATCTTGTTGAGTCTTCAAGGTCAATGATGAAGGAGAAAAATTGCCCTAATTATTTGTGGGTTGAGGCTGTAAATACAGCTACATACTTGATTAATAGGTTACCATGTAAAGCTTTGCAGGGTATGACACCATATGAAGTTTGGTGGGGTAAGAGACCTACCTTAGATCATTGCAAAGTGTTTGGATGTTTGGCTTATGCATATGTGCCATCTCAATTAAGGCATAAATTGGAACCTAAAGCTGAAAAGTATGTGTTCATTGGTCATGATGATAAGCAGATGAGTTATAGGTTGTGGAGTCCATCCACAAAGCAATTCCTTGTGTCAAAGGATGCTACATTTGATGAGCAAGGTACTTTGGTATGCAGGTACAATTAATATTCATGCAGGTGATGAAGAAATATTGAACCAGAAGAAAGGTAAATCAAAGGTTCAAATATTTGATGAAGAAGAGAACAATGAAGCACTAGTAGAAGTTGAACAAATGTCAAGGTTTGATCCAGAATGTGATGAACCAGAAACTTCAAGAAGTGGAGAACTCAGAAGATCATCAAGGCACAAATGGCAACCTACAAGGTATAGCTATGATACTTCATTTTTGAACACTAAAGATTATGCTTAGATGGTGAAAGCAGAGGAAGACCCTTCTACATTTGAAGAGGCAAAAGGTAAGGAAAATTGGGAAAAAGCTATGCAGGATGAGTATGATGCATTGATGGAAAATGAGACATGGGATTTGGTTCCTAAACCAAATAATCGAAAGATCATTGGATGCAAATGGGTGTACAAGACAAAGAGATATGCAGATGGAAGTGTGTCTAGATATAAAGCTAGACTTGTTGTGAAAGGGTATGCTCAGACATATGGTATAGATTATGATGAGACTTATAGTCTTATGGCAAAGATGACAACTATAAGCACTCTCATAGCTATTGCTGCATGTAAAGGTTGGAAGTTATGTCAATTAGATGTGAAGAATGCTTTTTTAAATGGTTACATTTCAGATGATGTTTTCATGGAGCAACCAAAAGGTTTCAAGGATAAAAGATATCCAGAGTATGTATGTAAGTTCAAGAGAGCTTTGTATGGTTTGAAGTAGGCCCCAACGGCATGGAATTACAGACTTGTGAAGTTCTTGAAAGAGCTTGGTTTCCAAATGTCTAAGGTAGATAGCAACTTGCTTGTTAAAGCAAGTGTTGGTGGGTTCATTTACATGTGCATATATGTTGATGACATAATTCTTATAGGTATAGATGAGAAGGGCATACAAAGTCTTAAGAAGCAAATGGAGAAAGAGTTCAAGATTAGTGAGTTGGGAGACTTGTCATTTTTCTTGGGCATGGAGATTTCATATACTCAACATGGAGTATATGTGACTCAAGAAAGTATTTGAAGAACTTGCTAATGAAGTTTAAAATGGAATATTGCAGAGTAGCACCTACTCCAATGGAGGTGAATCATAAATTGAGCGGATATGGGGGAGAAGAATTCAAGGACATGAAGCTATATCAAAGTCTGGTTGGTAGTCTAATTTATGCTACATTAACTAGGCTTGATTTGTCATATGCACTTGGAGTGTTGTCTCAATCCATGCATTGTCCTAGGAAAGAACATTGGATTGCAAGACAAAGGGTGCTAAGATACATTAAGGGTACACTCAAAGAAGTTTTGTATTATGGATTCACATAAGATACAAACATCAAGCTATATAGTGATATAGATTGGGTAGGTAATCCTGATGATAGGAGATCAACCTATGGGTATCTATGTTATGTGGGAGATAAGTTAATCCCTTGGTGTTCTAAGAAACAACATACAGTTGCTTTGTCATCCACAGAAGCAGAGTATAAAGGTATGGTTGAAGCTACAAAGGAGGTTATATGGTTGAAGAATCTTATGAAGAGCTTTTGACATCATTCAGAGTACACCCACTATTCATGGAGATAATATGAGTTCATTGTATCTAGCTGCTAACCTTGTATTTCATGCCAGGACTAAAGATATTGAGATTCAATATCATTTCTTGAGAGAGAAGGTGATTGATAAAGAAATTGAAGTCATACATACTTCTACAAAAGATCAGATTGCAGACATGTTAACCAAAAGCTTGGATGGGCTTAAGTTACAAAGGTTCAAAGGTATGGTAGGTATAAAAAAGATGGAGAAAATCACAATTAATGATTGAGGGGGAGCTGTTGGTGCAAGACAATCATCAATTGATGATTTGGAAAAAGATTTGAAGTCAAACAATGAAGCAAAGATCAACATATGAGGCTTGAAGTTTAGTGCATGGCCAGAAGATGAAGACTTGTATATACATGTATACTAATCTTGTAATTAGTTCATAAAAACTGTGCATCTATGATGAGTCGTGATGTAAACATCTATATATACTTGATATAGATGTACAAGGAGGATGATGAGTGACAAGTTTTAGAAGTCATTAGAGGCTTTAGAAAGTGAGAAGAACTTGATGCATCAATCAAATGTAAGATTACTCTGAATAGAAGAAAGTTGTGCCTCGATCTTTTGCTTAGTGCTCCTTCTATGTTTACCTTCTTGATGAATGCTTTTGTATAAGTCTAATTCTATAGTTGAGTGACCTCTATAAAAAATTTGAGAGTTTAGTTATAATCAGGCTGAGAGAATTTTAAGTAGGAACATTTACATGTATAAATGTAAAGACGTGAAGATAGGAACAAATGCAATCGTGGTGGTCAATGTTTTGATCAGATCTCCCTCCACAATGTAAAGTTTCGAGCAAATAAGAAATCATTCTTTAAGTTGAAATGTAAGCTACTTGTGGCTAAAAGTATTTGAATAAATGGGGTCTAGTTTGGGAGAACCATGCATTAGAAGTTGTAGGTGTCAAAGTTGACTACATAGAAGAGCAGTTTCAGACATAGGTACATTGTTTGAAGCAAATCTCAAGATCTACTGAATCTTTTGGAAAGATTTAACTTTAGGAGATACCTTGTATAAAGTTGCATTGAAAAATTTATACATTTGATTAGTCAATGAGTGAATTAAGTGAATCCTTGTCCACCAAGCAATGTGCATAGCCCATTTGCTGCACCAGGGCAAGAGGATAAAATAAGATCCATCTTTTTCCTACAGATGCAAAGACCTAATGGAAGAGCTTGGAAGAATCTTAACATGAAAGATATTCTCTTCTCTCCTCATGAATTTGTGCCAATGGATATACTCACATGCAATATGTAAAAGTCTTGGTTTGCTGCTATAAAATGTCTCTGTCCTAATGCAGGTGTATTAAACAATAAAGACTTCATCTGGCAGGATCTCTCACAATGTTGGTTACAAACCTTTTATAAGCACTACAAGGAATACGGGCGTATAGCGATGGTTAAGGCAACAGAATTGCGTCGCTATAAAATTGCAACATGTGTTGTAATTAGTGTCACGCGCGGACCGTCGATTAAACGACGAAGCAAACGACGTTTTTTGCGAGTTGTGGCACGACAAGGCTACGATGCTCCCATACAGTGTCGCTAACATGACGCTTATAAATAGCGTCACATAAGCGACACTTTTTTATGTCGCATAGGCGACGATTTTTGGCGTCGCATAAGCGACGCTAAAAACATGTCGCTTATGCGACGACAGGTAGCATCGCTTACACGACGGTTTGTTGATGGACAAAAATTAAAACATTGGAGGCTCTTCGATCTGCATTTTCACGCATCCGATTGAAGAGCTCTCCAACGTTCGCAATTGCGCTGCACTTACGAGTTGAAGCAAGTATATGCAGAATTGTTGTTTTGCCTAAGCTCTCTCTTATTGTCTCCCTCTATCTCTGTTTCTCTCTTTCTACATCTTTCTCTCTTTGAATTCTCTCTCTCTCTCTCTCTTCTTTCTCTCTTTATTGCAGGTTATTCAAGAAGCTAACCAAGCAAAAGGTATGGCTAACTATTGTAAGTACAATTTCTATTCTTTGTATATCATTTGAATTGTGTTATTTTCATTAGATAAGCATACTCACACTCATTGATATGCACTTATACAGTTATACATGATGAAGATGCACTTTCACACATATACACATATACACATGCACATACACACACATAAATACACACAGATACATGTGCACATACACTTAGACATACACACATATACACATGCATATGCACAAACATTTCTACAACCACATAAAAAGATTTACATGCATGCACTATTGCATATATATATATATATATATATATATATATATATATATATATATATATATATATATATATATATATATATATATATATATATATATATATATATATATATATATATATATATATATATATATATATACCTACCTACCTACATTAACATATACGCAAATACATGTATATGCACATCCACATGCATCCACATACACATGCATGTGGAATACATATACACATGCATATACATACATTATACACATATATACACATATATATGCACATATGTACACACACATATACACATGCACACACATGCACATACCTACATATACACATATACATGCACATACACATATATACACATAGAGTTACACATATACATGCACATACATATACAGATGCAAATGCACATACTCATATACACATATACACTTACACATGCACATGCACATGCACATACTCATACACACTGTAGCTCAATGATGAGTAGCACCTCCTTTAATGTCAATCCGGGAAGACGTGAGGATGGTATGATGACCTCGAGCAAGTGAAGGCACAAGTGTGTGAGTGATAAGCACACAAACATGCACACACATACACACACACACGGCAAGACAAAGAGAAAGACAATGGAGTTCTTTTAGATTACTTTCAAGATGCTCATACAAGTTCAATTCTATTACAAGCTAACCTCAAAAATGAGCTCTCTAGCTCTATTTATAGTTTTTCACTAGCTTTTGGCCCTGTCCAGACCTAATGTCTGGCCTAGTTAAAATTAGGTTCTAGGCCCGATTTGGAGGCTCAAACGAATTCTAAAAATTATGAAAATTGGTACGATGCTACTTCTAATACTCCTCAAGCTCGAGGACTCCTTGGCTTGCACAAAATGGAGTTACAAAAAGGTGAAATGGTATTTACAATGATTTGTAGTGATGAGAATCACTGTTATGAAGATGTTGTTTTGGAAAAATTTGAATGGCCTACTTGCCAGATCTTCGTTGATTGTTTAGTCTGCTTGTGCCTTCTCTCCGCTCTGGCTCCCTTCTTTGGCTTCCTTGTCTTGTGAGTCCTTTCGTGCCTTGACTGCTGCTACCAACACCCCCCCTCTCTCGCATCTGTCGTCTCTGACAGACCCTTGTCTAGCTGTGCGTTGGATGTAATATTGAACCACATCGGAAGCGAGGTGGTGTTCTTCTAATCGTAGCCCCTGTACTAGGTCTGTTAACAATGCATCTCAATCCACTGGACCTGGGACATCTGGATGGGGCACCCGCAATTGCTCTGAGTGGATGGACCTCTTCACAGCAAATATTTGGAGGAGATGTGAGGGCTTGGGTACAAATATTTCTGAGTGATATTCCCAGAACCATGTGATGAACATCTCCTCGAAGGTCTGTTTGAAGCATGCTGGGAGGTATTTTATTCTTGCGTGCCAGGCAAATACTACCTTTATTGAGGGGGTAGTGCTCATGTCATATACCAGGTCTTGGTTGCCTGCAGTGAAGCCAACTCCTGAAAAGTGGGGGTCCTTGATGTTCTTGAATGTCCTGAATGTGATCAGCATTAATTCGAAGATCTTCATGCACATCTATGCCATCACATCAGGGGTGTTCCGTAGGCGAATGCTCCAGTGACGGATTGTAGAAATCATGTAAGCAACAGTGAGAGGTCCTTGTGGAGGTGCTAGATAGACATAATTTAACCACTTTGCACAACCTTTGACGTTCTTTACAGCAATGGTAAATTCGGGCCAGGTGCGTCTGCGAAAGACTGGAACATAACAGGGGTTGTATTTAATAAAGAGTGGCATGTTAGTCCAAGTACGAACCATCTCAGGATAGGTCTCAAGAAGGCGGATCCTCCAGGTGGGTTGATGAATGGATCCTTTTTTAGCACTCTCAGGGATATCATCGGGCCCAAATTGTGTGGCAAAGGTTGGAGCCTTGCCACATCGTCGTTGAATCTCTGCGTTGTAATCTGCCAGGAGTACACAATATGGCACATACTAATCGTCGTTGGTGCCTATCCATCTGTGATGGGACATACTGCGGAAATACTCTGACTTTATGATAGTGTCTTCTAATTTGGCCATTGATTGGATTTGTATTGCCACTCGATCTTCATGGGTTTTTGCTGTCTTTTCGAGTGTCTAAAGCCATTCGGGTACTTCGACTTCCAAGGTGTCCATTCCTTCGGAGGTTTGCTGACCTCCTGGCATCGGCATAGGAACATATGGTTCCTCATATGATTCATCCACCTCAATGGGTACCAATTCATCTGGCTCTGGTTCTACAACTGGAGAGGGCTGTCTTTCATATTCCAGTAACTTCTTCTGCAATTCTGCCACCTGCTTTGTTACTGCCTTTATTTCCTTGAAGTCGTGGTTGTCTCTATGATTTTGGGTTGTGCTTCCTGTTCCCGGAGCTGGCGGCATAGCGCATCCCGTTCCTTTTCCAAATCGTCATGTGGTTCTAATAGATCGGCATAACTTTCCAAGATTTTCTTCATTGTTTCTGAGGGGACTGCTTTGAATTGTTCTGGGTCGATCTCGTGGGGAGAGCCTTCCATGGTAGCTTCCAGGTTTTCTTTGTTTTGCTTCTGCAGACGCTTGTTTTCTTCAAGGGCGGTAGCCATGTGTTTTCTGAGTAGAGTCAAATTACGTCGGACTCTCAGATTATCTGTTTGGCAGACTTCCAGTAAAGCTTCGAGTTGTTTGACACCTGGCGCTTGTGATGGTTGGGGTGCCTCCAGGAGAGTTTGATGGGCTTGGTCAAGTGTGGTATAGCATTGATTGAGGTCGGCCTTTTCATCTTCTATGGCTATAAGTTATCTCTGTAGTTGTTGGTGATTCATAGTCAGTTGACGATGACGGTCTTCGAGGGCGTGATACTCACTCTGAAGTTGATACACACATTGATGTAACGTTGAAAACATATTATTTACATTAAAGAATGCAGGGAAAGGGGAGGATGCAGGGGGAATGGGGAGGGGGAAGGGAGTTGTGAATGCTGTGGAGTCAAGTGGTGAGGTAGGTGGAGGGGGTATGGGAGATTGAGGCTGCGTGGGGGGAGGGAGTGGTGCTGTGGCTGGTGATGTTTCCATTGTGTCGAACGTGTGTGTGACTGTGTAGACGGGGACAGTGGGTGGGGTGGATGTGATATTTGTGAAGAGTGTTGTGAAAGTGGGCATGGTAACTCCTCTGAATTGGATGCCAGGAGAGAGAGGAATTCCCATGACGAATGTGGTAATGGCAGAAATAGGCGTGGTAGTGCCAGGTGGTGAGGTGACTTGTGTAGTGAGAGGTGAGGTGGGTGGTGAGAGTGGTTCCGCCTGATGTTCTTCTGTTTATGTGTTACCTCCTGGTTCTGATACACTGATGTGGATTTGTTTGCCGGATCGCATGGGGCGAGTAGGCACTCGTTTCTCAAATCGATGAATATAAGCCATGGCTGCATGAACCGCCTCATCTAATCCTACCGCGTCTATGTGCAGGTTCATTGATTCAATAAACATGTCATCCACACCTTCCTCGGCTAACATTTGGCTCATGATCACCTTTCCTGTCTCGAGCGACAGTTTGTGTTGTTCTTGGACTCGCTTCATGGTTTCATACAATCTTTTTATTTGGGCCGAGTAGGCTGGGGCACTTGCTAGTTCTGAAAGTTCTTCATACTCTTGATCATACTCCTCGTTGGCTTCTTCTTCTTCTGTCTCTTCATCATCCTCTTCTACTTCTACTACTTCCGGTTGGGTCGGGGCTGAAGCTGTTGTCGTGGGTTGTTGTCCTTGGGTCTGCTCTGCTTCTGTCTCCAAGTTAGAATCATTGATCAAGCGGGCAATTTCTTCATCTGTCAAATCGGCTAGGGTGTAACCTTGTGGGAACTGCAAGTCCGATGGAATTGGAGGGAACACCAGATTGGGTCCTTCTACACTTGGTCTGGGTAGGCGAATGGTAAATGGTCGGACACGTCGCGTTTGGGGAGGGGTCACCTCTGGTGTGGTGGTGCCTCCCCTGGCTTGAGCACATGGTAATTGAACTCCCCCTCTCATTTTCTTCGATGGAGGACTCGCCGTTGACAGCCGTCTTTGGAATTCTTGGGCCCTGGACCATACTAGTGCTCTTTGAATGGGTACGTCGTACGCTAAGCATCTGTAAATTATTTTTGTCAAAGCACAGCACCCGTGAAGCACATTCTTTTGTTTCTTATTCCATCGTTGATGGGCTAGATGGATTTGATCGATGATCTAGTGTGGCAGATTGATGGTGAGATTCTCTGTCTCTGCCAAGTACAAGCTGAACCATATCTTTTTAGGTGGCATTGTGAAGCGTTCTTGGGCGAGGAAAGCGAAGTGCTGCATGATTGTTCGTAGGTGGAGAGCGATGGTTGGTGTCATTGCTACCATGTCCTTCAATTTGTTGAGATCCTTGTGCTTCATCCTGCGTGGAATCATTGTTTCTTTTTCAGTGGGAATATGCATACCTTGCATCTTCAATGCTTCTCGTACTAGGTTGAGGGTCAGTTTGAATCTTTTGAGTTCGTGGCCTAGCATCAGTGAAGGTAGCACAAAAGTACTATCGCCTCCCTTGGCCCTGCTAGGGGTGATGGTACTGATAAAATAGGAACAACGCAGGAAATCTGGCTTAGGTAAATGTCCCCGGAAATAGCCGTCCAAGCCCGCTTTGGTCCAGACTGATTGCATCACTTCTGCATTCTGATATTGCTCAAATTTGCGGGTGAAGAAATGATATCGTCCCCATTTGCCATTGAACTCAAGTTCTGCCTCCCAAAAGTAGGTGCCGTCTCCCAATGGCCCTACGACATCACTGAACCAATGTGCATGCTTCCCCACTTGAGAAGTGTGCCCCTGAGGCGGGTCCTGAATAGGAAGCATGCACCGCTCTAAGTTCTTGAGGTCTCTCAGTGAGTTGTGGTTCCAGAAGAAGGGTTTCGATGTCCACTATGTGGGTGCTAGACCCTGCCTGGGAGCTGGTGCCTTCGGTTTCTACCATGTTACAACTTGCTTGCTAGTTCTGTGAGAATATAGAATCATGCGTTAACATTGTAAAGGACAAGGTAGAACAATTTTTGTCCCGATTACAACATTAACATGAGGTGAATGATGAGTTAGTCGATTAGTAAGTGCTCGATGATTGTGTGTGTTGTTAGTGATGAGAATCACTGTTATGAAGATGTTGTTTTGGAAAAATTTGAATGGCCTACTTGCCAGATCTTCGTTGACTGCTTAGTCTGCTTGTGCCTTCTCTCCGCTTTGGCTCCCTTCTTTGGCTTCCTTGTCTTGTGAGTCCTTCCGTGCCTTGACTGCTGCTACCAACACACACAAATACACTTACACATGCACATGCACATACATACATATACACACACATACACATGCACATACATACATATACACACACATACATATACACTTAGGTACACACATATGAATGAATTATATAATTAAAGTATTTAAACACATATACACATGCACACACACATGCACATACCTACATATACACATATACATGCACATACACACATATACACATAGAGTTATACATATACACACACATACGCATGCACATGCACATACTCATACACACATATACACTTATACATGCACATGCACATACATACATATACACACACATACACATGCACATACATATACACACACATACATACACTTAGGTACACACATATGAATGAATTATATAATTAAAGTATTAAAACACATATACACATGCACACACATGCACATACCTACATATACACATATAGATGCACATACACACATATACACATAGAGTTACACATATACATGCACATACATATACACACACATACATATGCACATACGTACATATACACTACATACATATACACTTAGGTACACATATGAATGAATTATATAATTAAAGTATTAAAACACATGCTTAATATAAACAATAATAACAATCAATAGAACAAAACTCTTCATTACTTAATACCATACACACAATTCAAAACATAATTGAAATGAAAAATATATAGATAAAAAATATATATACATATCAATGTAAATACATATAATCCAATGTCATAATCAACTAAAATCCTAATCATCATCATCATCATCAGCAATATCATGAGCATCCTGATCTTCCTCATCTTCATCGCCATGATCACCCTGTGACGATCGAGATCATCCCTCCTGTGTCTGTCTCTCCACCTCATCGATATTTGCCTCTCCATAATACTCCTGTATTATATATAACAAACATAAATAAATAAAATAATTAAACCATTCATAAAAATAAAATAATTATATAAAATTTAAAAATACTCACAAAGGCATCAGGATGATCTTGCATATACTCGCTCAAACGTCGATATCCAAAATGTGTAGCATACTCGATCTCATGTTTCGTAGGATATCGGCCATAATCCTTCCGTTGCATTGAAACAAATAAAAAAGATTAGTTGCTTGCATTTTAACTAAAATAAACAATATACTCACAATAAAACATATACTTACAAATAAAAAAGATTAGTTGCTTGCATTTTAACTAAAATAAAAAATATACTCACAATAACACATATACACTTACACATGCACATGTACATACATACATACATAAACACACACATACTCATGCACATACATACATATACACTACATACATATACACTTAGGTACACACATATGAATGAATTATATAATTAAAGTATTAAAACACATGCTTAATATAAACAATAATAACAATCAATAGAACAAAACTCTTCATTACTTAATACCATACACACAATTCAAAACATAACTGAAATAAAAAATATATAGATTATATATATATATATATATATATATATATATATATATATATATATATATATATATATATATATATATATATATATATATATATATATATATCAATGTAAATACATATAATCCAATGTCATAATCAACTAAAATCCTAATCATCATCATCATCATCAGCAATATCATGATCATCCTGATCTTCCTCATCCTCATCGTCATGATCACCCTATGACAATCAAGATCGTCCCTCCTGTGTCTGTCTCTCCACTTCATCCATATTTGTCTCTCCATAATACTCCTGTATTACATATAACAAACATAAATAAATAAAACAATTAAACCATTCTTAAAAATAAAATAATCATATAAAATTTAAAAATACTCACAAAGGCATCAGGATGATCTTACATATACTCGCTCAAACACCGATATTCAAAATGTGTAGCATACTCGATCTCATGTTTCGTAGGATATCGGCCATAATCCTTCTGCTGCATTGAAACAAATAAAAAAGATTAGTTGCTTGCATTTTAACTAAAATAAAAAATATACTCACAATAACACATATACTTACAAATGTAGTTACAAAACCATTATGGCCCATTTGGCCTAGGTGCGATGTGTGGCCCGACTCCAATCTCTTCTTTGCAGCAGCCTGTTTATTCAAGAAAAAAAATACATAAATTAAATGTAAAAAATTACTAAAATATATAAAAATTATAAATATAAACTATTAATTTGTGTACCTTCTGCTGAGGAAATGACTCCTGAAGACGTAGTTGTCTACGAAAAAACTGCCATGTCTCAGGTGGTCTGTTAGCCTGCCTCTTATTTTTTTCCACCATACAATATCTCCTGTTAATTTAATCTCAAACAAAAAAAAAATTAGAATACATACACATATATACACACACATACACATACACATACCCACATACACATATACATGCAAACATATATGCATACGTATATGTATACATATACACATATACATACATATAACATAAACACACATATACATATCCACATATATACGTACACACACATGCATGCATATACACTCATTCATACAAAATACATGAATTTATCCCACAATAATGTGTAGTTGTGTATATGTGAATATGTGTGTATGTGTAAATGTGTATATGTGAATATGTGTGTATGTGTAAATGTGTATATGTGAATATGTGTGTATGTGTAAATGTGTATATGTGAATATGTGTGTATGTGTAAATATGTATATGTGAATTTTTTGTGTATGTAGATAATCAGATTATTAATATCAAATACCATTATTTGTAGATTCTGATGGAACTCCACCACCGTCTCCTCATTGTGCAACGACTTTATACTGTAAGTATATCAAATATTTAATTTTAAATATATTTGATGGATACATAACTTATATTTTTTTTTGTTTCTTGTTATGTGCAGATTTTGATCAATCAGAGGGTACTCCACCACCTCCTACCCATGCAACGACTTCACATGTGTCCTCTGATAGGAATTATGATGAATTTTACTATCATGAGCATATTATATGTTGGTGTAACTCTTGTTATGGCACGTATCGAAGACCGCGATTGGAATGTATTGAACATGAGACAGAGTATGGTACTTTTGAGCGTGCACTATCACCTGGTCAATGTGATAATGCTTGGGTATGTATTTTCTATATATATATTAATGTCATTATTTTATTTAAAAACCATATATAAAATCAAATTACTGTTGATATACAGGAATACTTGCTCGATGACGACGATGATGATAATTTTTCTCATAATGTTAATATACCTCGTACACGTCATGGACTTGCTATTCATCAATTACAAGCAGAGGTTTCTAGAAATCCTCTACCTCCTGGTTAGAGAATGAAACGGCTGGAGATTGTCCATTGCCAGCTCGTGATCGTTCTTTCACTTTTAATCCTAGGCAAAAGACAAGTTAAAGATATGAATATATATCTTCCTCCTCTCATTGACGATCTTCAAGAGTTATGGAGAGGTATTACTGTCATTGATGTATCAAAAAGCATCAATGAAAGACATATTACGATTTGTGGTATTGTGGCTTGGACTATTCACGATTTTCCAAAATATGGTGTTTGTTCAGGTATTAATGTAATTTTTTATTTAATATGCATGTAAATAAATATGATTTAATCTAATTATATTTTTATCATTTTCCGTGATGTAGGAATATCTACTAAGGGTTATAAAGCTTGTCCATATTGTGGTGATTGGTTGAGATCAGTCTATAGTAAGAATCTCAACAAAAATATTTATCTTCGACATTGACAATTCTTGCCTGATGATCATCCATTAAGATCTAAAAGAGACGCGATACATTTTAATGGAAAGCTTGAAACAGGTCAGTGTCCAAAACATATGACACTTATGGATTGGTATAAAAAATGTGTATGCATCATTATGTGTGTATGTGTCTATGTGTGTATGTGTGTGTGTGTATATATGTGTGTGTGTCTCTATGTGTATGTGTGTGTGTCTATGAGTGTGTATGTGTTTGTGTATGTATATATCTATGTGTGTGTATGTGTCTATGTGTGTATGTGTATGCATGTATGTATGCATATGTGTGTGTATGCATCATTATGTGTGTATGTGTCTGTGTGTATGTGTCTATGTGTGTATGTTTGTGTGTGTGTATATGTGTGTGTATATGTGTATGTGTCTATGTATATGTGTTGCTATGTGTCTATAAGTGTGTATGTGTTTATGTGTGTGTATGTGTCTATGTTTGTGTATGTGTCTATGTGTGTATGTGTATGCATGTATGTATGCATATGTGTGTATGTGTGTGTATGCATTATGTATGCATATGTGTGTGTATGCATTATGTATGTGTATGTAATCATGTGCATTATGTATGCATGTAAGTATGTATGTATGCATATGCATATTATGCATTAAGTATGCATGTGTGTATGTGTGTGTATGCATTATGTATGCATATGTGTGTGTATGCATTATGTATGTGTATGTAAGCATGTGCATTATGTATGCATGTAAGTATGTATGTATGCATATGCATATGCATTATGTATGCATATGTATGCATGTATGTGTATGTGTGTGTATGTCTCTCTCTATGTGTGTATGCATATATGTGTGTGTATGTGTGTGTATGTGTTTGTATGTGTGTATGCATGTGTATGTGTGTGTATGCATCATTATGTATGTGTCTATGTGTGTATGTGTGTGTATATGTATGTGTATGTGTGTGTGTCTCTATGTGTATGTGTGTGTATCTATGAGTATGTATGTGTTTATGTGTGTGTATGTGTCTATGTGTGTATGTGTTTATGTGTGTGTATGTATCTATGCATGTAAGTATGTATGTACATTGTACGCATATGCATATGCATTATGTATGCATATGTATGCATGTATGTGTATATGTGTATATGTCTCTCTATGTGTGTGTGTATGCATATATGTGTGTGTGTGTATGCATATATGTGTGTGTATATGTGTCTGTATGTGTGGATGCATGTGTATGTGTGTATGCATGCGTATGTGTGTATGCATGTGTATGTGTGTGTGTATATGTGTGTGTGTATATGTGTGTATGTGCGTGTATCTATGTGTATGTGTGTGTATCTATGAGTGTGTATGTGTTTATGTGTGTGTTGTTAAAGATAAATGTACAAGCTCATTTTCATATGAGCCATGCTTGGATAAATTGACCAAATATAAAGATAAAGAAAAAGTGGAGAAAAAAAGGAAAAAATAATAAAAGAAAAAGTCTAGTCAAAATTCATGATGAGTAAGAGATACAATATGTTGCCTTGTAGTTATTAGCATGTAGTGGAGAAAGTGGTGAGTTAAGAAGGAGGCACAAACTTCTTCACATGCTCATTGGTTATAAAAGTGAAGTGGGAGCACATTCAAAACAAGGAGAGAAAGAGGCAAGAGCTCCCAGTAGTCGGATCTGGCCATTTTGTCATTTTGGCTTCCCTTAGACTCCTTCCAGCCACACGTCAGTTTGTACACAGCTCTGTTGCAGAGCTCATATCTCAGTGCATATGTAACCATTTTGTGCATTTAAACATTCATTGGAAAGCTTATGTTGTATAATTTTTGCATAGCAAATATCTCTTTGAAAGTTTATTTAGTTTGGGAGATATCAGTGAAAGAGTGAAGTCCAGTTTTTTAGTATACCTGTGTAGATAGGTAGTCTATTTTGGTCGGTTAAGTTTCCCAACCAAAACATATCCAAATTGCATGATTTTTATCTTGTTGGAAAGCTCTTGGCATCTACGTTTAGTGTCCCAAATATCTTATTGAAATCATTTATATTCTATGAGATATCTGTTAGATAGTAAAGTCTAGTTTTAGAGTGTACTTATGTGTGCAGGTGGTCTATCTTGGTGAGTTGAGTTTCCTTATCAAATCTCATCCAAATTACTTGTTTATTATCTTTTTGGAAATCTATTTGTGTCTAATTTTTCTGTACCAAATATCTTTCTTAAAGGATATATATTCAGAGAGTTATCAGTCCGAGAGTGAAGCAGATGTATGACTGAGTTCATCATCAACGATGTATGACTTTCATTCTGTGTGTCATTTGCGTAGTTGTTGTAGGTGGTGTTGTAGGATTGGCCCTGTCCCCAACTTCTTGTTCCACCTCTATCGTAGCCTCCTCGTTGATTCTGTCTACCCTTTTGGAAGTTACCTTGATATCTTCCGCTTCGGCCTCTGTTATTACTGTTCTGATTTTGATTTGATCCCTGTTGGTTGTGCCAACAGTCATGCGCCAGATGATTACTTAGTCCACAAATCCAGCAAGCTTTCTTTGTTGGTATTCTAACTACTTCTTCCTCTTCCAAAACCTCTTGCTTTGCCGGTGCCTTTACCTCTAGCATAATAAGCCTGGGCGCTTGACTCTTCTTCATCTTTTGACTTACCTTTGTCTTTCTTCTTGTTCTTCAGGTACATTGCAGAGCTTTGTCCTTTATCTCCATCTCCTTTCAGATCTTGCTCATATGTGAGCATCAAACCAAGCAACTGATTTAAATCTGGTACAAAGTGATTTAAAGAAAGTTCAGTCGAGACTACGAAAGGTTTCCACCTTTCATCTCCTCTCAACCCTGTTAGCAGTTGCGCTATCAATCTGTGATTTTCGACATCTTCTTTTATGGATCCAAGACTATCTGCTAGGTCCTTCATTTTAGTGACGTAGTCACTAATGCTTTGACTCGGCTTCTTTTTGAACGTTGTGAACTCGGACCATAAGCTAGCTGTTTAGCCTTGTAGCCCAAGGGAAAAAGCCTATACACAATGATATTTTGGTCAAACCTTCTGATGCTAAGTCACCATTTTGTACCGCGGGAAAATATGGGCAAATACCTGCACTAAGGGGCCTTCAACTCTACTGGTTACCTTTTAGCAAACTCTCTTCTCTCACTCTCACACATACCTATGCTTTCACACACTCTCATGCACTCTTACTTCCCCTTTCCCTCTGTTCCTTTCCGTTCTCCTCTTACACACATGCACACACCACTTATACACCCTCTCACACGCTGTGGTCGGGTTCAAGCGCGCTTAGGGGTGCCCATAGGGTGCCAAGAAAGTAACCTTGACTTTTAATCTATTGATAGGAGAAGATCTTTTCCTTGAATTTGCATGTGTCTCTCATGATCTTTTTACTAAAGGTGCTACACTTACTATGACATGAACTTTGAAAGGAGAGTGAATTGATTTTCAAAGTCAAAAGCTTAATTTGGTTCAAGGCATCAACTTATGAACTCTGATATAGACCTCATGAGACTGAGCTCCAAGGCATCATGTTATCTTGAAACGTCTAATCAACAATTATGTAAAAGATATACATAAATGCACATTTGTTATGATCTAAACAAAACAGAAGCATTCTTTTCCTTCGCAAATCTAAAAAACCCTCAAACTATTGAAGTATTTTCTCGGTCTCCCTGAGATAAGGAAATTTCTATGTTCATAAACTCATCTATGCTTGGACTGGACTACGAGAATAGTGTTTCAAAGTTAACAATGGATAACTGTAACACACAGTATTTGTGAATCGAAGCAAACAGACAAAACAACATATATATTCACTTCAAAATATTAACGCACAATCTACGAGATGATGAAGAATGGACTACTAATTGCACATTTTCATGTGATGCATATCATCGTGGCTATCTATCAATAAGTCATAAGCCAATGCTCATAATTACAACAGTTTAGCAAACAAAATCCAGGCAATTAAGTTTCAGTCTTCAATCGATGTACTATGGCGTATCAAGGTTCACAAGCGCAAACACATTTGCTACCGCATGCTTTATAGGAACATGGTATCTTTATTGACTACATGGAGTACTGATTGAGTAACATCGCAAAGCTAGTACATAATTGCACACAAGTGAAACACTGTATCTTTTAAGGTAAAAGCACAACACACAAATGCTGTAGTGAGTGAGGTCAAACTCTACATATCTAAGGTCATGGAATGTGAACATAACCATTCGACTATGCATATGAATTTATTGATAATTTGCTATGCGCTGGTGCAACATCAAAAGAAATCATGGAAATTCGATTATAAGAAGAATTCAAGCCCTTCCCATCTGCAATCCTGCTAGGCTCTCCAATTCTATCTCTATTTGAAACTTCACAAACATAGTAAGAAATCGTTCTGTTATTAGGAAGAAAGAAACATATACGTCAATTCAAGATCTTCGAACTCCCAATGTTTTCAGCCCTACCTTTGTTTCTCTTGACAAATATTCATGCATGGAATACAAGAAATGTCAGCCCATTCATTTTCAACAACGTAAGTGAAAACATCATTGTTTGGCAGAAACTTCAAAGAAGTTTTGAAATCTGTCAGTGCTTTGAGTCCTTCTGATACTTTATGCAGAAAATCTGTATTTGACACACGCAAAATAGGCAAAGGTTTCCAGAAGAAAATCCAAAGTCATCAACCATCTTCCTAATTTCATCAACATATGTGTTTGCACCATATATATGCGAATTCAATTTCAAGGATCCAACATGAATGTTATCTGTATGTATAAGTTACCGAGAAAATGATGTGACAATGTTGTCCATGACCAAAGTTTGCGCTACATGAAATTAGCCCCATATTGTGATAAAAAAAACATTCCAAATGTGCAGTAAAAAACGTAAGCAATATAAAATAAGACAACGCTGAATGAAAGATAGAATATTACTGGTGATGCATACAAATCATGTCGCAGTGATCAATGATCTCTCTTTATCGAAAGTTGTTGCCTATTACATTGTTCTGCAGTTCATCAATTGTTTCTAAATAGAGCCTCCGAAGCTTTTCACATGGATTTTCCCATCGCGTTCCTGTGTAGGTATTCTCGGTTGTCCTTATCAGATGCTTCCCTCCATCGCCAACGATATCTGCTTTCTTTGTTATATGTGGTCACAGCAAATCAGCCAAAAAAAACCAGCAGCAGATCAATCTTCAGAGAATAGTTTGTCGAAGTAGACGCCAAAGCAAAAATTGAGAATCAATCTTTAGTGCAGTCCCTTTTCTGTCAGAGTAAGAGTGCAAGATGTCCTTCTTTCCATCTTCAACTCCAAAATATATTGAATGGCTGTCACTGCATCATTCATTTAAGCGATTTACTGTCTCAAGTTGCGAGAAGCTAGGGAATGTCCATCTTTTCCATCCTTTAGAATCGCATCCTCCTCAAGTCCTTCATTCTTTCATGACTGTTCGCATCAAAATAGATTCTTGAGTCCTCGTTTATGCGCAGCGTTGAGGGTTAAGCCATTGATGTGCTCCCAAAATCTTTTTTGCAACTATCATAGTTTTGTGAAAATCGGCCAGGCACCGCACACACAACAGATTCCCCTTTTTCCCTCCGCTCAATCCTCTTGCCACTCTCTCAACATGCGGATAAGATAAAAACCCAACGCGTGGCAGCAGTATCAAGGCTCATTGTTAAGCTTAGCTTCCACCATCAAATCCTACTTGGATACATAAAAACACGAACTCTCCCACCCAATGAGCTAGGAGGAAGATTTTTTTTTTTTAATTTTGCTCTTACAATGCCACTACTTCCGTGGGGCCTCGTAACTCTTCCCCATATTGCTCGGTATAGAGTACCATTCTTCTTCGTCTTTGCCTTATAGACATAAGCTATTCTCTTCCCCAAGTACCAATCAACCTCCTCGACAGTGTTTACACCTTCGATTTAAATAAGGGAGGTGCTTCACATGCAGCATGGCACAATAACGTGAATCGGAACTAGTTATCACCAAAAGCTCCTCTTGTGTCACCATAGGGGTTCCCAGGCCTATGATAAGATGGGTGATCAACAAAAACCCAGTCAACCCCTGCTCTGAACTCATGAAAATATGCCACCTCATGTTCTGCTTCAAAGCATCCAATTTTAATGCAACATTGCATGCCGAAAGCTCCTGCAAACTTGGCAACAGTAACTCCATTCAAATGCACCGTAGGAGGGGCTCTGCACACTCCAAATACTTCTCATCAATCGTCACTTCCACTCTTCAAGTACCTGAAATCAAACATATTTTCCTGGCCAAATAGAACCGCATTAGTGCATAAAAACCAACCATTTTCTGAGCTAACATACTCCCCTCTTCTTATTTGCGAAGTCGTCCTCGACAAGCCATTCTTGCTGCAATAAAATCCAAACAACCGTGAACATGTCAATTTACAATTGGTTCGCATACCTTTTCATCGAGCCATCATTCCAAGTGGACCTACACTCATTGAAGCTATTAGTGCTAAAAAAAATCACTCATGAATACATACAAATCAGTCACTTCCAAATGATCCAAGAACATGCACATATATGCAACTCGAATTCCACATACATCAAATTGCTCATGCATTCCATTATGAACATAGTCTCAACCAAAATAACACATGCATACCTTTCCATGTTTTACACATTCAACTGTCGTTGCGAAAAAACAGAAATGGAAATACCGAAATGAACAACAACAACTGAAATGAATCCAATAGGAGATGCAACATACCCAAAATGGATACCCCATTATTGCACCTACCATTCGCTATGTACAATTATTCCATGACTAGACGTTCCCGAAGAATCCCCATCGTCGTCCTACAGAAGCCATCGAGACTCGAGTACAAGTCAAGACCTACATAAAAACCCGAGAGTGCCCCACACACTGGAAAACCCTCGGATAAAGCACACAAGTTATAAAGCAATACCGTTGCATTACCTCGCTAAAGCCCCATCCATAAGTACATATAGAGTCTCCGTGCCTTCAAGAATGTTGATTCAAAGTGAGATGATCTGTCATAAGCCATCACATACCAATCACACAAGCAAATAACGTTCCCTTCCGGGCGATCATCGCCCTCTCCTCTCTCTCTCTCCCCCTCAGGAGTGGGGAATAACTTCATAGGTAGATTTTATTTATATTCACACGTTGGCCTACGTTGTCACTGGATGCGATTCGTGGACCTGACCACCCGATCAGGTTGATTCCACCCATCTACCAATGCAATGCAGCGCACAACACACAAACACACAATGATAACACATAACATATATCAGCTAGCCCATAACGAAGCTGGATGCGGCTCGTGGTCATGACTACCCAGCCACGATGGCTCCACCTACCTACCAACCCGTTATGGCGCGTAGCTAAGACATAAACATATACATCCCACGCCTATGGCGAAACTAGCTGCGGCTCGTGGTCCTAACCACCCGGCTAGGATAAATCCACCCACCTACTAGCCCACCATAGCGCATTGGTACGATCACAGCAACACAATTTTTTCTTTTCCTTTCTTTTTCTTTTTTTTTTCATAGTTAATTAATTTACCCAAGTCTTGAGAATTAGGGAGAGGAAGAAAGGGATTTTTCCACTTTTCCCACACATGCATGCAAACATATACACTCTAGCCTTTGACAGATCCACCACCTCTTCACTCCATTCTCTCAATTACAGACACTACATATGTATTCATCGATTTGACTTTTCACTAGGTAAATACAGCCGGCTATGCCTTGGTCCCTTGTATACCTATCCTTAGATGCTCTAGAATGTGAGTCTCCGGGATGTCTCATGTAGCCTCACATCGTACTCGCATCCCAACGACTTCCCTAGGGCGAGTCAGGCTCAACTTCAGGAGCTCCGTCATCACTTCCGCAACACATTTGCCCAAGCCCAAGTGATATCGTTTTCTTCGTTAGGCATTTCCCTCGAAGGGTCGAAATAGTAATATCGATCCCCCACCCATCCTACATGTCGGGTCAGGTATTCCTCAAAACACTCAATATAAAACATAACATCCAAACCCTGGTTTATGAAGCATACCAGCCAATGCGCTTCCTCCACATCATATTCCGTCTCAAAGTCGTCGACATCTATGTCCATGCGGGCGAATGTTTGGTCCGAGAAATATATCCTTAGCTCGTACAAATAGAGTTGAGTTATTTGATCTGCCATTTTGTTACTTAGCTCCTAACAGTCTCTGTGCAACACAAGAAAAATAATTAGAAGTCCAAAATTCTTGAGCTAGCAAGGAAGAATATTTATGACACAAAAATCATAGCTTACATATGCGCATATATATATATATATATATATATATATATATATATATATATATATATATATATATATATATATATATATATATATATATATATATATATATATATATATATATATATATATATATATATATATATAACTATACATTTATGTACAAGGAATCTACTACGTCCTTCTGCTTGGATCTCGTCTGGCTTCTCCCGTCCTAATGCTACTTGAAATATGGTTTAACTCGAAGCGCGTTAACCTTCACGGGAGCACATTCTTCTCCTAAATCTTGAGTTTGCATGGAACCATTGGAGTTGAGTTCCACCACCTTAAACGGTCCTACCCATCTTGTCTGTAACTTCCTCGGGAATTTATAATATTTACTATCATAAACTAGCACCAAATCCCCTTCTTGAATCACATAGGTCTTGAGATTCTTGTCATGTCTCTCCTTACGTCTTTTTTGAATAGCTTCCAGACTTTGTTGTGCAATGAGTCTCTTTTCTTCTAGCTTGACCAATTGTATGTACCTCTCCTTCAATGACTCTTCCTCTCCCATCCTGGCCTCAATGGCCACTCTTAATGTCAGAACTTCTTTTTCGATGGGAAAGATGGCTTCCTCGCCATATACTAGGGAGAACGGGGTGCTCTTAGTCGTCACTCGGTAGGATGTTCGATATGCCCACAAAGCTTCCAAAAGTCTTTCATCCCAGTCTCGTCTATGCACAGCTACTGTCTTTGTCAGAATCTGTTCGAGAACCTTGTTGGTGACCTCCACTTGTCCATTCGCCCTCGGGTAATATGGAGTGCTTTTCCTATGTTTGATTTTATATAATTCCATTAATTCTTCGATTAGTTCGTTGACAAAGTGCGTTCCTCTATCACTCACTATCTCCAACGGGCATCCAAATCGGGTGATAATTTGTTCATACAAAAATTTAGCTACATCGACAGCTCGGTCAGTCTTCAGAGCTTTAGCCTCTACCCACTTGGTAAAATAGTTAGTGCAAACCAAGATATACCTATTGGATCTACGTCTTGAGGGAGGATCAATAGGCCCCACAAAATCAATTCCCCACTTTTTAAAAGGCTTAAGAGCAAGCACCGGTGTAAGAGGAGCAGCATGTGCTAATGTTGGTTTTCCCATTCTTTGGCATCTGTCGCATTTCTTGCAGTATGTGTGAGAGTCTTTGAACAACGTTGGCCACCAATACCCAGCCAATAAAATCTTTCTTGCCGTCAGCTCACCAGCAAAATGCCCACCGCATGGTTCATCATGTAATGCTCTCAACACTAGGGTTGCTTCTTCTTCCTCGAGACACCTCCGATAAATGCTTTCGTGTACAAAATATCGATAGAGCTGCCCCCCAATGATGCTATGGTGTTTTGCCAGTGCTAATAGTTTTTGCTTCTCTCTCTTGCTTGCTCCTGGTGGATATTTAGTGGTGCACAAGAAGTTCACCAAGTCGGCATACCAAGGTACTTTAGCATCAACCTGAAATAGATGCCCATCAGGAGCATCGTCGGGCACACCAGAGATTGGCTCCTCATTAACAATTTGAGATAAATGGTCAGCCAATATATGCGCTTTGCCTGGTTTGGTTACCACTGTGAACTGAAATTCTTGGAGGAGTAGCATCCACCTCATCAATCGCCCTGATAGCTCGGGTTTATTAATGATGTACTTTAGGGCTTCATGATCCACATAAAACGTGAAATGTTTTCCCATCAAGTAATGCCGATACTTGTTCACTGCAAAGATCATCGAGAGGCATTCCTTTTCTGTAGTTGTGTTGTTTCTTTCCGTGCTATTCAAGTTTCGACTTGCGTAATAAATAGGGTGGTCCAACTTAAGTTTTGAGGAGGTGGAAGTTGTCCAATTTTTTTTACTTTGTCCTCGTCAACCGCGATCCCTTTTTTGGAAATAACATGTCCCAAAAGCAATCCTCTTCGTACTCCAAATGTACACTTTTCAGGATTTAATGCGATGCCTTTTTCGATGCTTCTTCTTAAAATAGCTTCGATCCTCTCCATCATGTTTTCATCATTGCCCCTGATTGCAAAATCATCGAGGAATATCTCCATCCAATCCTGCAAATAGTCTTGATATGTAGCTATCATTGCTCTCTGGAATGTGGCCAGTGCATTGCATAATCCAAATGGCATCACACGATATGCATACGTACCCCATTCTCTGGTGAAAGTAGTTTTTGATTGATCCTCTTCATGGATTTGGATCTGGTTGTACCCACTAAAACCATCCAAAAATGAGTACAATTTATGGCCAGCCACTCTGTCCAAGATTTGATCAGTGAATGGCAAAGGGAAGTGGTCCTTTTTTGTGCGCTCGTTCAACTTTCGATAATCTATGCAAACACGGATTTTCTTATTTTTCTTCGGAACAACTACAATTGGTGATACCCATTCGCTGGATGCGATGGGATATATGAATCTTGCTTCCAATAATTTAGTCAATTCCAGCTTGATCAATTCCGAATAGACTGGATTTGTCCGCCTGAGTCGTTGACATATTGGTCGGGTACCTTCTTCCAAGTCTATATAATGTTGGCAGATTCGAGGATCAATTCCTCTCAGATCACTGTATGACCATGCAAAGGCCTTGCTGAAATTTTTGAGTGCCAATTTAATGCAATCTCGTACTTCATCTGGTATCTCTGACCCCACACTCAAGAACTTTTCTGGAAAAACTTCCCATTTTTCCAACTGAGCTTCTCGTGAATATTCCTTATTCCTTGATGACACTGTGATTGGAACGTGCTCTCCAATCACGCGTGCATGGTTGGCCAGTAAATCATTGTTTTGTTCTTTTTCAACTGCACCCAATTTCTTTAGTTCAGCTTTTGCAATGGCTTCCCGCACTTTACTGTTACTTTCCGCTTCTCTGTCTGATTGTCGACTTCTCCTTAGAAGCTCTTCTTCTAGCATTCTAACCCTTTCTCTCAACTGTTGCACTTCCATTGTCGGAGCTAACTCCAGTTTCAACTCTTCTTTTGAAGTTCCCTTCTCCAGGGATTGAGTAGCTTTATTTTCCTTTGCGTCTATACTCAACATGTAGCACTCAGATTCACTTGTATGTGTCAACCATCCCAGCAACTCTTGGTCTGAATCATCCTTGTAACATAGAGGATCTATGTACTCGCCCACTTTCGCATGTTGGAGGTTGGCCAATTGCAGAGTAAATCCATCCTGTAAAAGGTCCTTGGAAGTCTCCGTGCGTAGGGTAAATCTTACGCGCACCATTTCTTGTCTAACCTTTTCCTTTGCTTTTTGCTCCCTTTCCTCAGCTGTTGTCGATTTCTTGCCGGTCAAGTTTGGACACTTGAAGTTGTATTCGATCAGCCTTCGGTCCAATTGTGATAAATCCTATGCGCCAATCGTGCACACATTCGGCTTGCACCAGCCATGGCCGTCCAAGTAAGATCGAGAAGGTAGCCTCTGAGGTCCTTGGTCTTACTATCAAACTCTAGACCGCCCACAACTGTGCTTACATTCTTCAAAAGACCCGCAGGCTTCACTTGTGTTTGATCTGCCATTCTCAAGGACATCGGCGTTTCTTCCATGTGGTTGAGGCCCAAAGCTTTCATCATGAACTCAGTCATAAGGTTGACTGCGGCTCCACTATCTAACTGAGCACCGGGAACTGCATACCCTTTAATCTTGACTGTCACAGCTGGAGCATTCGAATCAATTTGCGTCGTAATACTTTGAATGATCCCTTGGACGTCTTTATCTTGTCTCTTTTTATCTCGAGCTTTCCTCGGCTTCTTAATATATTCGTTGTAGAATTGTTTTCTATAAGCAGGTGAACATTTTAGCAATGTGCCAATGTCCAGTGTGACTTCCGTGTCAGCGAGCAACTTTACAATATCCACTTCTTCCAAACTTTGTCTTTCCTTCCTACTCTTAGGAGCCTTCAATCTTTCAGGGAATGGTGCTATGCCTGGCACAAACTCCTTGGTCACTGGTGGAAGAATCTCTATCTCTTCCCCATCCTCAAACTCTTGCTGCTCATCAAATCCTCCAACTTGGTTTTCTACCTCTTCATGTTCAGGTATCTTCTCTTGGCTTGCTTTTCCGCTTTCACCTTCTGGATTTTTCTTCAAATACTCTTGAGTTCTTGTGACTACGGCCACAGTTGGCTCTTTATGCAGTTTCTTGGCCTGGTAAGCATCCACAAAGTGCATTGACGAGCTAGAGCCTTCTTGAGGGTTCGGTGTCTTGAACACTACTCCGATCGTAGGAACGTGCTCTTGAGCTCTCGATGTGGAATGCATCTGAGTATCAACATAATTCGAGGACCCTACTGGTCCTTTTTCCTTGCCGGCGGCAGCTCTTCGTTTTGGACAATCTTCATCAAAGTGGCCCTCTCCACTACAGTACCTACATAGTGGGGTATAATCAATTGGTTTCTTTTTGTTTGGACATCTAGATTGAGTATGGCCAAAGCCATGACATCTCCAGCACTGGATTGTACCATCTCTCCTTTGATCACGTGCGACTCCTCTCGGATAATCTCCTCCTTGACCCTGAGCACCATATCCATAAGTAGGTCTGTTTTCCCAACGGGATGTAGGTGGGACACTTTGAGCGGGCAATCCCATGTAAGGTCTTTCTCTTGTATCTCCCAATTTCATGGTCCTTCATAGGCTCTCTTGTTATAACATCGGTCCTCTGTGTGATTTGTTCTTCCACAAAAAGTGCAACGCATTCTAGGTGCTGATCTATCTGTGAATACTCTTGAGACTGTAGGGCATTCTGAAGCCAAATGGCCGTAACCATGGCACTTTCCACACCATGTGTTCGATCTAAACACTTGATTCGGGTTTGTAGTTACCTCAGGTTTTACTGTGTATGTTTCTTGGGTCATTGTGGCAGCTTTTATAGCTTGTGTGACCAACTCCAATATTCGTTCTTCAGTTAGCGCAGACTTTACCTTGCCTGGCGTGCTAGTGGCAGCTACAAAAGCTGGAGTCGTTAATGCGGGACTTCCTTGGCCAGGATCTTTCATCGGTATGTTTCCTGGGCCTCCCATTGGCTCGTATAAGAGCTCCATCTTCCTCTGTTGACATAATTGTACTTCCTCCCAAAGCCTTGCTTGTTCCTTAGCATCTATTAAGGTTGCAGGTCTTGTCAGGCTGATATGCTACTGCGCCGTAGGATCTCTCAATCCCGAACTGAATCTTCTTTTCAATGTCTCATCGTTCGGGGCATTCGTGCCCATCTTTCTTACCAACGTTTCCATTCTCTGAATGTAGTTATCGATGCTCTCATTGACTCCCTGTCGCAAGTAATCCATCTGTTGGGCCAATCTATCTTGGAAGCCTTGTCGTCGAAATTTTGCCAAGAAGGCTTCCTTGAGCATCTGATAAGTTCCACGCTCTTGTGGTGTCAAATTCCCATACCAATTGGCTGCCTCATCACGGAGAATAGCCGGAAAAATTCTCAACCTTTGATCTTAGTCAACTACCTCATTGGCCTCACAAGTAACCTCAAACAGTTGGATAAAACTATCTGGATCTTCGTCCCAAGCACCTGAAAACTTGGTGAAGTCCCCCAAATGAACCGAAATCCGTTGAGCCATTTCGAACAGAGGTGTGATGTCAATATCACTTTGATCCCAGAAATTTAACGCACGTGGCCTCAGGATCCCTCCTTCAAACTTCCGCACTTGATTCGCGACTCTCCTACGGGAGTACACGTTTTTTGCAGATTTCTTCGAGTTAGTCGAGGTAGACTCACCTTGCAACTCCCACCTCTTCTTTTCTCTTTCAAGGGCTCTTCTCTGAGCGCGTTCCTCTCTTTGAGTTTGTGTTGCTCTTGAGGATGAGCTCCCCTCACTCATGTACTAGATCTGGAGCCCGCAAGCTCGGCCAACATGTGGCGCTAGGCGAACCTATGGCACTCTCTTATAGAGACGTGCCAAGCTTTTCCCCGCAAACGCACCAAAATGTTTAGCCTTATAGCCCAAGGGAAAAAGCCTATACACAATGATATTTTGGTCAAACCTTCTGATGCTAAGTCACCATTTTGTACCGCGGGAAAATATGGGCAAATACCTGCACCAAGGGGCCTTCAACTCTAGTGGTTACCTTTTAGCAAACTCTCTTCTCTCACTCTCACACATACCTATGCTTTCACACACTCTCATGCACTCTTACTTCCCCTTTCCCTCTGTTCCTTTCCGTTCTCCTCTTACACACATGCACACACCAACACTTATACACCCTCTCACACGCTGTGGTCGGGTTCAAGCGCGCTTAGAGGTGCCCATAGGGTGCCAAGAAAGTAACCTTGACTTTTAATCTATTGATAGGAGAAGATCTCTTCCTTGAATTTGCATGTGTCTCTCATGATCTTTTTACTAAAGGTGCTACACTTACTATGACATGAACTTTGAAAGGAGAGTTAATTGATTTTCAAAGTCAATTGCTTAATTTGGTTCAAGGCATCAACTTATGAACTCTGATATAGACCTCATGAGACTGAGCTCCAAGGCATCATGTTATCTTGAAACGTCTAATCAAAAATTATGTAAAAGATATACATAAATGCACATTTCTTATGATCTAAACAAAACAGAAGCATTCTTTTCCTTCGCAAATCTAAAAAACCCTCAAAATATTGAAGTATTTTCTCGGTCTCCCTGAGATAAGGAGATTTCTATGTTCATAAACTCATCTATGCTTGGACTGGACTACGAGAATAGTGTTTCAAAGTTAAGAATGGATAATTGTAACACACAGTATTTGTGAATCGCAGCAAACAGACAAAACAACATATATATTCACCTCAAAATATTAACGCACAATCTACGAGATGATGAAGAATGGACTACTAATTGCACATTTTCATGTGATGCATATCATCGTGGCTATCTATCAATAAGTCATAAGCCAATGCTCATAATTACAACAGTTTAGCAAACAAAATCCAGGCAATTAAGTTTCAGTCTTCAATCGATGTACTATGGCGTATCAAGGTTCACAAGCGCAAACACATTTGCTACCGCATGCTTTATAGGACTGTATCTTTTAAGGTAAAAGCACAACACACAAATGCTGTAGTGAGTGAGGTCAAACTCTACATATCTAAGGTCATGGAATGTGAACAT
This sequence comes from Ceratopteris richardii, assembly GCA_020310875.1. Taxonomy (NCBI): domain Eukaryota; kingdom Viridiplantae; phylum Streptophyta; class Polypodiopsida; order Polypodiales; family Pteridaceae; genus Ceratopteris; species Ceratopteris richardii. The sequence goes on from CM035422.1 coordinate 53,346,651, forward strand.
AACCATTCGACTATGCATATGAATTTATTGATAATTTGCTATGCGCTGGTGCAACATCAAAAGAAATCATGGAAATTCGATTATAAGAAGAATTCAAGCCCTTCCCATCTGCAATCCTGCTAGGCTCTCCAATTCTATCTCTATTTGAAACTTCACAAACATAGTAAGAAATCGTTCTGTTATTAGGAAGAAAGAAACATATACGTCAATTCAAGATCTTCGAACTCCCCATGTTTTCAGCCCTACCTTCGTTTCTCTTGACAAATATTCATGCATGGAATACAAGAAATGTCAGTCCATTCATTTTCAACAACGTAAGTGAAAACATCATTGTTTGGCAGAAACTTCAAAGAAGTTTTGAAATCTGTCAGTGCTTTGAGTCCTTACACACACAACAGATTCCCCTTTTTCCCTCCGCTCAATCCTCTTGCCACTCTCTCAACATGCGGATAAGATAAAAATCCAACGCGTGGCAGCAGTATCAAGGCTCATCATTAAGCTTAGCTTCCACCATCAAATCCTACTTGGATACATAAAAACACGAACTCTCCCACCCAATGAGCTAGGGGGAAGATTTTTTTATTTTTTTATTTTGCTCTTACAACGCCACTACTTCCGTGGGGCCTCGTAACTCTTCCCCATATTGCTCGGTATAGAGTACCATTCTTCTTCGTCTTTGCCTTATAGACATAAGCTATTCTCTTCCCCAAGTACCAATCAACCTCCTCGACAGTGTACACCTTCGATTTGAATAAGGGAGGTGCTTCACATGCAACATGGCACAATAACGTGAATCGGAACTAGTTATCACCAAAAGCTCCTCTTGTGTCACCATAGGGGTTCCCAGGCCTATGATAAGATGGGTGATCAACAAAAACCCAGTCAACCCCTGCTCTGAACTCATGAAAATATGCCACCTCATGTTCTGCTTCAAAGCATCCAATTTTAATGCGACATTGCATGCCGAAAGCTTCTGCAAACTTGGCAACAGTAACTCCATTCAAATGCACCGTAGGAGGGGCTCTGCACACTCCAAATACTTCTCATCAATCGTCACTTCCACTCTTCAAGTACCTGAAATCAAACATATTTTCCTGGCCAAATAGAACCGCATTAGTGCATAAAAACCAACCATTTTCTGAGCTAACACTAGCCTTTCTAGCTTTCGAAGTATTTTTGAAGTGGTCTTCCAATGCGCTCCATATGTCCTCCGCTTTCTCCAGACTCTAATGTGCGGTAGTAGATGATCTGAAACAGTGTTGTAAATGTAGGCTCTTGCCGTTGCATCTTTCTTCTGCCACAGCTTCAAAGCTTCTAACTCTTCTTTTTCCGGTTGGCTATCATCTTCGAAGGTCGGCTTCCTTTCTTCTCCGGTCACATACATCATTAAGTCCTTACTCATAAGTAAGGCTTCCATACGCATTACCCACGCGGGATAATTATCTCTGTCCAGCTTATCAATCTGGACATGATCTGCCATGATCTTCTTACTTGCTTTAGGTTGCCTTTGAGAGTCTTTTGGCTCTGATGCCGCTCGTGGAGCTAACCTGCTCTGATGTGATGAATAACCTTGGCTCTGATACCACTTGTTGCGGATGTGTGGTATCCTTCTTTTGATCTGATACCACTTGTTGGCGATTATCTTTCACTCAGATATCGCTGATGATGGTCGTCACGACAAAGGCTTGAACCTTGTCAGGCCTGCGGAAATTGCCGCGCCGCCGAATGGAGAGCTAAGCTAGAGTGATATAGAACACCTCTGTAATCAACAGTAGCTTAGCAGGATTACTGTCGCTTAACTGTGTTAAACTGCGACTTGAATTCCACTGGAACTTCACCGGACTGTCACTGGGACGTCACCGAAATTTTACCGCAATATCACCGGAATGAACTTTGATTCTGCTCGTGATTACTTCAAATGAATTATGTGAAGTAAGGAAGTGATACGTGAACTTCCTTCACTGAATGAACTTCTTAAGGAAAACTTCACAGTTCTGAAGTGGCACTTTCCGATTAGACTTTGTACTGTGTGTACATATCTATTCCACCGAAAACTGTGATCAGCTTAAAGTAGAGACGTCTAGCTACAAGATGAGCTATCTCTCATACACAGCTTCGAATTCTACTGCGAGATATACTTCGTTGTTCTACCAAAAAATCACTTTCTGAGAAAACTATAACTGATCGAAAATGCGTTTACTGAGATATCTTTGATCGAGACATTTGTTTACTTAGAGAGTACCGAGGGACGCGTTTAGTAACGAACTGTAGCTGTTAATGGTTAACGAACTTTCTACCGTAACTCGGAAAACTCAGATTCTTCACATGCGAACAGAGCGCGCAAACTTCCACATGAACATGTGTTTTCTATTAGAGAAGATGTGTACAAACAAGCTTGGCCTCTTCTTGCTCAAGCTGTAGAAACCCTCTTACACTGAGTAGTTTCTTATTACCATCCCTCTCAGATGAATACCTGACATTCTAGGTTTCTGTTATTCATCTGTACATACGCGATCTATGGTGTCTTCTGAGAACTTCTCACTCTCTCTTCACTCATACGCGATCTCTCGTAATCCTCTCCTTCTCTTTCTCAGCAGCATCCCTCTTCATCCGAGTCCTTTAATCCTTGGTGTATATATACACTTTTTCCTTCTGCACTCTTCCTGCTCTCATTCTTTAATTCACGTTATGCGCGCATTATGCGCACATTATGCGCACACCGCAGTTTATTGCTCTGTTACTCGTACAATTCTTTATTCTGGTTAACGGACTGATTTTGCACATTGTACATCTGAGGCTTTTGATTTTCTGAAGATTTGATTCCGCTTCTCTTTATCCTTTTTTTTTTGGTTGTCTATACGTCAAATTCGTGAGTGTTTCCTCAACAACATGAGTATAAAAGCTCTTGTGAAGATGACAAAAAATGGTACATTGATTCAGGTTGTAGTAACCATATGTCATGCCAAGGAAGTGTGTTCACTAATCTATAGGTACCAAGTGGAAAAGGATGTGTTGAAACAGGTGATGATACTCAACACATGATTGAACACATTGGAGATATAAAGCTTGGAGATACAAGCAGAGCAAAGGTACTATCTAATGTTCTTCATGTTCCTACAATTTCAAAGAACTTGATTTCAGTAGGACAGATGGTAGAGAAGGGTTATCATGTCATATTCAATGAGAATGGGTGCTTCATAAAGAATTAAAAAGAAGGCTTCAAGGTCATTGCTCGAGGTAGAAGAGAAGGAAGGATGTTCACTTTGGATGTCCAACATCCACATGGAAAGGTCATGTACATTCAATGTGGGAACAGGAAGATTTCAGAGTTGGACTTATGGCACAAAAGAATAGGACACATCAACATTCCAAAGCTGAAGGACATGAGCAAACATGAAGTGGTAAGAGGCCTTCCAAAATTTAATAGCATTGGACTACATGAGTTATGTGAAGCTTGTCAACTAGGAAAGCAAACGAGGCAGCCATTCAAGAGGAGCAATTATGTGGCTCCAAATGTCTTGGACTTGATACATACGGATGTATGGGGACCAACCCAAGAGGCATCAATGGCTGGTAATAGATTTTTTGTCACCTTCATTGATGATCACTCAAGAAAGGTATGGCTGGTTTGTATGAAGCAAAAATCAGAGGTGTTTTCTATATTCAAAAGATTCAAAGTTGAAGTTGAAAAGGAAACAAGGTCTATCAAAACCTTAAGGTCCGATGGTGGAGGAGAATACTTCTCCAAAGAATTTTCAGATTTTCTACAAGAGAATGGGATCAAAAGGCAATTCACTTGTAGGTATACACCACAACAAAATGGAGTAGCTGAGAGGAAAAATAGGCAAATTGCTGAAATTGCAAGATGCATGCTCAACGAGATGAAGGTACCATTCTACTATTGGGCTGAAGCTACCACAACCGCCATTTACTTGATGAATAGGTGCACAACATCGGGAATACATCACTTGACTCCTGAAGAGGTATATTCTAGTAAGAAACCTGATCTTACACACCTCAAAGTGTTTGGATGTGTTTGCTTTGTTCACATTCCACAAGAAGTTAGAACAAAGATGGAACCAAGGTCAGAAAAATGCATTTTCATCAGCTTCGACGGAGCAAAACGGATACAAGTGTTACAACCCTAGAACAAAGGAATTAAGAGTCTCGCGAGATGTGGTCTTTGATGAACTAAGACCATGGTATGAAGATAAATGAAAGAAAAAGATTCTTGAAGAAGATTGTGATGATTATGCAGGAACAAATCAAAGAGAAGTTCAACAATCAAGCACAAAGGCTTCAGGTCCAGAGGCATCTACATCAAATGAAGAATGTTCAACATGGAGGGGGAGTCATTCTTTGTCTCCAAATTCAGCTCATAGTAGAGCCAAAGAGGCAAGTGCTACTCCAAACAGTGAGGTAGATGCAAGTGAAGAAGAATATGAAGAGGTAATCACTATGATGGTAAAGCTAAATAGGTTAAAGAAGAAACTCTCTAAAGGCAATGAAAGAAGATCTTCAAGGACAAGGTATCCAACTCAAAGGTTGAGTTATGATAGTTTTATGGCGACACGTTTTGCATACATGATGCAGGTTATCAAAGACAAAGAGCCTGAGACATATGAAGAAGCTTGCACACAAAAGGAATGGAAGCAAGCTGTGAAAGAGGAGATCAAAGCTCTCAAAGATAATCACACATGGGAGCTAGTGCCAAAGAAAGAAGGTATGAAGATTGTTCCAAACAAATGGGTGTTTAAAGTAAAGAGGAATGCTGATGGTTCATTAGCTAGATATAAAGCTAGATTAGTTGCCAAAGGATTTAAACAAACACAAGGCATAGATTATGATGAAGTTTTCAGCCCCGTTGCAAAGATGGGAACTATGAGAACCTTAATAGCAATTGGTGCTTCAAGGAGATGGCCATTATATCAACTCGACATCAAAAATGCCTTTTTCAATGGAGAACTACAAGAAGAGGTATACATGAGTCAACCGGTTGGATTTGAAGATGAAAACCATCCAGATTTTTTTTCATATAAAGGAAGTTCGGCAATAGCCTACTCTCCCGGACTTGAATTAAATTAAGAAACAAAGGTACAAAAGAAGGGGGCTAGTGCCCACGGGACCCCCCGAATCCCACAAAGCAGGGGAAGCTTGATTGAATCCTAGGTTGCATTACAGAGAAGAAGGCACTTTATGGATTGAAGCAAGCACCAAGAGCATGGAATCAGAGATTGGTAGAGTATCTAACTAAGTGTGGATACAACCCAAGTAGTGCAGATCCTTCGTTGTACATGAAGAAGGAAGAAAATAGAGAGGTATATATTTGCATATACGTCAATGATCTCATCATAACAGGAAATGATGTTACAGGGATTAAAGATATCAAAAGGAAGCTTGGTAAGGAGTTTAAAATTTCAGATCTTGGAGAGCTGAAATATTTTTTAGGAATTGAAGTTGTTTATGGAAAGAGTGGCATGTACTTGATGCAAAAGAAGTACTTGTTGGATGTTCTTTTTAGATTTGGAATGAGTGAATACAAACCACTCACTCAACCCTTGGACACAAATACAAAGATTTGTTCAAATGATGGAGAACCATTGGAAGATGTAACGACATACAGAAGCATTGTAGGATCATTAATCTATGCAAACATTACAACCTGATTTGTCTTATGTTGTTGGTGTACTTTCTCAATTTATGCAAGCCCCGACAAGTGAACACTTAAATTCAGCCAAGAGAGTGTTAAGATACATAAAGCATACAGTTAATCATGCTTTGTTTTACAAGTTTGATGAAGAACTGCACGTCAAAGGCTTTAGTGATGCTGATTGGGCAGGTTCAAAGGAAGATAGAAGATCAACCTCAGGTTATGTGTTCATGATAGGAAGCAAGCCTATCACATGGAGCTCAAAGAAACAACCTACTGTTGCACTTTCATCTATGGAGGCTGAATATAGAGGATTAGCTTTTGCCACATGTGAAGCAATGTGGATTAAAAAACTTTTGGTTGATCTTGGAGTGCAAGTTGGAACCATCCCTATATACTGTGATAACATGTCAAGCATTTACTTGGCAAGCAATCCTATGTTTCATGCAAGGAGCAAGCACATAGAGGTCCACTACCACTATGTAAGGGAGAAGGTGCTAAGCAAAGATGTGGAAGTAAAGTTCATCAGAACTAAAGAGCAGGTTGCAGATATGTTTACAAAGTTCTTGGATGCTTCTAAACTCAAAGGTTTCAAGGATGCGATAAATATGAAGGACATGGATGAAGATAACTCCCAAATGAGCTTGAGGGGGAGTGTTAAAGATAAATGTACATGCTTGGATAAATTTACCAAATATAAAGATAAAGAAAAAGTGAAGAAAAAAAGGAAAAAATAATAAAAGAAAAAGTCTAGTCAAAATTCATGATGAGTAAGAGATACAATATCTTGCCTTGTAGTTAGTAGCATGTAGTGGAGAAAGTGGTGAGTTAAGGAGGCACAAACTTCTTCACATGCTCATTGGTTATAAAAGTGAAGTGGGAGCACATTCAAAACAAGGAGAGAAAGAGGCAAGAGCTCCCAGTAGTCGGATATGGCCATTTTGTCATTTTGGCTTCCCTTAGACTCCTTCCAGCCGCACGTCAGTTTGTACACAGCTCTGTTGCAGAGCTCATATCTCAGTGCATATGTAACCATTTTGTGCGTTTAAACATTCATTGGAAAGTTTATCTTGTGTACTTTTTGATATCAAATATCTCTTTGAAAGCTTATGTAATTTGTGAGATATCAGTGAAAGAGTGAACTCTAGTTTTTCAGTATACCTGTGTAGATAGGTAGTCTATTTTGGTCGGTTAAGTTTCCCAACCAAACATATCCAAATTGTTAGAAAGCTCTTGACATCTACTTTCACTGTCCCAAATATCTCATTGAGATCATTTATATTCTGTGAGATATCTATTAGATAGTAAAGTCCAGTTTTACAGTGTACTTATGTGTGCAGGTGGTCTATCTTGGTGAGTTGAGTTTGGATGTATCTGAAAGTGTTCACAAAATCCTCTGTGACTCGTGAGAATCCTCCTTGTAAGTGGAGAGAGTCTCTCCTGTCCATCTATTCCCTTGTTAGGTTCAGATGTATTGCTCTATTGTCTAGGCTTATATCTGGTGCTGTAACAGCCCATCTCTAATTCAATCTTTCTCCTTGTTTGTCAAAAGAAAACGGACATAATGGAAAAGGCTTAACTGAATGTCTGGGTTCAAATCCTATGGCATGCTGTTTTTCTTTTTGAGAGTACAATGAATTGGAAATACACACACACCCAACCTCGTAAGGTAGAGGCTCCCATCATAAGAGACTCGTGGACATGTCCAGCCAAGACTTGAATGCAAGACTTCCTCCCACAGCTTCAAGGCGTCAGCCACTAGGCTATGCGGGCTTGGACTATAGCATCGTAGTTAATGCTGTTCTGATTTCTGTTCACTTCAAACAAACAAAACCCTGCTCAAACTAATAGAGCCCCGGAGCCCATTTTACCTTGTAAGCATAAGCCCATTAACAGTCTGGCAAGGTCCACCATCGCCAGTGATTTTTTCTGTTAAGATACGCACTTTTAATTGTTTAAACCACGCACAGCATTTGGACCTGCATTAACGTAGCGGAAGAATCTCTTTCTTTGGTGACACACTGACACCCCCGAGGTATCAGCCGGCTAGTTTAAGGGCGATAAGTTAAAACTCCAGTGGCGCGAGCCAAGGAATGAACATAAGTGCTTCCTTCTCATGGGACACAACCAGAAATCAAGAAATATTAATCAGGGACAAGAACTCGTCAGTAAGGTAACGGCCATCCAGAAAATGCATGAAGGTCAGCAAAGAAATTTCCCTTTCATCAAAGAAGATTCAAGAAATGGTTTTCATGAAGTATAGACCAATTTAGCAGACAATCATGTGATAATATACAACAAAATCGCTCCGTTTGAAGCACAATCTGGAAAAACGAGCAAAAGTTTATTCTGTTTTGGCTGTGTGGCAGTTACAGGTTTCGGTGGTGCTACATGATTTATAGCCTACTTACAATCGAATATGCGATACATGCGCGCTCGTCTCGGAGATATGTATGTATATGCGCCGAGACATGCATATGCATACGTTCTGTGCATACATGAGTACATACAGTTCGAGCACACGTATTGAAAATGCGTACAGATCAGAGCATGCTTGATGTGTCTGTTCCTTTATCGGAGTATGTTAACAAAATACTGTTGATTTATGCGGAAGAAAATGGGAACGATATAGAGAAAGCTCCACCCTGCAGGACCGAGCTTGATCGAGGAGAATTTAGGTGCTCCTGATAAGAACTTCCCACTGGGAAACATATACAAGAAAATGTTCTTCGCTTTATCGATGCCGACGATCTGCTGCAGGTATGGCTGCCTTGCTATTCAGGGAAGACAAGCGACTGGGTTCAGGAGGGCACTTATTTGCAGAGGATGCCAAAGGCATAGCTTTGCCAAGCCAGGAATGTGTAGGAGATCTCGGCAGAGGTGGAAAATGAATGTTCCTGATATGCTCTTGAGCAACCTTTGCTCCAAGGAAAGTGCCGCACGCATACTGTGGATTCCCCATCGCTAAACCGGAAATGCCTCCCTCCCGACAATGGACCCCATTGTATAAATGGAAGGCAGCGTTAGTCGTGTGCAGAATACCATCATGATCGCAGCGGCCATCATTGCCTGAATCACAATGAATTCTATCAATGCGGGCATTGCCCTTGCTGTCTTTCTGAGAATCGCCGTTGCTCGTGTCGTAAACCTTCTGCCGGCTCCCGTTACTTCCATGAGGACTTTCACTGCTTTCACTTATATGAGAATAGCCTTCGGTATGTGTACAGGAATTGACATCGTCTGATTTGTTCGTTCTTCCACGATTCATCCCTGCGACGGTGTGATTCATATCGTCGACCTTTGATCTTAGTGTGCTTGGACAACTAAGATTTTTGTTACGCACATTCTCTTGCTCTTCGCTATCATAAACAGCAGAGTCCAAGAGGATGGAGCTCTCTTTAGATATGTTGCTATGAGAGAATTCATCCCACTCATTTGCATGGGTACCTTTACTTGTATCTGGATGATACCCTGTCCCCGTTCCATTCGGAAAGAAGCCTGCATTTGAAGGAAGGATGTTGAAATCACTAGGAGAGCCAATGTATGCATGATCTGTCCGCCATTTGTCGATGGCAGCCTTAGAACTGCAGTAGCAGAGATGTGGATGAAGATAGTGCTCATTCACGCTGTTAATCGTAGCTTGATAGGGATTGCCGACAGCCAAACATACGGATGACTTCGCAATCTTCGGGTCTTCAAGTAGCGAGGGAAGTTGCACTTGTGAAGCTCGTTTGGTCTGATGATGGAGAGTCCTTGGTGATGGATTACAGATTCCAGTCGGAGAATCATAACAGCTCACAGAGTCAGCGGCTGCCTCACTGTTTGAATCACTTAAAGGCCACTGGGCTTGAGGACTCTGATGCTGGCTAGGGCTGTAAGAGCGTGTCACTGGTTGCCTCAGATATCGCATTCTCTCCGCGTCAAGGTGCATGTTCTGGAGATGATGAAACTGCCAAATCATTTCATTACAATGATCAGTTGTCTATTTTCGATTAAAAAACACTGTCTAATTGTTCGTGCAAGGGGATTTTGCCGAACTAAAGGGAGTGATGCACACGAGTGATCATGAAATCAGACTTACTGTACAGGCAGTTCACCACGGATGATTGGCTTGAAAGTGTTATACTAATAAGGCTTCATATCTGTGACTAAAAGAGAGTGAGGCACTCGAATTGCACAAGATCGCCACCGGTATAGCCCCCCACAAACACTTGACTTCGCGTTCACTCGAGTGCAAACCATGGATTCTGATTTTTACGCGACTATAAGGGGAGTAATGCAAACGAAAGCCAGGAAATCAGAGTGACTGGACAGGCAGATTGGACATCGCATTCTACAGTCCTATCGTCATGGCCATTTAGAGAAAAAAGTGTCTTGCTCACGATGCTTTCTAACAGAAATCCATCGAGGAAGGAGAAAGGAAGAGGTGGATTTGTTTGTGCAACTGTGTGCATATGAATCAGTTTCTGGTTTCATAGTATCTGATATTGGTTGTGCGTATGAAGATGACCATGCGACTTTGAGCATCAACGGATTGTTAGCACACATCCAAGGACGTATTCCTACCTAAGTTTAGAAGCATAAAACATTCATAAGAAAAGAGTGGCTCAGTTTTAGATCGCTTACGAGATATTCATCCTCGCGCCTGTCGAACTTGCACTGATGCCGGACATCCTCAGAGCGTTGTGGGATGTGCTTATGACATGTTTTCCTACTGCTTTTTCTGTGTTGATTTTCGTTTTTCTTTCTGTGTCTTCGCTCCAATGATGACGGGGTTGAGCAGCTACCTCTATGACGGCCGTGGATGCTTATGTGGATATGAAAGGGGAAGAGACCACAAGCTTTATGCGCTGAATGATTCTCATCTTCGTCATCATCGTCAAGTTCTTCATCACGACTACTGTTGTGTTCAATCTCATTACAGTCACTTTGAAGACTTTCCTCACGAAACTGTCTAGTTAACGGAGTAGACACACTTGATTGAGAAGTGAATAATGTAGGAGAATCCGTAGTTCTACTCTTCGGCGCGCTTCCCAGCCATGAATCTGTGCATGTTTCCACTCTTCCGTAGTCTCGAAAGCTCCCATTGTGTTGAGCATGTCTTGTGAAGGCTATACCAGAATCGGCCCCAGCTCCCAAGCATGGTCGTCCTGGTGTTTGAGGCAGCTCATTGGCGATCGTCTGGGCAGCAGGTAGAAATCTGTGCATGATGAACTCGCGAGCCTCACTAGGAGTGTGAGCAGGCCTCAAAGGGCCACTAAGCATGAGGCTCTCGTCCATGCTAAACCCACCAGCAGTGGCTGTAAACACATCAGAGGTTGCATCAGAGGCAGCGTAGGCAGCATCGTCTTGGAACGCCACACGCTTGGAGAGCGGCGGTACTGCTGTACTCGGCCGCACTTCAGCATGTGGAACTCGAGAGAGGCGAGAGCGATCTGTCGCTGGAGTTCTCGCAAAGTGCGATGGTGCAGACGGCGAGCCGCCTGCTGCTTTAATCTTGAATTCTCTGCTAGACTTTCGAAATAGATCTTCCAAGGTCGGCTTGATAGGATTCATCGCTCTTGCAGGATCGCCGGAAGCAGGCGGCACGGAGTCAGGCGGCACTCCATGAGGCGATGACCCTTGTCCCGCGCCCCCGCTCGGCTTCCTGCGGCCTGGGCGCTGCTCCCACATGAAAGGCACAGCGCCAGGAATACGCAGAGATTCACGGCTGAGCTCCGAGCTGAGCTTGTAGAAAGCGGAGGGTGAAGTGATGGGGTTGCCCTTCATGGCGCGGATAGGTGTGTTGTAGTTTAGCCGAGCTCGGCTAGACGACTGCTCATCATCCTGGGTGGCACCGGAGACGTCCTCCATTGTGGGATCTTGGCGTCTTCCCATGGCTAGTGCGATCTGAGCTTGTGTTGAATGAAGGCCTCAGGCAGGGGGGAGCCTCCGGGCAGGAGAACCGGGTGCGATGGTTCAAGCATATCAAAGCGCGACGAACATCATATTAAACCGCGAAGAAGGTACAGTCTGCACATCACAGCTCTCTGTGCATGAATCTGTCTCGCGAACATGCGTAAGTGGAGAAGTTGGGAACTCCGCGGCTGCATTGTGTTTTAGCAAATAGACCATCGTAGGCGAGTTTTGACCAACGAGTCACCTCTAGAGTTCAATTATTCATCCTCAAATTCTACTCGTGAGCAATGGAGCTCCATCTCTCTATAGGCAAACATGGCTATGGAGCTCCATCTATCCGTAGTCAAACATGGCTGGAAGATGGGGGTGGGATCCATTACATTTCTAATCTCCATCATGTAAAATAAACATCATAGGTCTAGCATCACATACCTGGTGGTTGGGTTTTTTTGTCTCCTTTTGGTTGGGGTTTTTTTGTCTCTTCTCAGGGATGAGGGTTCAACCTCCAATGGTGAGTTGTAACACTTGCTAAACATGTCCTCATGCTTATGGTGAGATAAAATGGTGCTCTCCACGATGGCTCTCATTGGCCTTCGGGTATCCTCGATGGACTCTATCGATGGTAAGATGGGTCATATAGGTGCAAGCTATGGCAAAGTTTTATTAGCTCAAACCAATATTCTCACCTTTAGGGACCTCCTTGGTCCTTCATACAAGTAGTTTAAGACACCTATTCAAACTAGAGAAACATTCCAAATTTTTTTTAGTCTTTGTGCATGCTAATAGTTAAAGAAAGGAGGGCCTTGGTAAAAACCAAGCTCAGAAGGGAAAACCAATTCTTCATATACAACCATCTCTAATGTTGCTAAACTTTGTCCCAACCATAATGCTCAAAGTACTCATATATTATCAAAGTACATATAGGAGTAGAACTTAGGTCTTTGGTATCTGTCTCAAATTTGCACTCTTCATATTTTAATGGAGTGCTATTTCCTATTCTAGTTTTTCTACATAACAAAGCTGAGCACTCTTCATATTTCTTGTTTTTCTTCATATTTTCACTCTTCACGAATCCCAACTCTTGTTGGTCATAATAGCTTCTTCATGAAATCCAAACTCCTATTGGTCATAAGTAAATCCTCATTCTTGTTGGTCTTATCTATTTCTTACCCTACTTTCCTAGGCTTGTTTGATCATAATAGCTACCCTTGCATCACTACCTAGGATTCTTGAAATTCTTGTGTATTGAATTTAATTCATAAATTGGCATGGGTTTGCTTCCTCTCCCTCCAAGATTCGTTTTGACTATAGTATTTTACTATTCTTACACATATATATCTTATTCCTTGTGCCCCCCATTGTTCTTGAACTTCATCAACTTTCTTCAATGATATAATCCAATAACTCTAGAAGTTCTAATTGATCATTTTAGTACTCTGATCCATGTAAACAATCTATCTCATGCCACATTTGGGAGAATTTTCAATCCATGACGCAACAAAAAGAATGGTGTGGCCAGAAAAGAAGATGTGTAGAGTGATGATGTCATTGAGAATTTTCAACCTCTCATAATTTGATTAGATAAATAACATTATCACTTTTATCTTTCAGTGGACCAAATAAATACTCTAAATCTATTGAAATCATGAAAAAATAGAATTCTATAAGAAGAACAAGTAATCTCAGGATAGATTACTTGGTAGAAAATTTTGCTAGATGTAGTGTAGAAGTATGACTAAGGGGGATGGAAGCAAGGAGGGAGTTGCTTGATAGAAACCAATAAACTTAAAGTGAGAGTGAATCTAAATGAGAAGTGATTACTAAAATCTAGGACCAGCTTTCCAACTACATTTCATCTAATAAGTTTGGTGATTGTTTCAATCTGATTCTAAAGATAATTGAGAGGAATTATTTGATGAATAGATAATTGAGAGGAATTGTTTGATGAATTTTTGGATTTTTGAATTCTTCAAAAAATAGTACAATTATCTTCCATGCTTGTGAGGCCCATATTTATTCCTTTCCTTTGGGCTCAAAATATTACTAGATTGGGTAGACAAGTGTAGGATGTTCACCTACAAGAACCATTACATCCTATAAGGAAGACGAATAATACTACCTCAAGATAGAGCTTTCCAAGTCCATTCCAATGAATCTATGACCCAAAGTCAGGTTGAAGATGAATGGACCATTGTTGTTCTCACTTGTTTCAAACTTGTCAACACATCATTACTTGAGTTAGGAACCCAACAATGGAATGGATACTCTTGATGAAATCATTAAGGAATGCCCTATTGATAAGAACATGAGGACAACATGCTCAAAATGTGACTATCATGTATAATTCTAGAAGGAAAACATATGCATTTCATATGTCACTTCCTCTGCTGATGTATGGGGAATCTATTCTATAATGATCTTTCTTTCTTGATGAAAAGCACTCTTCTTGTAAAATAGGCAAACCATCCAAGAAGATATCTAGAGATAATATTCTATAGCTTCCTTTAAAATTTGTTGGTTTTAGTATATTAGGCATGTACATTACAAAAAGGTCCCCTAAAAAATTTTGAACCACCTTCAAACAATACAATATTCAACTTTCAGATATTTCCATGGGATACATATTTGAGGCTTCATAATATTTTTGAGATTTCACACATCTTTTCATGGGAGAGAGAGAAAAAAAGAACATGTTTTTTGTGTTTCAAGTTCTCCTTGTGAATGATGTACTACTCTATTATTGATTTTTTGTGTGTATACTTAGGTGGCAAAGGCCTTGGAATTCGTTTTGTTACGTCAAAGGTACCATATTTAAGTTATAAAATCCCTTTCTTGCTCCATGTCATAAGCATTTCTTCATGGAAAATGGAGGGATGTCTAGGATATTATGTTGCTCCTTCTACTTATAGACCTCCTTCTAAGATAGCCGATTAGTATCTGTAAGGCTTTCACCCTTGTCATCTTTACTTCCTACCACTCTCATCTCTAAAACTCCTATCTCTTTTTTTCTTCTTGATAAATCAAGCAATAAAACTATGTGTAAACATAACTCCCTTATCCCTTTTTTGTTCCACTCTATAAATATCGTAAATTTCTTATTCTTAGAAATGTATCCTAAGTTTGGAATCAGCCTCATCAATGAGCCCCCCCCAAGGAACTTTGCCCATAAGAAAGCTACAAATTTCGAGTTTCCAATATTGCTACTATTTTGCTTGTCCAACATTTCTATATGTGTGCTATCTCAACCATAGCTAAAATTTTTCATTCAAATGAATTCTTTACTTGTCCCTCAAATTAGATTAAGCACAAGATTTGAGTGTTCTTACCTTTGTCCATACAATTCCTTGAAATATCTTGTATGCCTATCCTGAGATTCATTATCTCCTCTTGCTCTTGAAATTGGTGAAGTTTCTTCCATCATATGTCCATCTAATAAGATATATCTTCATTCTTCAATAAAGAAATAATTGTATGGTTTTTATTTAAGCAAGATATTTACTCATGATAAATTGATTTAAGGATGAATATGGAATATGATCTTGCAATGCAACACCAAAAATGTGATGTTATATTGATTATGAAATTTCATAAAGTTATAATGTATTTTTCTAATAGTAATATGAGTGCATCTCCTTATGGTGTCTTTCAGAAAATCTTGTAGATTATCTATTAATACAGTCCAAGTTAAAGAGAATTGTGGCATTATATCAACCTTAAAGCTCCAAATTAATGAGGTTTGTTGCACCTTTGGGACTTCCTTCCCTTGCTCTATGGGATATAGGGCATCCCAAGGGCGCTATGCCCTTTCACTGTACAATCAATTTCTTCCATTAATTCAAGCAAGGGAGACTAGGTCTTGGCCGAGCTTCCTCTTTTGAAGAAAAGAAAAACTTAGAGGCCCAATGTTTTAAAGGTCGAATAATTTGTGGCTTGAAGGATCTCATTTACCTCAAAATTTCTATAAGATTGATTTTGGAGTTGGAGCCCCACCATGGATTGGATAGCTCTTTATACAATCATTATGGAATCCCCTATTGATAAGAGCCAAAGAAGAACATACTCAAAATGAGGATATTATGTATAATACTTACAAACAATGCATGAAATCAACTAATGGAGATTGATAGGAGATCTAATTTAGGAGCCTCAAAATGTTTATGAGATTATTACATATCTTTGCATTTTTCTTTTTTTCAAAATTTTCTTGTGAAAAATGTACACTCTATCATACTTTATTATGTATATTTGGGTGCAAAAGTCTTTGGAATTCAGGTTCCCACATTAAATGTATCTTATTTAAGTAGTACCCCTTGCTTTCTCTTTCTCATAAAGTTTTCTTATGGCAAATGATGTCTAGGATATAATGTTTACCTTTCTACTTAGGGATCTTCCTTGGAAGTGGATTAGTATCCTTAAAGCCTACACTTTTGTCATGCTTACTTCCTAATACCCTAATGTTTGAAACTCCTATTTCTTCTTTTTTCTTGAGAGATAAATATATAAAACTATATGAGATCTAGTATGTTGGAGCCTCATAGGGAGAGCTATGAGGCACATCCATGTTCTCCATTGGATGCACATATTTCCAATATAGCAAGAAATATTACAAATGTTTTTAAAAGTTTTTTATGACTTGAAGGGAGATAGAAGATAGATGCATAATTATGATGTAGAACCATGAAAGGATGGACTTAAAGATATCGAAAAATTAAGCATCCAAAATGATATACACAATCTAATTTTCTAATAAAGCTTTTGCACAAAAGCTCAAGTACTTGCATATTCAAATGTTATAAGATCATGTCCATCATGGTGGTAGAGTAGGAAACAAACTTCTAAGCCCTTTTTTCTTTGAGGGAGCTCTGTTGTTAGGACCTATGCATGTCATGAACAAGGAGTGAGGCTTGTTATACAATTGTGCATGACCTTGTGAAATCATATAATTATGATGAGAAGACCAAACCTCAAGCTTTATGTGCTTTATGTGTCTTAGAAATTGAACACATGCTCTACTTGCATTATATTTTTTGGGTCAAGTGATTGAGGATTCTCCGATTGTGGGACTCATTTGTTTGTCAAGCCTAATAAATCTTTGGGGATTTCAAATCAGATCGTGTGTCTCCCTTATTTACTCTTTCTTTGAAGTCTCTTTCCTTAAACATCTTTTGAGCTCATATGTGCTTTCTTGAAAATGAGAGTATCTTTTTCTATTTTTCTCAACCCAAAGGTCTTGTCATACCTTTCATTGTGAAAAAGAGGTTCTATCTGTAATACTACTAAAATTTCATTTTCCAAGTATGAGGATACAATCTTTTTTTCTTCATGTCTTCATGGTGTTGGTCAAGAACTTTAGCATCCAATTAAAACATCAACATAAATTAATATTTGACACGGTTGAATGAAATGTGAATTATGAAAATGAAGCCTCGACCTTTATGTACTTTCTTCTTTCCTAAGGGAAAGAGATATTTAGCTCCCCCCCCCTCCCCTTCTCTCTCTCTGGGGCTGTAGTTTTTTTCCTCACCACATACCCATGATCGTTTTTTTATATGTAAAAATAGAAATATTGTATTCATATTGATTACACTCTTAGACCCACTCTATCATCATAACCATTATTCTCTCTCTCTCTCTCTCTCTCTCTCTCTCTCTCTCTCTCTCTATATATATATATATATATATATATATATATATATATATATATATATATATATATATATATAGTAGATCTACCAAATCTAATGACATATATAATAGATCTATGCTTTATAGTGTTTAGATACATACATTATGAGGTTTTTTAAATTATTTAGGGTTATAGCCTCTCTTTTTAGGTTTATTGAACTATTTAGGATTATAGTATCTCTTTTTGGGTTTATCGAACTATTTAGGATTATAGGCTCTCTTTCATTTTATTGGTTTATTAAAGAAATCATCTCAAAAAATCCTTCACCTTCATTGATCTTTCCGGATGAGGGATCATTAAGGAATTAGGATCATGGAAAAACCTTAGTTTTATGTTAGGGAAAATGATTACAATGCAAACAAGCCTAAGAGGAGTGTAAAATTTTTCAAAATGACATGAGTGCCGAGAGGTGTCATTGGAGGGGTCACATTGCTGAGCTAAAGAGTACCAAAGAAGGAAAGCTAGTTGCGAGCACACGATATATTCTATGAGTTAAAGGTACAATGCATTACATAGTTGGTCTATATTTGTGTGTTGGAAATGGAAACCCACAAGGTTAATTTTCTGGCAAAAATAAAGAGAAAATAGACAGGTTGTGAAAGACTAATGTGAAGAAGCATGGTTAGAAAGACTAATGGTGCAAGAGGCCTCCCAAAGTTTCTACAAATATCCCTCCATTTGACCATTTATATGTGAAAGACGACCTTCTATAATTATTTCCCAAGCCCAAATCTTGTAGCTATGCCACATATGTGCAAGCCATTGCTTCCTTGAGCTTGGGGTCTAATTCCCAAACCCTCTAGAATTTTTTAAGTTATTTTCTCACTCGAATCAGACACCAAAAGAGGGTTTATGATCTACTTTTAACTAGGGTGCAAGATTACAATGTGAAGGGGGTCACTTTTAAAAAGATGGCTGTGAAAGTGAACTACCCCTCATTTCTAAGCTTCTTTTGGCTCATTCTCTTCTCTAAATCTATGGGAACGCTTTTTGTATCATTCTCTCACCATATTTTGCAAGCAAGAGTGCAAAATGACTAAAGATTCTATTCAGTTGATGTGGAGGGATGTCAAGAGTAGAGAAGTAATTAAGGTTCATATTGGCATATGGAAATATGATATCACAGCAGGGTGATGCCATAGAGGTGTGGAAATATTTGGAAGCAACAAAAACAAGGAATCGAGGTTCTAAGCAGGTGGAAGAAAGATTTCATGGTGTTAGTAGACAAGAGGACGGATAATTAGACCTCACTAGAGTTGTAGTGCATGAAGGATGGTTGGAGTAGAAACTCACATCAAGTAAAGCATGAGAGAGAAATGGACAGGGTCAAAGAAAGAGCAAGCATGAATGACAAGGAAGGGTCAATCGAGGCACATGGATAAAGAGAAGGTCAATAAGAGCACTAGTTTTTCCAACTATGCTCGTTTTACACATAAAAACCTCTTATATGAACATTTACAAATCGTTTTCTTGTAAAAATCCTCCACATATGTAATACAAAATGATTGATTGAGATTTTGGAGTGATAGCCGAAGCTCTTGAAATTTTATCATATTTTTCATAGCTCAATTTGGAGCCCGAATGAGAGTTTAGGACTATTTTTCATTTTGGATATGCACTAGGGTGCTTTTTGTCTATCAGTTTGCATAGCTTCATGCATAGAGGAAAGTGGGGGTCAGGGTTCTGAGTAGACTATAAGAGATAAGCATTATGTCCTTAACATGTGGTCCATCCATTTGTGAACAATGTTCGTATATTTGGTGGTGATGTGTGTGAACAAAGTAAGGACCTTGGGGCAGTTTTTTTCCCTATTTAGGAGGGGGTTTTTTCCCTTGGCATGTATATACACCTATAAACCTAATGGGTCAACTATCTTCATACATTCACTTGTTAACACATGCTTTGTTGTGTTGTTCTGCAAGCTTCTTCTTCTTCCTTGTGCTATTCATGTGCTTTTGCAAACCTTAATCTCCAACCATTGGTATCAAAGCTGGTTGCCACTTCATCTATGGTGTTGTCAACTTGCGATGACTGTGCATGCAATTTTGTCCTTTTGTTCCAAACATATATAGATGTTTTGTTTCGCCAATACAAGCAACGAAGTCTGTACATGTCTAGTAGAGCTTGACATGGGCATTTCTATTCAAATTTTTGAGATATAGTCAATTTTTTGCATCAGGGTGTTTAGTCACTTGTCGTGGCTGAAAGCAATGATGTATTTTATATGTTGGCTATTGAGGGTAAGTTGAATGGTTGTAACTATCCACTATGGGCATACATGATGCACCATGTATTGGTAGCAAACATGTTGTGGAATATTGCGCACGGTGTTGAAAAACATCCTACTACACTTGCAAATACAATTATTGAGGGTGATGTGGATGGTGTTGGCTTCAAATTCCTAGTTATGTTGTGGTTCCTATTGCACCTACTAAAGAGAAACTTCATTGGGATGGCAAAGATGCACAAACACATCTATTGATAGCTTTGTCTATCAAATGTGTCATTACCCCTCACATTTGCTCGTGCAAAACAACAAAAGATGCTTGGGATACTCTTACAACATTATAAAAGGAAAGAAAAGAGGTTTGCATTGCTTACCTCCAAAACTAGTTGGGGATTGAGCATATTAATGAAGGAGATTCAATGGAATTTTTTTTGACAAAGATCAAAGATTTGAAGGAGCAGTTGATTTCCACTCATGAAATCTTGCGAGATAGTTCACTTGTGTAGATTGTTCTTAATGATCTTCTATATTCATATCAGAATTTTGCTTTTACTCTTTAGTTGATCATGAAAATAAATCCAAATGCCTTAATATTTGAGGAATTAATCTCTCTTTTATTGCAAGAAGATCAATCTAGGTAGAACAATTCAATCATGCATGTTGCACATCAAGATTTTTTTAGCTAGTCAAAAGGGAAAAGGTAAATGCAGCTCATCTACCATCAAGCAAAAATTTGCTAATGCTACACAATCAAAGAAGGAAGACAAAGATGACAAGAGAATAGAAAAGCAAAAACAATTTTGGAAGTATTGTAAGGCAAATGATCATGTCATAAAGAGTTGTCCTAAAATGGCTACAAAAGAGGCAAAGAAGAAAGAGGGTAGAATGGTTGTCACAAAGACCTCTACACCTTAAACAGAGTTTGCTAATATTTTTTAAAATGAAGAATGGGCATTTACTATTGTTTACAGGTATAGCCCATCTTCTCATGAACAGTGTATCTTTTTAATAGATTTAGGTGTTTGGTACCTTGATAGTGGTGCAACCAAACATATTACTTGGAAGCATAGTTTCTTCGCATCACTTGAGCCTACCCCTATAGAAAATACTATCACATGTACTGGCAACTCCTCTTATCCTATAATGGGAGTTGGAAGGATCATTTTGAATACTATTGATGGCAATTCTTTCACATTTTCAGATGCCTTATTTGTCCCAAGGATCAAGAAAAATCCATTTTCCATTTCAATGTTAGCCAATATTTTCTTGATTATCAAATTTATTGACGAAAGATGTACATTCATGACCTCTTGAATGGTGATGTAATTGCTACTTCTATCATTTTATATTGTGGACTATATAAGCTCATAGACTATGCAAAATTATGAATGATTGCGCATGGGAAGTTCATGATTCTCATGCTATCTCAGATGCAAAGCTTTAGCATGCATGCTTTGATCATCTGATTTTTTCTAGTTTGCTTCACCTGAAGAAATCGGAAAAGGTTTCCAATATACCCAAACTTGAAGTATCTTCTAATCATTTCCATGAAGGCTGTATTTTGGATAGAATGAAGCATTCCTCCTTCCCAAAAGATAGTTCAGTTAGAGTTTATCATAAATTGTAGTTTATGCATAGTGATGTATGTGATCCTATGCAAACACCTACATTTGGGAGCTACCTATACTTCATGAATTTCACTGCATGGGTTTATCCATTGAAAGAAAAGTCCGAAGTGCTTATGTGCTTCAAAAAATTATTGGTTATCATTGAAAATTTGTCAGCATGCAAAATGGGCACCCTCCATTATGATCGAGAGGGGGGAATACATGTCTTCTAAGTTTAATGCATTTCTCAATGAGAGTGGGATAAACCGTCAGTGTATAGTGTCATACACACATCAACAAAATGGAGTTAAAGAATAGATCTCTCATGGAAATGGTGAGGTGTATGGTCAAAAGTTAGGATTTACCACATAGCTTCTAGCTTGAGGTTGTTATGTGTGCATTTCATGTAGTTAACAAGTGTCCCACCAAATCATTGTAGTCTCTAACTCCATATGAGGCTTGACATGGTCAAAAAACATCTATTTCTCATCTTTGTGTCTTTGGTTGTTTGGCATATGCATTTTTTCTTGAACAAAAAACACACAAAATTGGATGATAAAGCTCTGTTGAGTAGGCAATGAAAATTCATTTTTTCGACCTTGGATCCATCTTTCTTCTAACCTCTTATGGAATGGGAACAAAGCAAACACATCTAAAAACTTTGATGTGTGTAAGATCAGGTTTCTTACAAAAATACACCTCATGTGGTGTCAAGTTATGTATTCCTAATGTTATGCACTTATTCATCAAGTAAATGGAAATTGTGGTAGCTTTAGCCCAATAGTATAATGGTACCTCCATCTCATTCAAAATGCATCTTGTAACTTTTATAATTTGTCTATTTGTCCTCTTAGATACTCCATTTGACAAGATGTACACCTGCAAGTAAATGATTTTCTCCATCTTACCTTTTACGTCATTTATTGAAGTTTTAAGGTGGCTTGAATCTTTTTAATCATAAACATATCTAGTTAGATTTCATTTATTTTCTCTTTAAATCCTCTAATCCTTGATAAATGTCTACTTTTCTACACTTCCTCTTTCCCTTTCCCATTCAATGGGAGTATAATCTACTTCTTCACTAGGTGCAACTATTTGCATACTTCTACTATTATGTAATTGTACCTACATTGAATGACTTGAAATAAAAGAAAAATTCAGTGTCCTTTCTTAATTCAAAAGAGGGAGACAAAAACCAATGAGGGCACTTCTCTTCATGATTTTACAAAGCTTTCCTATGTTTTAGGTCAGATTGGGCCACGCTTGGACCTCTTTCAAACATCCAAAGTCCTCTTTGAAGATGTTGAAGAGGATGCAAGTTTACTTTGATAAGTTTTTGAAAACATAATAAGTGAATTAGGATGGAAATCACTTACATACAATGCTTTATGAGCATGAAGACTCCAAGAGGAGAGTGGGCACTCTTAGAAATGTGCTAGAGTGAATGAACATATGGGAGTGAAGTGAGGGCCTTCTTATATGGAGTAGAGGGAAAATCTCCCTACATGTGGGATAAATGTAGTTGCATGAGAATAAGAGTAATGTTTGATAAAAGGGTGGAGCATGGAACTCTCAAAAACATTGATACAAAGAAAGGTCTTCACGTGGGTTTTTGTTGCTCTAGACAAGGATGAGTACCACACCGAGGAGCTTCACCTCCTTATTGCCAATCTAGGGAGATGTAAGGATGCTATGATGATTGTGAATGTGTGATGTGCACAAAGGTGGAGGTGAAAAGCACACTAGATGCACACAATTCATACATACACACACACACACACACACACACACTGTAGATACAATAAAAGAGTCAATGGAAGGAAGAATACTTCTATTCAAGAGCTCAAATTGCAAAAGAAGATCTTACAATGCTCACAACTCAAAGATCCAACCTCAAAAAATCTAACTTCTAAAATGAGCTCTCTATACCTTTTTATAGTTTTTTAGGAGTTTTGATTGGTCTCACATCTAGTTGTTTGGCATAGTTAAAAGTTAGGTTTCTAAGCTACTTTTGAGGCATTTAGCATACTCTATAAATTATGAAACTCGATATGTAAACTCTACCTAAGCTCCCTAAGATTGCAAAATCCTTGAACTCACAAATTGGAGCACCCATTTACAAAATTGGGGGTTTATATTACAAGGTTATTGCTAAAAATCATTGTTAGGGATTTAAATGATACTTGTGATCTTGAAAAACACCAAATATTTGAAAAATATAATATTTGGCCTCCCTTGGCCTTGCTCATGCTCCCTTTACATGCTTCCTCAATGTCTGTGCTAGCTTCCTCCTCCTTTGGTATCACTAAAACCCCTTCCCCTTGTGTCAAACATCCCTAACATATCCTTGTTGTAGGGAGAGATCACTATAGTTTTGCAACAAGTCTTGTGCTAGGGTCTGCTCATTGATACCAAGGCCTCTTGACAAATCTTCCCCCAATTTGGTCCAAGTGTCTTGTGGTGGGTACCTACAATGTGTTGAGTACATCATTTGATCACATGCAAATAACTGTAGAAGATTTTTTGGCCATCTCATGAAAACCTCCTAATGATATTCCCAGAATCTAGTAGTGAGCATTTCTTCAAATGTCTATTTGTAGCACACTCGGAGATACTCGATTCTGGAGTGCTAGGCATAGTGCTCATGTATGACATAGTGCTCATGTATGACATAGTGCTCATGTCATACATGTCATAGTGGAATAGTGCTCATGTCATACATGAGGTTGAGGTTACCATGCTCAAAACTTGGGGTTGAAACATGTGGAGCTTTAATCTTTCAGAACACTTTGAAAGTAGTTTGCATTAAATAAAAAGTCTTCAATTGCATTGAACCACTACATTGGTCATTCTTTGTAATCTCAAGATTCAATGTCTTATGGTAGCCATCATATACGCAATTGTAGCGGTGCCCAACTATGGCACTTAGGATCATTCTACACTTTGATTGCGAAGGTGGACTAGGAACAACGTCCATGCATTGGACCATAGCATGGATTATACAAAACATGTAGGGATGTTTTTGTCCAAGTCTACATCACTTCTGGATATTCTTGCAAAAGTTGTGCCCACTAGTTAGATTGGTTGATGGTACCTCTTCGTGTTGTTGGGGGCTAGTCTTTTGGTTGGAACTACATGGCATGAGTTGTTATCTTTCCTCTTATCCATTTGATCTCTACATTATACTTAGCCAATATCATAAAGTATGGCATGCACTATATTTCTCTGTTCAATATATACCAGCAAGGTGTAATTTCTTGGAAATAAGCAAATTTTATGATGGTTTCTTCAAACACTACCATGGATTGTAACTCTACTTGTACCCAAGCTGAATGCATGCATCCTAATTCTTCAATTAGTTTCATCCATGCAGGTCTTGGCAATTGGAAAGTGTCTTGGCCATCTTGAGTAACTCTATCACCAATTGTTTTCTAAGGTTCATATTCTTCTTCATAGGTTGGTTCAATAGGGATATCAACAAGTTCCTCCGGCTCAGGAATTTGAATTGGGTAATGCGGGCCTTTCAAGAATAGCATGTGCTAAAATCTCAACCTATAAATTGGAGACTTATTTTCATAGATTGTCAAGCTCTTCAATGACTTCGGTTGGTATGATAGGCGCTATTGTAGGATGTTCTTCTTGTATTGTCATTGTTGGCTCTACCATTTGCATGGTCTTCAATGTCTCATATTCTATAATGAGCTTCTCATGTGCTTTGAGTAGTGTGGTATAGCCGTCCAAAATGATCTTTCTAGTATCTGGTGGCACTATTTGGAATATTTTGAGACCAACGGGTGTGCCAAGTGTGTCCATCATGCAACTTTATCTTTATTCTGTCCTTGGAGGTGTTCTCTAGCTATTGTGAGGTGTTTGGGTAACAGGCCCATGTTGTGCTACGATTTGGCATTGCACTTCAACTCTTCTCAAACTTGGTGCGTGGAGGTAAACATTTGCTACGATGCCTTGTTGATAGTAGTGAAGAATAGATTGGATTAAAATTCATTGATGCTTGGGATTCACTAGTTAATGCAGAGGAAATGGGGGAGGGGATAAGTAGAGTGGATGCTAAGGTGAATACACTTGTGAACAATGGTGACATTTGTGCAAGGGGGGGGGGATTGGGACTTGTGTGTGAAGTGGTGGTTGTGGTGCTATTAGTGGTGAGATGTCCATGGTGTCAAATGTGGTTGTGTGTGTTGTGGTTATTGTGAAAAGTATCACTACCTATGCCATGAGTGATAGTGTACTTGTGAAATTGGACAAAGTTGATGAAGAAACTAGAGCCAATTGGGTAACTAGTGATCTAAATAAAGGATCTAGGGGGGCTTGAGATGAAAAGATATTTTCCATTGACAGAATATATGTGGATGTTGGGTCAAGTATTGAAGAAAGAATAGGAGGAAGCTATAGAGGGAAAGAGTGATGGCATGGGGGTGGAACTGAAGCAAAATTGGGTTGAATAGGTGGTGGGAGTGGTGCAATTTTTGGCGGAATGAAAGAGATAGTGGTATCGATAGTTGAGACAGTGGTGGTTGGTGAAGAGGTTACAAGAAAGTGTTCATTAGTGTGAGTAGACATGCATTAATGTTGATCTTTGGGAGAGATTTTTAGGTACATTAACTTGGATGGATTGACTTGGGCGAGGTTGAAGGCATACATGAGAACGATCATAGCTTTGGGATGATCAATTTAAAAGATAATTCAATGCTTTGAGAGCACGTATATTTTGTGTGAGCAGATGTATCATTTCGATGAAAGGGTCATCAAAGCCTTTGTTATCATTTTCTTGCTATAACATAGCATGGCTCTATTCGTCATTGAGTTTGCGACAATTGCAAACTAGTTGAATGGTTTCATAGATGCATTGTAAGGTGATTGTGTAAGCAGGCCTATCTAGTCCACTGCCATCTTTTGTATCTCTTCCTTCATCTTGATGATCTATTGGTCTTAGTGGTCTTATTGGTCATCTTGCTCTTCATTAGTTATGGGTTTATCCTCATCTGCTTGGTTGATGCAGTTTTATCCTTCTTCCTAATCACTCTCTGAACTTGAATAGCTTGGTCGTTCATAATCTTGTGAGATGTAATGGGTGTCCGAGAACTAGAACTCAGTATTTAGGGGAATGTGAATATCAAATTTTAAGGTAGTTACAAAGTCTTCTGTGATGGTGTTGGACACAGGGAATACAAAACCTTCTCAAGTAACATTCTCGATCTATTTTGTAGCTATTTATTCTATGGTGATGGTTCTTGGGAGTTGCATTGCTCGAATTTTGCCTTTGCCTTCCAAAAGGGTGGATCAAGGGATACGAATGTGAATGGATGGAATGACAAAGAGGGGGCCCAAAGGAGATGGTTTTGACATGGGGGCAATGTCTCAATGGTTGAAGGCATGAAATAGTGCCACACATTTGCTTGGTAGGCTAGGAGTTTGATGCACAACTGCTCTTGAATGCTTGTGATTGACCACAATTAAGATCCTTCTCAATATGAATGTCATAGGCTAAGTACATATACACAATCTTTGTAATGGCACAATAACCATCAAGCACCTCTTTCCTAATTCATCTGTATTTGTTGCATATAGATAGTCCATAATCCTATGTGTGAGATCAATGCAAATAGACACGTTTTGTGCAAGATACAAGCTAAACCATATCTTCTTGTGTGGCTATGTGAATATATCTTGTCATGGAAATGCAAAATATTGCATACACATGCACAATGCATTAGACAAATCAAGAGTGGTTGCAAACATATGAGATAGCTTGAGTATGTTGCGCTTCTTCATAGCTTCTAGAATTAGAGTCTCCTTATCTGATGGAATATGCATACCATACATCTTCAATGCTTCTTTGAAAAGCTTATGGGTCAGCATAAATTTCTTTAATGGTTGATCATGTAAAAATGATGGGAGTACAAAGGTACCAGGAACATCTTTGTCCATGCTCGATTGTAGTGTATGAATGAGGAAATAACATTTTTAGAAATCTGGGTTGGGCAAAGCCACTTCGAAATACTCAGCCAAGCCATCTTTCTCCCAAATGAGTTGTGATTCCTCAAAGTTCTATAAAATGTCTTGAGTTCTGGTGAGAAGAACTAGAAACGATCCCAAGAAAAGTAGAATTCTAACTTTGATTCAAAGATATACTTCATGTCATCAAGTGGCCCTGTTAGGACATGAAACTAATATGATTTCATGTTGATTTGGTCAGTCCGTCCTCTTGGGGGATCTTCAACCTTGGAAATCTATGAGCTCACATGGTGAGAGAAATGGATACTCCTTGATGGGTAAAGCACAATAGTCTGCTACCGTGGAATAGTCCAAATGAATGGGAATCCATAGATCACTAACTAGGACCAGGATCTGAGGGATCTCTTGCTTGCAACGTGAAAGTCTTTTTGTTTTACAATGATTTGCTATACAAGGAGAACACATTAGTATGAAAACAAAATTTGGTTTCACAATGGTGAGACCTCGGTCCCTTTCCAATACTGATATGCCTCCCATGTAGCCCTGTGTTGTGTAATAGTGCAAAATGATGTTTGTATGCCTAGTGCATGTCAGTAGACCACCTACATGCATGCTTGGAATAATGCATGATCTCTGCATGATTCTGGTGGTTCATAGATGTGTTACAAGATTTTTGAGATATGGGTTTATTACAGAGTTGTTTGATAGTGAATGGTTCCCTTATGGGATTACCAAAAGCAATTTTTGAGTTATATAATGTCTTAGGAGATGGTGAGCCTGCTTGGGCTTGGGGCTTTTTAGGCATCCATTTCCAGATTGTTATAGGAGATGATTTGCATGTCTTATTGTGTACAAACGTTGTCTTTATAGGTGTGTTGTGACTAGGGATAAATTGAGATTTCATAAAGGATGGTGACACGTGGGGGGAAATATGGGCCTTCAAAAAGGTCTTAGGCACCCAAATGCTTGAGCTTTTAGGGCATGCCATCCTCGAATGGTTAGATATCCAAATATGTCAAGTGTTCTTAAGTTGATCTCTTATCAACTTCTTGTTGGAGCAAGTCTATGACAAGCCTAAGTATTGGCTTGAGTCCCACAAACTCATGAAAAAAGCTTTAAAATGAAGACTATGTAAAGTTCACTTGTGAATTACCTCTTGTAACTTTTGAAGAGTTTACTTAATGTAAAAGTGAAAGAATCTTAAGTGGTTGAGTCCACTTGATCAAGAATGGAAAGAGGAGCCACGTCGTGATTTGTGGTAGGTAGAGAATCAAATCAATCATTGATTGATTGGAGAGTGATTGAGGGAAGTTAGCCTCCCAAACTCAACTATAAATAGATGGTAGTTTTAGTCGTGGTTAGAGAGACCTATGTGAAGACCTCCAAGAGCTGAGCTTTATGCCATATCAAGGTGTGATTACAAGGCACACATATGTATCAGTAAGTCATTGTATTGTACAAGCAATATACTTTCATTTTCATTATCATTTGGGTTCATATTTCCATGTTCTTGTGAAGTGTACTACTCACTGCCATATCTCTCAGTTTTCTCAGTCAGATTGTAGAGATTGTTTCTCTGATCTTGGTGCATCATTTTCAGTACTTTAACTTGGTAAAGTTATCTCTATAAGTCTACTATATGCTCACAATTTTTCATGTCATTTGGATGTTGCAATCTTTAGTTATGTTCATTTGAAGTCAACAGGG
Source organism: Ceratopteris richardii (assembly GCA_020310875.1). Classification (NCBI taxonomy): domain Eukaryota; kingdom Viridiplantae; phylum Streptophyta; class Polypodiopsida; order Polypodiales; family Pteridaceae; genus Ceratopteris; species Ceratopteris richardii. Next base: position 53,375,399 of record CM035422.1, read on the forward strand.
TCTGTTCATCTTCACTTCTCTGTCAGGTACCCGATTTTTTCACTCACTTTGTCAGAGCCATTTCTCAGTGGCTACATATTTAAATTCAATGATTTAAGGCTTGTTGGAGTCTGCTTAGTGTCTAGTATAACCATACAAATTTTCATAATCATTGGATTCCTACATTTTGAGTTATGTTCATTTTTCTGCTCACTGGTCTCAAACTGTAGCAGCCCGTGAAAATCGGGATGATGTCATCACTTGTTAAAACTCATTCTCAGTGTGTGGTTTATTATTTTTGATGAGATTACTCTTGAAAGTTATCTCTTTAAGCTACCTAGACTTACCCAAGAGGAATTAAGCTAATTGCTGCTGTGCTCAGAGAATTATGTAAAACACTCGACAGGTGTATGAACCAAGAATAGCAAGTTTTCGCCACTGAGCTAACTCCAACTTATCTGTTTTGATCTATCTTTTTGAAAGTGATCTTCCAAGGTACATAGGGTGTCTAATACATCCATTGGCAAGCTAAAAGGGCCCACCATCTACTCCTGGAGTTCATTTGGCTGGTGTAGATCAAGGATTTTGCAACACCTCTTCATCTTCAAGCACATACCTATCCATCTCTTCACAGTGGTATCAGAGCAAGGTTGGACAACATGGCAAATGGATTTCCTTCATCAATTGACAAATTGGACAGAGGTAACTACTCAGCTTGGTCATTAAGGATGGAAACTTATCTCCAAGGTAGAAGTTTATATGGTTATGTGGCTGAGATGAAGTTATGCCAAGTCAACAAACACAAGAAGAGCAAGAGAGATTGAGCACATGATGCTCCAAGGATGCACTTGCAAGGTCTTATCTCCTCAACTCTATCTCAGATTTTTTGTTGCCTCACATTAGAAGTTGTAAGACATCTCAGGAAGTGTGGGATGCACTTGAAGCTTTCTTTTCTTCAAGTACTAAAGCTAGGAAGCATCAACTATGGCTGGATTTCACAACTCTCAAGAAGGCTCCCAAACAAAATGTGACTGATTTTGTCACAAAGCTCAAGGACATAGCAGATCAGTTGGGAAGCATTGGAGAGGTAATAGATGAAGAGCAAATTGTAAGGCAGGTCATCAATGGCTTGAAGGCAGATGACAAGTGGGAAGCATTCACCACAGCTATGGATTTGTACATGGACATGCATGTACCTGATTTCAATACACTCATTGGACAACTACTTACTCAAGAGGCAAAGCTTATCAAAAATGGAGAAAGCTCTAAAGGTAATCAATCTTCAGCTTTATACACTGATAAAAGCAAGTCCAAAGATAACAAAGGAAAGGCAAAGAAAGTGGATGATGAAGCAGGTACATATCAAGCTAACTATGCAGGTAGAGGAAGACATGGCAGAGGTAGAGGAAGAGGAGGTAGACAAGGTAGGGGGAGATTCCAAGACTCCAACTCATGTTCTATTTGTGGATTAACTAATCATACAACTGAAAATTACTTTAGGAATTCCAGGAATCAAAGAGGCAGAGGATACAATAGAGGAAGTTATGGCTACTCAAGAGGAAGGTTCAACAATTATCATGGCAACTACAACAACTACAATCATTCAAACTATCAAGGAGGCTACAAAGGAAGGAGAGACTACAATAACTACACAGAAGACTCAAACAAAGAGGATTTGTTGCCTTCAAAATCCCTTGATGGGATGACTCCATATGAGGCTTGGAATGGAAGAAGACCAAGCTTAGATCATTGTAAAATTTTTGGATGTATTGCTTTTGCTCATGTTCCTTCACAGGTTAGAGGCAAGATGGATCCAAAGGCAGAAAGGTGTGTATTTATTGGATATGACAACAATCAAATGGGCTACAGGTTATACAACCCTACCAACAAAGGATTCTCGGTAAGCAGAGATGTAGTTTTTGATGAAAACAATTCATGGTATGAAGATTCATGCACGAAGGTCAATTTACCATACAATCTTGAAGAAGATTTTGCAGGGAATTGATTATGAGGAGACCTTCTCTCCTGTGGCAAAGATGACTACTATTAGGGTTTTGCTTAGTATTACCTCTTCCAAGAATTGGAAGATACTTCAACTAGATGTAAAGAATGCATTCTTGAATGGTTGGATAACAGAAGAGGTATATATGGCACAACCACCTGGTTTTGAGAATCAAGTTTATCCTGATTATGTGTGTAAACTTAACAAAGCATTGTATGGTCTCAAGCAAGCTCCAAGAGTTTGGAATTTCAGGCTTGTTTCATTCTTGCAGGACAAAGGCTTTCAACCAAGCAAGGCAGATCCTTCACTCTTTATTAAAACGAGTAATTCTGAGGTCATCTACTTATGTGTATATGTAGATGATATTATATTGACAGGAAATGATGCAGATGGTATGAAGAAGATCAAAGATCAGATGAGAGAAGAGTTCAAGATAAGTGATTTGGGTTCACTTACCTACTTCCTAGGTTTGGAAGTTGTCTACAAAGATCATGGTTTGTTTCTCACTCAAAGAAAGTACATTAAGGACATGTTGGCAAAATTCAAGATGCAAGATTGTAAGATTGCAGGTACTCCAATGGAGGTCAATCACAAATTGAGCTCACATGAAGGTGAACTCATAGAGGACATCACATCATATCAAAGTCTAGTGGGTAGTCTCAACTATGCCACATTGACAAGAGTAGATATATGTTACAGTGTGAGTGTGCTAAGTCAATTTATGCACACACCAAGGAAACCACATATGGATGCTGCCAAAAGGATTCTCAAGTATCTCAAAGGAACCATAAATGAAGGACTTTAGTACCCTTATGTATCTGATTTAGGTTTGAAGCTATTTTCTGATGCAGATTGGGCTGGCTCCAAAGAAGATAGAAGGAGCACTTCAGGTTATCTTACCTTTGCAGGTTCAAAGCTTATTTCATGGTCATCCAAGAAGCAACCCACAGTTGCTGTCTCTTCTACTGAAGCTGAATATAGAGGTCTTGCCATAGCTACTCAGGAAGCTATGTGGATGAAGGCATTATTTAAAGATCTTGGATTGGAGTTTGGAACTCCAACTATTTTTGGTGACAATATGAGTTCTATTCATTTGGCTGCTAATCCTATTTTTCATGCAAGGACTAAACATATTGAAGTTCATTATCACTATGTACGAGAGAAGGTTCTAAGCAAAGAGATTCAAATATCATATGTGTCCACTCATCAACAATGTGCAGATATTCTAACCAAAGCATTGGATGGTACAAAGCTTTGCAAATTCAAGGCTATGATTGGTTTGCAGGTAATCTTGGAAGATTGAAGACCTCAAGCATACTTGGCTTGAGGGGGAGCTGTTGGAGCAAGTGTATGACAAGCCTAAGTATTGGCTTGAGTCTCACAAAGTCATGAAAAAAGCTTTAAAATGAAGACTATGTAAAGTTCACTTGTGAACTACCTCTTGTAACTTTTGAAGAGTTTACTTAATGTAAAAGTGAAAGAATCTTAAGTGGTTGAGTCCACTTGATCAAGAATGGAAAGAGGAGCCACGAATTCGTGATTTGTGGTAGGTAGAGAATCAAATCAATCATTGATTGATTGGAGAGTGATTGAGGGAAGTTAGCCTCCCAAACTCAACTATAAATAGATGGCAGTTTTAGTCGTGGTTAGAGAGACCTATGTGAATATGCCATATCAAGGTGTGATTACAAGGCACACATATGTATCAGTAAGTCATTGTATTGTACAAGCAATATACTTTCATTTTCATTATCATTTGGGTTCATATTTCCATGTTCTTGTGAAGTGTACTACTCACTGCCATATCTCTCAGTTTTCTCAGTCAGATTGCAGAGATGGTTTCTCTAAGCTTGGTGCATCATTTTCAGTAATTTAACTTGGTAAAGTTAGCTCTATAAGTCTACTATATGCTCACAAATTTTCATGTCATTTGGATGTTGCAAACTTCACTTATGTTCATTTGAAGTCAACAGGGTCTGTTCATCTTCACTTCTCTGTCAGGTACTCGATTTTTTCACTCACTTTGTCAGAGTCATTTCTCAGTGGTTACTTATCCAAATTCAGTGATTTAAAGCTTGTTGGATTCAGCTTACTGTCTAGTATAACCATACTAATCATTGGATTCCTACATTTTGAGTTATGCTCATTGTTCTGCTCACTGGTCTCAAATTGTAGCAGCCCGTGAAAATCGGGATGATGTCATCACTTGTTAAAACTCATTCTCAATGTGTGGTTTATTATTTTTTATGAGATTAATCTTGAAAGTTAGCTCTTTAAGCTACCTAGACTTCCTCAAGAGGAATTAAGCTAATTGCTGCTGTGCGCAGAGAATTATGTAAAACACTCGACAGGTGTATGAACCAAGAATAGCAAGTTTTCACCTCTAAACTAACTCCAACTTATCTGTTTTGATCTATCTTTTTGAGAGTGTTCTTCCAAGGTACATAGGGTGTCTAATACATCCATTGGCAAGCTAAAAGGGCCCACCATCTATTCCTGGAGTTCATTTGGCTAGTGTAGATCAAGGATTTTGCAACACCTCTTCATCTTCAAGCACATACCTATCCATCTCTTCACACTTCTTTGGTTTTCATTTTTCATTCTTCTTCTGCTTCTTGGGTGATGAATTTGATTTTAGTGTAGGTTGCTCATCCTTTTGCACCCATATCAGTTTCATGTCTGGAACAAGCGGGTAGTTATTTTGCTTTGGTGGCATGGTCGAGGGTGATCATAATGCTTTATGTTTCTCGTGCACTTGAGTTGAGAGTGTGATACTCATCTCTAGAAAAGAAAGGAGCTCCAACACTTGTATGACATGTCCATCAGGGAGCGAGGCATTCTATACAATAGACTTAGGGGTACACACATCGTGTGTGGAGCTATAACTAGACAACCTGAGATTCTCCAATTGTTGATAGTGTGAGAGCTAGAAGACATGATGGTCTTCAACTCTACCATAGTCTTAGCCTTGAAAAGCTCGAGAGAACCCAAACTTATGGAAAAAAGGACCGAAAGACCCAAGAGTCTTCAATTCTACTTTTGACTCATGGTCAATGATCTCAAGAGTTTCTAATTCTATTGTAACACATTTTTTATCAAGTGAAACCTGAAGACGACATCTTCGGAGGTTCAAGATGACTACGTGTTCATATATATCCAATCTTGGCCCAATATCAAAGGTTGTGTAAGATCTTCATCATGGCAAACCAATAGCTTTACTATCAAGGGGACATCTTGTATGAGGATAGGAACTTCCACCTCACCAATGCAAGGGGTTTCCACTCCTCCTAATCCTATGAAGTAAGCCTCAATTGGATTCATTTGTAGATTCATGTCTTGGCAGCATGAATACCTGATGGCACTAGTGATAGCTCTCGAATCAATTAGGGCCCTAATCCTCTTGATTGTGTACCCTATCCTAGATCGACAAAAATGAATGGTTGTCTATCCACTATGCTAGGAGAGGTATTCCTCTTTGTTTGGAACATTTCCATGTAGTACCTAGGGGCATTTAATTGGGGAATGACATTCACAAGATAAAGGCATTCATCATCACTATTCCTATCTTGGTCTACACCCTATCGTCTTAGCTTCATTTGTTTAATGTGCTCTAGAGCTTCAGCCTAAGCTTGTTCTCGACTTCTTTTCTCTTCCTTTTTACACTTCTTAGCTATGTTGATTTGTTTAAGCATCTCTTTAGTCAATGGTTCTTGATGAAGTTGAACTCTGGATCCACTAATGTAATTTGGCATTATATCTCCTTCTTAAGTGGCTAACTACACTCCATCGCTTGTTTGAAGTATATTGATAATCATAGGTCCATAAACCACATTTTTCTAAATTAAGAGCATGTGTTTCAAAGTGTAGAACAATACTAAATCATCAACTTTCAAGACCTTTCTTTCCTGTATGCATCAAAATAAGCCTTTTGTCTTTTCTTTTATGCATATATAGCTGTTTTTGCTCTTAATATAGTTTCTCTTAAGTACACTAAGTACATTATCTTGGAGGATAGATCGTGGACCTTCTAATGATGTTCTTGTATGGCTTCTAGCTTAGGTGTTAAGAAATCTAAAGGAAGCACAATGTTCTGACAAAATACCATCTATAAGGGAGTTGCATTGTGTACCATTTTATAGGCCACTTGGTATGCTCAAACAACATCATGTAGTTGTTTATCCCAATCTGAACGTTTATTATCGACAAGCTTTGTCAATGCATTATATAGGATCTTATTTGTGCTTTTTCTTTTTTTGTTTGCTTGTGGGTGATATAGCATTGATTTCTTGTGAATTACCATGAAATCTTGTAACAAATATTCAATCACTTCATTCAAGAAATGAGTTTTGTGATCACCTACCAACTCTATAGGGAATTCATACCTCGTGAACACATTTTCAAACAAGAAATAGTAGTCATCTATGCATCATTTTTCCTAGTGGCTTTTAATTCTACCCATTTGGTAAGATAATATGTGGCAATGATGATGTATTGTGCATGGGAGCTTCTAGCGTGGGGGTTGATAGGACCTACAAAGTCTATACCCACTTGGAGAATGTAAGTCCTCCCATGGGGTCAATGGAATCTCGTATTTTCAAATAGGATATTGAGCCCTTTGGCATGTGTTGCACCTCTTAACATACATATGTGCATCCATATGAAGGGTTGGCCACCAAAGTCCTAAAAATAAAATGGGTTGAATCACACAATCATGTCCGAATTGCCTACCTGCAACACTGTTTTGTGCAGTTTCTAATATCTATAAATAATCACTTTCATGTACGCATAACCTCAAACATCCATCTCTTCCATGCTTATATAGACTATCACCAATGAGTGCATAGTCTTGAGCTTCCTGCTCTAGAGTTTTTTGTCACACTCATTTCATGTCTTGAAGGCACGTTCTTGTTCTCAAAAAGTCAACCAGTTGACTACTCCAATCTAGTATTAGAAACACTTGATACAAGGTGGCATGTTCCACTAGAGTTCTGCTAATACATGTTGGAGCAAGTCTATGACAAGCCTAAGTATTGGCTTGAGTCTCACAAAGTCTTAGAAAAAGCTTTAAAAAGAAGGCTATGTAAAGTTCACTTGTGAACTACCTCTTGTAACTTTTGAAGAGTTTACTTAATGTAAAAGTAAGAGAATCTTAAGTGGTTGAGTCCACTTGATCAAGAATGGAAAGAGGAGCCACGAATTCGTGATTTGTGGTAGGTAGAGAATCAAATCAATCATTGATTGATTGGAGAGTGATTGAGGGAAGTTAGCCTCCCAAACTCAACTATAAATAGATGGCAGTTTTAGTCGTGGTTAGAGAGACCTATGTGAAGACCTCCAAGAGCTTAGCTTTATGCCATATCAAGGTGTGATTACAAGGCACACATATGTATCAGTAAGTCATTGTATTGTACAAGAAATATACTTTCATTTTCATGATTATTTGGTTTCATCTTTCCATGTTCTTGTGAAGTGTACTACTCACTACCATTACTCTCAGTTTTCTTAGTCAGCTTGCAGAGATGTTTTCTCTGAGCTTGCTGCATCATTTTCAGTGATTTAACTTGGTAAAGTTAGCTCTATAAATCTACTATATGCTCATAAATTTTCATGTCATTTGGATGTTGCAATCTTCAGTTATGTTCATTTGACGTCAACAGGGTCTGTTCATCTTCACCTCTCTGTCAGGTACCCGACTTTTTCACTCATCTTGTCAGAGGTGTTTCTCAGTGGTTACTTATCCAAATTCAGTGATTTAAATCTTGTTGGATTCAACTTACTGTCTAGTATAACCATACAAATTTTCATAATCATTGGATTTCTACATTTTGAGTTATGGTGATTTTTCTGCTCACTGGTCTATTTTTGTAGCAGCCCATGAAAATCGGGATGATGTCATCACTTGTTAAAACTCATTCTCAGTGTGTGATTTGTTATTTTTGATGAGATTACTCTTGAAAGTTAGCTCTTTAAGTTGCCTAGACTTCCCCAAGAGGAATCGAGCTAATTGCTGCTGTGCTCAGAGAATTATGTAAAACACTAGACAGGTGTATGAACCAAGAATAGCAAGTTTTCACCTCTGAGCTAACTCCAACTTATCTGTTTTGATCTATCTTTTTGAGAGTGATCTTCCAAGGTACATAGGGTGTCTAATACATCCATTGGCAAGCTAAAAGGGCCCACCATATACTCCTGGAGTTCATTTGGCTGGTGTAGATCAAGGATTTTGCAACACCTCTTCATCTTCAAGCACATACCTATCCATCTCTTCACAGTGGTATCAGAGCAAGGTTGGACAACATGGCAGATGGATTTCCTTCATCAATTGACAAATTAGACAGAGGTAACTACTCAGATTGGTCATTAAGAATGGAAGCCTATCTCCAAGGTAGAAGTTTATATGGTTATGTGGCTGGAGATGAAGTTATGCCAAGTTTCAGGAACAAAAGTCAACCAACACAAGAAGAGCAAGAAAGATTGAGCACATGGTGCTCCAAGGATGCACTTGCAAGGTCTTATCTCCTCAGCTCTATCTCAGATTTTTTGTTGCCTCACATTAGAAGTTGTAAGACATCTCAGGAAGTGTGGGATGCACTTGAAGCTTTCTTTTCTTCAAGTACCAAAGCTAGGAAGCATCAACTATGGCTGGAGTTCACAACTCTCAAGAAGGCTCCCAAACAAAATGTGACTGATTTTGTCACAAAGCTCAAGGACATAGCGGATCAGTTGGGAAGCATTGGAGAGGTAATAGATGAAGAGCAAATTGTAAGGCAGGTCATCAATGGCTTGAAGGCAGATGATAAGTGGGAAGCATTCACCACAGCTATGGATTTGTACATGGACATGCATGTACCTGATTTCAACACACTCATTGGACAACTACTTACTCAAGAGGCAAAGCTTATCAAAAATGGAGAAAGCTCTAAAGGTTCAATCTTCAGCTTTATACACGGATAAAAGCAAGTCTAAAGATAACAAATGAAAGGCAAAGAAAGTGGATGATGAAGCAGGTACATATCAAGCTAACTATGTAGGTAGAGGAATACATGGCAGAGGTAGAGGAAGAGGAGGTAGACAAGGCAGGGGGAGATCCCAAGACTCCAACTCATGTTCTATTTGTGGATTAACTAATCATACAACTGAAAATTGCTTTAGGAATTCGAGGAATCAAAGAGGCAGAGGATACAATAGAGGAAGTTATGGCTACTCAAGAGGAAGGTTCAACAACTACCATGCTTCAATATCTGGATCAAGGTATTATGTTTCCTTTATTGATGATTGCAGCAGATGGACTATCCTATTCTTTATGAAACACAAAGATGAAGTTTTTTCATGTTTCAAAAGATATTTGGCTCTTGTGGAGAATCAAACAGGTAAATCACTAAAAAGGCTAAGGTCAGATGGAGGGGGAGAATACTTCTCCCATGATTTTGATTCTTTTCTTCAAGAAAGAGGAATCAAAAGAGAGGTAACTACAAGGTACACTCCTGAGCAAAATGGAGTGGCAGAAAGGAGGAATAGGACAATTGTTGAAGCTGCAAGGTCTATGTTAAATGAAAAGCATTTACCTAATTACTTATGGGCTGAGGCTGTATCTACAGCCACTTACTTGATTAACAGGTTGCCTTCAAAATCCCTTGATGGGATGACTCCATATGAGGCTTGGAATGGAAGAAGACCAAGCTTAGATCATTGTAAAATTTTTGGATGTATTGCTTTTGCTCATGTTCCTTCACAGGTTAGAGGCAAGATGGATCCAAAGGCAGAAAGGTGTGTATTTATTGGATATGACAACAATCAAAAGGGCTACAGGTTATACAACCCTACCAACAAAGGATTCTTGGTAAGCAGAGATGTAGTTTTTGATGAGAACAATTCATGGTATGAAGATTCATGCAGGAAGGTCAATTTACCATATGATCTTGAAGAAGATTTTCCAAAGCTTAGTAGAGAACAATCAAAGATTGAAGAACAAGACACCTCAGAGGATGATGAAGAATCCCACATGGAAAAGATCAAAGCATGGAAGTCTAAAGGTAAAGCAAAATTGCAGGAACTTGGACATGAGGCAGAATCATCACATCATGGCCTAAGAAGATCTATGAGGGAAAAGAAAAAACCAGAAAGGTATGGGTTTGACACCTCATTAGTAACTAAACATTCTATCTACATAGCACAGGACATAAACCAAGAGGAGCCATCATCATTCGAAGAGGCCAAAGCAAAAACAGAATGGAAGCAAGCAATGAAGGAAGAGATTGAAGCACTTGAGGAAAACAACACTTGGGATTTGGTGCCCAAGACTTCATCCATGAAGGTAATAGGCTCAAGATGGGTCTATAAACTCAAGAAGAATTCTGATGGTTCCATTAACAGGTATAAGGCAAGGCTTGTAGCAAAAGGCTTTGCACAAACTCAGGGAATTGATTATGAGGAGACCTTCTCTCCTGTGGCAAAGATGCCTACTATTAGGGTTTTGCTTAGTATTGCCTCTTCCAAGAATTGGAAGATACTTCAACTAGATGTAAAGAATGCATTCTTGAATGGTTGGATAACAGAAGAGGTATATATGGCACAACCACCTGGTTTTGAGAATCAAGTTTATCCTGATTATGTGTGTAAACTTAACAAAGCATTGTATGGTCTCAAGCAAGCTCCAAGAGCTTGGAATTTCACGCTTGTTTCATTCTTGCAGGACAAAGGCTTTCAACCAAGCAAGGCAGATCCTTCACTCTTTATTAAAAAGAGTAATTCTAAGGTCATCTACCTATGTGTATATGTAGATGATATTATATTGACAAGAAATGATGCAGATGGTATGAAGAAGATCAAAGATCAGATGAGAGAAGAGTTCAAGATAAGTGATTTGGGTTCACTTACCTACTTCCTAGGTTTGGAAGTTGTCTACAAAGATCATGGTTTGTTTCTCACTCAAAGAAAGTACATTAAGGACATGTTGGCAAAATTCAAGATGCAAGATTGTAAGATTGCAGGTACTCCAATGGAGGTCAATCACAAATTGAGCTCACATGAAGGTGAACTCATAGAGGACATCACATCATATCAAAGTCTAGTGGGTAGTCTCAACTATGCCACATTGACAAGAGTAGATATATGTTACAGTGTGAGTGTGCTAAGCCAATTTATGCACACACCAAGGAAACCACATATGGATGCTGCCAAAAGGATTCTCAAGTATCTCAAAGGAACCATAAATGAAGGACTTTATTATCCTTATGTATCTGATTTAGGTTTGAAGCTATTTTCTTATGCAGATTGGGCTGGCTCCAAGGAAGATAGAAGGAGCACTTCAGGTTATCTTACCTTTGCAGGTTCAAAGCTTATTTCATGGTCATCCAAGAAGCAACCCACAGTTGCTCTCTCTTCTACTGAAGCTGAATATAGAGGTCTTGCCATAGCTACACAAGAAGCTATGTGGATGAAGACATTGTTCAAAGATCTTGGATTGGAGTTTGGAACTCCAACTATTTTTGGTGACAATATGAGTTCTATTCATTTGGCTGCTAATCCTATTTTTCATGCAAGGACTAAACATATTGAAGTTCATTATCACTATGTACGAGAGAAGGTTCTAAGCAAAGAGATTCAAATATCATATGTGTCCACTCATCAACAATGTGCAGATATTCTAACCAAAGCATTGGATGGTACAAAGCTTTGCAAATTCAAGGCTATGATAGGTTTGCAGGTAATCTTGGAAGATTGAAGACCTCAAGCATACTTGGCTTGAGGGGGAGCTGTTGGAGCAAGTCTATGACAAGCCTAAGTATTGGCTTGAGTCTCACAAAGTCTTAGAAAAAGCTTTAAAAAGAAGACTATGTAAAGTTCACTTGTGAACTACCTCTTGTAACTTTTGAAGAGTTTACTTAATGTAAAAGTAAGAGAATCTTAAGTGGTTGAGTCCACTTGATCAAGAATGGAAAGAGGAGCCACGAATTCGTGATTTGTGGTAGGTAGAGAATCAAATCAATCATTGATTGATTGGAGAGTGATTGAGGGAAGTTAGCCTCCCAAACTCAACTATAAATAGATGGCAGTTTTAGTCGTGGTTAGAGAGACCTATGTGAAGACCTCCAAGAGCTGAGCTTTATGCCATATCAAGGTGTGATTACAAGGCACACATATGTATCAGTAAGTCATTGTATTGTACAAGAAATATACTTTCATTTTCATGATTATTTGGTTTCATCTTTCCATGTTCTTGTGAAGTGTACTACTCACTACCATTACTCTCAGTTTTCTTAGTCAGCTTGCAGAGATGTTTTCTCTGAGCTTGGTGCATTATTTTCAGTGATTTAACTTGGTAAAGTTAGCTCTATAAGTCTATATATGATCATAAATTTTCATGTCATTTGGATGTTGCAATCTTCAGTTATGTTCATTTGAAGTCAACAGGGTCTGTTCATCTTCACCTCTCTGTCAGGTACCCGACTTTTTCACGCATCTTGTCAGAGGTGTTTCTCAGTGGTTACTTATCCAAATTCAGTAATTTAAAGCTTGTTGGATTCAGCTTATTGTCTTGTATAACCATAAAAGTTTTCATAATCATTGGATTTCTACATTGTGAGTTATGGTGATTTTTCTGCGTACTGGTCTATTTCTGTAGCAGCTCGTGAAAATCGGGATGATGTCATCACTTGTTAAAACTCATTCTCAGTGTGTGATTTGTTATTTTTGATGAGATTACTCTTGAAAGTTAGCTCTTTAAGTTGCCTAGACTTCCCCAAGAGGAATTGAGCTAATTGCTTCTGTGCTCAGAGAATTATGTAAAACACTGGACAGGTGTATGAACCAAGAATAGCAAGTTTTCACCTCTGAGCTAACTCCAACTTATCTGTTTTGATCTATCTTTTTGAGAGTGATCTTCCAAGGTACATAGGGTGTCTAATACATCCATTGGCAAGCTAAAAGGGCCCACCATATACTCCTGGAGTTAATTTGGCTGGTGTAGATCAAGGATTTTGCAACACCTCTTCATCTTCAAGCACATACCTATCCATCTCTTCACAATACATGACAAACAACTATTGAGCAACCTATAGATGTTTGCTTCCATGGTTAGAGAATACATGCCTAATTGATTCAATGTCTCTAGGGTTCTATCCTTCAAATGATGTTGTCCTAATGCACCTTTTGTGTGCTTATTGCAACCATTTGTCATGCTCTTCTCCTTCCACACAAGCATTTAAAATGCCTTGATCTTCTTTCTTGTAAATCTTTCTTGCAAGTATGTGATATTTCTGTGACCTAATTACTTCTTCTTCCTTTTTCCTCACTATAGGGTTCTTGGGTCAAAAATTCAAGATTGACATTGATTGTTTTGCTTAGTTTGGAGCTACTTCGAGGTTGAACAAATATGCATCAAGAAGTTCATGTGACACACCTTGCGGGGACTCTCCTAAAGTAAGTCGCCAAAGGTGATCAGTGCTGTGGGTTTTACATTTCTTAACAACTACTTCAAAATCATACTCCATTAGTAAGAGAAACCATCTTACTAACTTGTCTCTATTGCAAGATTTGTTCACCAATTATAGTAAGGGCTACTAATCAGTAAAAAAATCAAACTTATTTGTAAGCAAATAATGTCAAAACTTTTTTTACTGCATAGAGCATGCCTATTCCTTCTCTTTTAGTGGTTGTCTAATTCCTCTTCATCATCGGTAGTATTGAGAATGACCCATAAAGGTTTTACATCCTTAACCATTCTAAGTCTTGTTAATTCCACTATAGCTCTTAATTTGTCTTCATTTGTTGATATTCCTTTATTTGACACAATGCGACCTAAGATTTTACCTTGACTGACCAAGAAAACACATTTTTCTTGGTTCAAGTACGCTTGATATTCTCTACACTTGACAAAGGTTTTCTTGACTTATGGGATGTGAGTTTGTTTCTTGTGGGAATGAGCACAGATGTCATCCATATAAAGTTCTAAATTCTTTCTCAAGAGTTCTTTGAGCACATGACACATGGGTCTTTGGAAGGTAGCAAATGCATTTGTGAGCCCATATGGCACCACACCAAATTCAAAGATTCCCCATTTAGTGTCAAAATCCATATTGTGTCGATCTTCAAGGGCGATGACTACTTGGTTGTAACCTAAAAATCCACCAAGGAAGTTGTAAACTTCCTTGCCCACTATGCATTCTAACAAAGGTTTTGGGATAAGAAGCAGATACCTATCTCTTATCATGGCAGCATTAACTTTCTTCAAGTCAATATACATGCACAATTTTCCATTCTTCTTGGGCACAACAACAATGGGGGATACCCATTATGTGTGCTCAATCTTGTAGATAAATCCAACTTCTATCAACCTATAGATTTCTTTCTTTATTTTTGCTGCATAGGTCTCATTATATGTATAACACTTTTGTTTTGTTGGCTTGGCTTCCAATGTCATGGGGATCATATGGGAACATATGTCTGGATCCACTCCTTTCAGATCCTTATAAGTTGAATTGAATATATCTCTTTATTTTCTCAATGGGTTTGTTAACTCTTGTTCTTCTTCCTCACTAAGGTTGTTTCCTGTGTGTGTACTTCTTTCCTCTCCTTCTTCTATCATCATTACAATTTTCTTCATTGCTCTTTATTTTCATAAGCCTCTCCCATGAGAGCTTATCATCTTGGCATTCTTACCATGATTTATATATCCTCTATCTCATATTGCTTGAAATTCTCCGCTACTTCAAACAAAGATTCTTCTTCTTCTTGTATGGAGGGATTATTTTTACTTTTTTTTTTCTTAACTTCTGTGTCTATTTGTGTTATTAGCATTACACCATTCTTACATTCCATGAATCTTCATTGTGTATGTCCATATTAGGCTTGCATTTCTCAATTAATAGTTTGCATATTAACACTGATATGTTGTAGCCATCCTCATTGCAATGGGGATTCCATTGTTCTTCATTTACTACTACGTTCATTATGGCTAAAATTTTAGCCCAACCATTGGGTTCAAACTATTCATTACAAAAGATCATAGGTGCATGGGCAGGTTCTTGAAGTGATGTATGGTTTCTTGAGGCTCCTATGTCTTTGGCTCCTAATCTTTTCTCTTCTTCCACTGCAAGCGTACACATCCATAAGTGTGTATCCTCATGCACCATGAAGGGTTTGTTCCAATGGAGTGCACTGATTCATTATCTTTTGTTTATGGACAATGTTCCACTATAGGGGTGGTACATCTCTATGCATATAGTCCTTGAGATTAATCTTGGTAGTTACCCCTAATTGCTGTGAGTACAAAGAATTGGTTCCCCAATCTTGCACTATATGCAATTGTCTCATAAATGGCCTTCCCAAGATTATTTTGTAAACATGGTTCTTTTCGAACTCACATATGGCAAAGGTATGCTCAAAATCTACACCACAACTAGTGAAAGTGATTCCTTCTAATAATGCAAGTGGCTTTTGTATGTGTCCATCTGCCATTTGCAACTTCATTTGTGTGGGTCTTAAAGCTAGTTTGCCCCAACATTTCCATAAGGAAGTGGTAGCAACGGCAACTCCTCATGAATCTAGGATTGCCTTCGTTGTATATCCTTAATAGGTGATATGCAGATAAGTGTTTTTTCCTCTCCTTCACTCATATATCCTATCTTGTCAATGGATCTCTAGAACGTTTGATTGTGATCCTACCTGAAAGTGGGAACTAGCAATTTTTGGCACTTGGTTTGCTACATGTTTCCACAACTCTAGTTTGACTTTGAGTTGTTCTAAAGTGAGATGACACTGCACTTTAGTGTTCTTGACTACCTCCATGTTCTTAGGTATGCATGACTCTTCATTCCTAATCATTAGTGTGGAAGCTCTCATTTGAATAGACTTTGATTCCCAAGGCCTAATGAGATCTTGTAGGGAATTAGATTTGAAGTCTAATCTTTCGCTTGATTATATATCTTCTTGCTCTCCAAAAGTAGAGGGAGTGTCTTGAGGAATTGATCCTGAAGGTCATCTATTTCTTGAATGGGTGGGGAAGTCATCTATTCCAACCAAAATTTTCTTCTTAAAATTCTCTTAACTCCTGTGAGTGCTTATTGATCGAAGGAGGAATTTTGCACTATGACTCTACTGGAAAAAGTTCTCCTTGCTTACTCTTGATTAAATGATCATTTTGGGGTGCTAAATGGGGAGGTGTAGATTCCATTTGTTCTAATCTATCTAAAGGTCATTGGAAGTGCAATTCTAGTTTGACTAGGTTACTTTGGTTGAAGAGTTGACTAGCCTTGAACATGGCCTGAGCTAGCTCGATCATCTTGATGCATAGCTTTGTTCTTTCTACCTCTAGGTTTGCTCTAGGGTAGCTCTTGTCTAATTCTTCCACATTGGGTCCTTCTCTCAATCATGCATGATAGGCCTTGAACTTCATGTCTAAGTATTCTAGGACACGATCTACTAAGACTCATCCTAACTTTAGCTAATGGGGTTTGCGATATCAGTTCTATGATCTTTGCCTTTGTCTCCTTCATGTTACTTTCTAACTCTACTAGCTTCTTCAACCATTTCCTCTTTATTTTCTCTAGAGTCTTTCCATGATTTAGTCTTCTTTTTGTTGGACTCTCCTATCGTACTAGACTTTGAGTCTTTCTCTTGGTTCTCTTGCTGAGATTGTTGTGAGGCTTGAGCTTTAGTAGCTGCCTGGATGGGCACTAAGGTGGTTGGAGAACCATTTGAACCTTGCACTATGCCCATAACATTAATCAGAGTTATTTTCGAGGAATTAGCCATATTCTTTTGGACACTCTCGTATGATATGCTCTTTACCAGACTCCAAACAATATCCTTAAATGGTAAGATAATGTGGATGGCTTGCTAGTGAAAATGATCGCCTTGGCATCTATAGCATGGTCCTCTAGAGGGTTGTGGTCTCATCTATCTCATTTGGGGCCTAGGATTGGGATTTGTGAACATCATATTGAGTATTTGGGTTTCCAATTGTATTCTTTTGATGGGGTTTTGTAGTGATAAGTCTCCATATGTTCTAGTGACTTTATGTAGTAGGTGGGAATGTTCTCTCCATGACATGAGTCAAAACTATTGACATTAGGATCATTCCTAGTGATCAATGGAGAAACGGGTACTAAAGCCCTATCAGTATTCTCTTCTACCACCGCATACTTGGTTGATATTACATTGGCAATGGGTTGCTTGCCTAGCATTGTTTGTGGTCTAGGTTATGCCTGATACTTTGGTTGGTAATTTTATTATGGCCTATAGTAGCCAATTGTTGATATTGATTATATTACCTATATGGTTGGTGATATGGTTGTTGATATGGTTGTTGGTAGTTATGTGTAATTGCTTGCTTGTTGTAAGGGCAATGTTGAGCCATATGATCTTGGATCTATGGCATTGAGGTTTTGCATTGGGCAAGCACTAGCCATGTCATCACAATTGCAAGTGTAGCAACATTTTATGGCTATGACCTTCTGATGTTGCTTATTCTGGAAATTTCCTCCTAGCTTTTGTGTAAGTAACTCCACTAGTTCTCTTCTATGTATATACACATTCTTACACATTGGTCTAGGGTAATTGGCTCTTTCAAGTACACATAAGACCTCAAGTTTCTGCTTGATATACCATCTAAGAATAGTGATACTGCTTGGCTTGTGTCGGTTGCTCTAGGACTATACATCTCGCAATTTATTGCCTAAATTTGTGTCCTATTAACCTTACTATCTCTTGGGGCAGCTATTTGAAAATATGGATTAAGGAGGAGGTGTTGTGCCTAATTCCACTCTTGGAAAACTCAACAATGAAAGCATTTAACATTTGCATGATGTCTCTAAAATGACCTCATTGCAAGGGTTGAAACCATGCAAGGGCCGTATTCTTCACGGTTAGACCAAAATCCTCATATTGAGTGAACCAATCTTCAACTTGTTCTGCCTCAATACCTACTTAAATTTGGTTACATGATCATAGGGATCTCCCGTACATCAAAACTTCATGCTCTTAAGCACTTGCAATGGTCTAAACATCCTCGAGTGTTCTCTTCATTTGGTTAGATGGAAATCCTCCTCATCTTTATGTGACCTATGTCCTTTATTCCTCTCTCTTTCCAGTGTGGTTGTGCCTTGCTCTGATGTTCCTCTTCCCATGTTGTGCACAAAGCTTACTTTGATGGTTTCCTTGGTTTTCTCTCTATTGGCTCCTAAAGATCCAATCCATCCTACACTCATTGATGGCTTGTGTAGAGGGAAAACCTTTTGGCCTTGCTAAAAATGAGTTTGTTTACTATAAACAGAGACTAAGTTGTCACGAGGAAGGAGATAAGGAAGAGAGTCCACTCATACACTCTCACACTCAAAGAGGAGCACACACACACACATTGAGGCAAGGAAGAATGATCTTCTTCTTCTTCTTCTTCTTCTATTACATAAAAGGAATATACAAGAATGACCTAATACAACAATGCAACTAGCGCAATATATAAAGAACAATACATAAGAAAAACCTAATGTCCGTTAATGAGTGAGCTAGCAAGAAACAAGTGTGCCATCAGTCTTGGTACATGAATCTAGTAAAGATCACTAAAGTATCCCTTACATATACCAACGTGACCACTATACATGTTAGAGAAATGAAAAAGTGATACATGTCATCCGTGATCATCACATGTTGAGCTTGATATCTCAATAGTCATTTGGTATGTACACTACACCTTTGAGTGCATGATCCAAATTGAAGACCAATGTTCAAAGTATATCACAAAGTTTGATAATTTTACACTTCATTCGATTATAACAGCCAAAGAAGTCAGAGAAGTTAAATCCAAGTAGTTAATCAAAATTAAACAAAAAATTACCATGAGATATAGAGAAACCTAATAATTCAATGTAATCAATAGATTTAACCAAACCCTCTACTATGGAGATTCCCCAAAGTGGATGAGACCTAATGAAAAGAATTTCGATTATATGAGGTGCTTTGGATGAGAAAATGTAGCTATTTGCAATTTGAAGAAAGAGAATCAACAATTTGAGCTTCATATGGTTAAACAAAAGGCAAAATTGGTATCCACCATGTCCAAATCATCTACTAAATCACAAAAGGAATTGGAGCAATAAAAGAAAGGATTTGGAGAAATGAATCATAATTTGTAGAAACTACAAAATAAATTCAAAAAATGAGAAAAATTGATCAGTGAATTGTAGATTTAGGAAAAAACTAGGTTCAGAACATTAAACAACAATTGGAGTCAATCCAAAGATCCTTGGAAGCAAAAAATGCAATTTTAAGGATAAATAGAAATTATGAAATTAAAAACTTCACAGTTCAATAGTGGACCTAGACATTGAGGTGTGCTATTTGAGTTTAGCACTAAGTGTTTTGAATCAAAATTTATAAGCAAATGCAGAGATGATTTGGTCAGAGATACAAGACTAGGTTATGATTCTATAAGATAGAGGCCGTAATATATTTGACACCAATGCAGTGAGTACTACAAGACAATGATAATCACATAGTTACCTTGGAGATGATAATTGAGATGTTTGAAGATTTTTCTTAAGGCAAAGAGATGAAAAAAATCAAGTAATGGTAGGAGTTAATAATTATTAGAAATATTCAACACAATTTAATAACAACTTTCCACAAAATGACTACAAACCCACTTTCCAAACCTTTTCTATATTTGAAGAATATAGTTGTTTCTAATGAGGTATTTTACATGAATGATGTGCAAGTATTGAAGAGAGTAGTTTAAAAACTATCAAAGTAATGCAGATGGCCAGAATCGACTCACCAAATATAGAGATGTAATTGGTCGAAGGAAATATAGTGTGATCAATTAATTAATTGATTGTGGAACCATAACCTTTTTCTTCAAAGGTTGAAAAACCCCCATCAAGAAGTGCAACGTGTAGTGGGAGCTCTCAATTCTTAGACTCTTAACTTAGGTGACGATCATGGACGCAGATTTTGGATGCCACAAAAGGCTTTATAATTTCGGGGACTTTATCATTATGTTTTTTTGAGATTTTGTATGAAGTAAAAATGGGATATGAAGGGGTATTTTTGTATCAATTCTCATTAATTTATGGTTTGTGAAGCTAGAAATAACATAGCATGGTGAA
Organism: Ceratopteris richardii; assembly: GCA_020310875.1. NCBI lineage: Eukaryota > Viridiplantae > Streptophyta > Polypodiopsida > Polypodiales > Pteridaceae > Ceratopteris > Ceratopteris richardii. Next base: position 53,395,484 of record CM035422.1, read on the forward strand.
TATTTTGATCTTGTCTTGCCTTGCCTACCTTCTCTACCTCTTCCTCGTGTATTCCTCCCTCTATCTAGAAATTTACCTTGGGAGGTTGTAGCTTTTTTATCAAATATCTTTCCTTTCCCTTTGGTATCTTTTCTTGCACCTTTATAGGTATACAACGTAGAGAATTTATTACCTTTACAAGATTCTTCATTTCTTGTAAGCTTTGTTTCATGAGTGAAGAGTTGTCCCATAAGGGTGTTGATGGATAATACCTACATGTCCATGTGTAAGTTCATTGTTGTTGTGAAGGATTCCAGTTTATCATCTGCTAATGAATTTTCTAATCATGTGCTCTTCATCTAGTAGTTCTCTTATGATTGCTAATTGATCAACAATCTCCTTAAGCTCGGTGAAATATTTATGAAACTTTTCTTTGGATGTTTTCTAGGTGATGTGAATTGAGTCCAAAGATGATTCTTCCCACTCTTGTGTTTGAAGAGAAGAATGATTTTGATGCACTTCATGTCTTTGGTGAAGTTTTTCATACTTTAATTTGAGGTAATAGAAAACCAAATATGAAATTTAGAATACATGACCTTTCTAGAGCATCCCTTACACAACATTTATTGTATCTCTTGACATGGTTGTCCTTTGGTTCATAGAATAGGGATTATGTCATATCCAATCAAATAGCCATAAAAGTTTCTTCCTCGCATTATGCTTCCACCCGTAAAGGCCATGCATGATAGTTGACTCTATCTAATTTTATAATTGTTGAAGAAAAACATAACCAATGTTGATGCCACTAAGTTATTGCTATGATAGCATTGTTTGGAAGTGATGACACACACTAAAGATGAGGTAGTTTTGCAAAAATCCCGCTCTCGGCTTGCCTAGTTCTTTCTTGGAATCTTTATTGCATGTTAGGAGAATTTTTCTTAGGAACCTACATTTTAATCTTCACATTTCAAAAGATACATAATGCACACATATAGTTAGTTTGTTTGATTGCAATTCTTACACGAGGATTCGGTTGAATTGATGAAGTATAGAGCATGGAGGTGATAGGAGAATCTCTTGGATCTACAATAGTTTCTCTTCCTCAATAGACTATGTGTGCATTTAGAGATATCGCTATGTCTTCTTGTGTGTGAGCGGGGTGAAAGCATGAGTGTATGCATGAGTATATGTGTGTGAAAAGTAAGAGTGAAGGGGAAAGAGAGAAAAGGTGCGAGAAGGTACGTGTAAGTGGGTGGGTGAATAAGAGAAAAAGGGTGAGAGAAAAGAGGGTTAAGGGAGGTTAAAAAAAGAGAGAGTGACTAAGAAGGGCAAAAGGTGTGTGTGTACATGTGTGCATGATAAGGAGCGGAAGAGAGAAAACAGAAGTAGGTGTGCACGATAAATCTAATGAGAGTGTGTGGAAGTATATGTGTGTGAGAAAGTGGGCGAGAGAAAGGGGCTAGCAATTGAGGGAGAGCAAGAGACAGGAAGTGTCAGCAGGAAGAGTGTCTTTTATGCCTTATTGAGGATTAAACAGAAGGCAGATAGGTCGATTGCAAGTCATTTGGGCAAACCAATAGCCTAAGTGCGCGTCTTTCCCCTTGGACTAAAGGTGTTACCAATTAGCTTTTACAAGATTCTCCAAGGATTTCATGTTTTACGATGGTAAATGATCAAGAAGTTACAAACTATAGTTCACATGAATCATCAAGTGCTTCCACACAATGTCTTCCATGCTAAGCCAAATGTGTAGGCTTGAACATTTGCACCAACAAGAAGGAGCAAGCTACACAAGATCCAGACAAAGCTGCTCCCAAGATCTCAAGATACTACAATCAAACCGGTCTTCTTGCATTGTGAGAATCCTCTACTCCTCATCTTGGCAAAAATCCATCTCATTTCAGGCTACCAAGGCCCACTAGTGGCAAGAGCAAAGAGAACAAACCACTGCCAAAGACAATCCTTCTAGGTCTTAAGGCTAGGAAGAAGACCACACGCGATAAGCTTTCCTTGTAGGGCTTTGCTTTGGTAGCCACGGTCAATGATCTTGAGACCACCATGCTCCAAAGGAAGTGTGAGTACCTGACACGCAACCTTAGCCCGTGTGGGGCTATCATCCCAAACACACCATAGAAACATCCTTATTAGTTATTGAATCTACCTAATATAGGAACTCGAGACATCATAGCCAAGAGAACCTAGCTAGCCACCACAACCTGCCCACCCAAAGACAAAGGAGCAAAACTCCAATGAAGCAACTTCCTCCTAATAAAAAAAGGAGGGGATATATGTGCTGCTCATGCACAAGATCTAGACCAATATGGCACCCAAGATACCTAACTATCAATGCTAGAGGGGATCCTCTAAAACTACCCATAAGGAAGCCACCTAGGTAGATCATCTAGACCAATCCAAAAACCACATGACTTGTGCCAGTTAATCTTGGCACCCAAGGCATCACAAACCCTATCCAAGGCATGTTGAAACCTAACCAAATCAGCATCTTGGCCCTGTAGGTAGATGGCAGTGTCATGAACAAACTCAACATCCAAAAGATACTCATCCCTAAATGGGAGCCTGATACCCTACAACCCACTATCTTGAGCAATCAAGAAAGTGCTCATGGCCTCAACAAAGAAAATAAATAGAATGGGATCCAAGGGGAAACCCTATCAAAATTGACCTTGAGATATTGAACCTCTCTCCCTAGCCTCTTGCAAACAGAACCTGGATATAGGTAGAACAGTAGAGGGAGGCAACACCCCTAATCTAGCAAGCATGAACGCCCATATAAAGCATAGTATCCTTGAGAAAGGTCCAATCAACCCGATCATAGGCTTTCTCAAAATCCAGTAGAAGAACATCTACAAGCTTACTTTGCATCCTAGCCAGGGAGCTAGCTTCCCAAAAGGTGATGCTTTCATGGATACTATGACCCTTGACAAATGTAGTATGAGTCAAATGGATTAAGGATTCCAAAAGTGGCTAGAATCTTAAAATCAAAGACTTTGCAAGAATCTTGTAGGTAGAGTTGAGATGTGCAATCAAGCACCAATTTCTGATACCATCCAATGGCCCCCTTACTTGGGGATAAGAAAAATTAGACCCTCTGCAAGTGAAGGAGGGAGGTGGCCCTCCTTCATGAATTCTTGAAAGGCAAGTTGGATCCCATCCCCAATAAGCCCCCAGTATCTAAGAAAAAGACCAGGTGAGAGACAATCATCATAAGGACATCTTTCTCAAGCCATGCCATGCACTCCATCAAGAAGATCACTATCAATGACTGGGGCCAAAATCCAAGCCTGCATCTCCTCAGTCACAGAGCATCAAACACACTGTAAGAGACAATAAAGGCTCTCCTGCAAAGCCCTGGAGAGGGCCTAATAAAAAAAACGGTGCAATAAAATTGGGTATTCATCTCCCTCAGCTCCCTAGGTTTTGTAGCACATGAACCATCTAGCTATTGTACCTATCTTAGCCTGCTACATGTGTGTCGTGGCTTGACCATGGAAAAAAAATCCTTAGACATACGATCATCAACTTGGGCCCAATGCAAGGCTTGCCTATGATGGAAGAAGGTAGATTGCATATCCTCGATCTCCTCTAGCTCTTGCTGCACCTAGACAAGTTGCAAGCCAGTCCACTAGCAATCAGGGTGATGCTTCAAGAGCTACTGGAGGGAGGCAATACTGGACATGTTCATCCCTCCAATCCACTTATTAGAATGAGAGAACTGAAGGCTGCCCTTCTCAAAGATAAAACCCTCAGTGTGCCATACATCACACAAGCTCAAGGTCATACAAAGCCACTCCCAAGCCACAAGCTCAGAACCATGCACAGTAGTCTGACTACCCCCCTCGCGATCCTCAAGAGCCTCAATCATGTTGAAGTCTCTTGTAACACACAAAGCATCAGCACAAGGAAGAGCATCAATGATATGGGATCGGAAAGTGGCATGAGCACTCTCATGGTTTGGGGCATATAAGGTCATGAATCCATACCTTAGGCCACCACATTGCAAGACATGGAAAATGGCCCTACCTAGGATAATCTCCCCCCTATCCAAAATCTAAGACTGCTAAGACTCCCCATAGAAATGCATACACCACCCAGAGAGCCATTTGGCCCATACCCACAAGACCAAAAGACCTCCCCATTTGTCTGCAAAATCTATCTACACTGCCATGTATGGCCTTACAAATGATGCCAAGAAAGCATTGGTGGAGCTTTTGACAAATGTAAGCCTTATAACACAAAAATTGAGGCATTTCCAATCCTTGAACATTCCACAAGAAAACCAACATGTTGCAGTAGTAGTGATGTGGGCCGGCCTCGAACCTGGTTTAGACAGGGAGTTATCTGAGTCCAAACATCCCCAACAGGTAGCCAACTACTCTAGTAGCACACTGTAGAAACTGAGCCATGTGGAATCACTTGTCTCCTATCCCTGCTCCTAGCCAAGTTCCTCCTCATGGATATACATGTAGCAAGGTGTAGTCCGAGAGTTCGTAATCACATATAGAATAAGCTCGCTCTCATCAACACCACGATTGAAAAGAAACTAAGTGGAGTCCCAACCCTTGATAAAAATGTCAGTGAGATCCAACTCTCCAAGGTGGTGGGAGAACTCGATGATTTATGCTTGAAGAAAATGCACTACCTCCCCAAGATACCAATCTGGTTGTGAAGGGAAAAGAAAATATCACTGCCGACTCCAAGGCAGGCTGACTAGAAGACACAAGAGCCACTCCATGGACCTGAATAGGAGTGGCAAGCAAGTCCTCCTCTCCATCGAAAAACCTCAAGAACGCATAACAAAAGCACCCCCCATAGATGGTTAACAAAGCTCACTAAGGCTAGAGGAATAGCAATCAAGGGAGATGTACCTAGCCAAAAAGTAGGGCACACAAAAAAGTGACCCTCGTGGATCAATAGACTCACCAAAAAGTCATTGTGGAGGGACCATTGAGAAGGCGAAGAACCTAGTGGGCAAATAGGTCGAGGATAAGTGAACAGTCCAAGAAAGGAAACCTGAGGATCATGATTCAAAGTTGACGGCCCTATAGGGGGCATCAAAGTAGTTTCATAAGCCAGAGGCATTGGGAACATGTTAGGGTCCACGAGATAGTCCTCTTAGAGAGTGTTGAAATGGTACCCAATGGGAACAAAATGCTCCTAGCCCACCATACAGTACTACCAACGAAAGTGTCCTCGACACCCAAGCTATTGCCAATGTGTGGTTGGTGAAGGAGGGGCAACCACAGTCGTCGGAGCACCAGAAGACAGAGGAGAACACCCCCAAACTCGAGTGCACAAGGGGCCAGATGAAGCCAAAGGAGAGGTAGGTGGAAGACAGTTGTGCATGAGAATGTAGAGCCATCTGCCCCAAAGGTTACTTGGTCCACCTACTAGCATGCAAGGGGCACGCCTTTGCAAGGTGACCAACCTTATGACATGCAAAAAAATTGATTCTAAAGACCCAAGTACTCAATATTCTGAAACAACCATCCACGTGAAAGTAAAGGAAGCTCAATCTCCTACGGTAGTTAGGTGGGGTCAAAGATGAGAATCCTCACTAAGGGAATGTTGGTCTCGTTGGCCACAATCGATGCTGCCATCTTGGGCACCTCCAAGAAGGTGCCAAGAGACCTATCAATATGTGGCAACAAGGGGAGATACTCATGCCAAAGACTGGGGAAATAGGCCATCACCAAAGACCCCATGTTTTGTTAGGAAGGTAGGCTAAGGAAGAGGGTAGCAAAGGGTCAAAACCATGTGTCTAGGGGTAGACATAGGCACGGCCCACCTCAACCAAAATAGGCAAACATGCAATCAGCCGGGTGGCTACCTATAGCAACCCAAGCTCCACCTGGTCAAAGGTGTGACCCAGGGGCTAGTACTAACAAGTTTGCCAACCTCGGCAAGCAAGCTTCTCTACATAAGGTCCCTGAGCTCGCTACGACTAGGAAAAAGACCAATGATGTTGCAGACCACTGATGAAGCTTGAAATTGTTCAACTTTAGTTGCCAAGCTCACTCTACCCTCATCCATAAGGGAGTTTTGGATGGGAAATGGAGTGGAGTCGAGCAAAAGGGCTTCACTAGAGTTCCTCAAAGGGATGGATTCCATGTCCATCCATGTCTAATGTACACAAGGAAGGAGCGAGAAAAGGAGACCCAAAAAATGAAGAACCTCCACTTGCTTTGAGCAATGCTAAAACCATCCTCTTCTTCTAATTTCTCAAACCTTCTTCTTCTCTCTTCCTTCTTCTACCTTTATCCTTTTTTGTTTTTCTCCTTTTTCTTCCTCATTTCAATCCATGCTCCAAGGAAAGGAGAGGGGAGAGAGGGGGAGGGCAAGGGGGGAGGGGGGATGGGGGGAGGAGAGGGAGGGGCAAGGAGGGGAGGATGGAAGTAGGTGAAGAGGAGGAGAAGGCCAAGTGGAAGGAGGGGGAGTGTAGTCAGAGGGTTGGCCGAGAGGGGGAGACTTGGGGCTATAGATAGGGGGTGGCAGAGGGGAGGTAAGGGTGACAAGTAGAAGGAGGAAGGAGGGAGGGAATGTGGTGCAGATTGGGGAGGTTGGGGCAGCACAATAGATGTCAAGGGGGAAGCTATGAATTGCCCACCAGCAAGAGAATATTTACACCCAACTACTACTTGTTTTTTCTTTTGAAGTACCGGAATCTTGTGTTTCTTAACCAATCCTTCATCAGTGAAACATGAGGAGGATCCTGAATTGACTAGTTCTATAAGGGAAAGGGTCTTCTTAGGCATGATCAACTTGACAAGTGCAAGACATATTTCTATGAGTGTTGCTAGAATAACAAGATCCTTTCTTATATTATGGTCTAGTTTTACAATCTACTTTACAACCACACTTCCTCATGGTGTGGTTACTATGACTTTGGAGTTTGGTCTCTTGTTGGGATAATTAACAGCAATATGGCCAGGGTTTCCACAATAGACACATAACTTGTTATCTCCCCTTCTCTATTTTTCTTTAGGAGTTAGAGGTTGGAACCTAGTTACTTCTATCTACATGGGTTGAGGCATAGGTTCTTCTGTACAAGTGGCCTGAAAGGGTTTCCATTGTCAAAGGCTTCCTTGTACTTGGTTTTATTTTTTCGTTTCAAAAAGGTGGTTATCACATTAAATGGCTTGGGTGATGTATTCATTCAAATTCTTAACCTCTCGCATCGTGAGTGGAAGGTCCTTCACCTCATCTCGTAAACCCCATCTGAATTGGCTTATGAAATAATCTTTGTGCCAAGTGATATCGCATATCACTTGCCTAAATTTTGATACATAAGAAGAGGTAGGACAGTTACCTTGATGTAGCTTCTATAGTTTTTTTTTCATTCGACTCGTGTCTGTTTCCCCAAATGTGGTGGTGAGCTCTCGGAGAAACCCCTCATAGTCTTGAAGTAATGCCATGTTCTTCCCCAAGATTGGGGCAAACCATGATAATGCTTGATCATAGAGCAAGGTTCCAATAAAACCCACCTTGGATTCCTCGTGAGGGTATCTATCAAGTTGCATATGGATGTACAATTTAACTTGCTGGAGAAATCCATGGAACTTCGTGCAATCACCATCGAACTTTTTTGGCATGCAAAATCTTGGGTTCCTTCATGAAGGATGAACTAAGCCATTGATTCACTTGAATTCTTCCTTAATTTGCCTCAAGATTCCTGATTGGTTCTTGTAATTCTTGGAGGAGTGCACCTACGTGTGCTGGATGCCCCATCTTGACTTGTGTCTATCAATGAGTTAGGTCATAAACTCATTGTTGGAGACTCTAAAGTGATGCCACAATCTATTCAATTGTGTTGTCCATGACGACGGGCCTTGGATAGAAGCTAATCTTGCCAAAATGTCACGGGAGCACTAGATTGTTCCCTTTGACTAGACTATACAAGATTTAGGAATAATATGAAGGGCTTTGGTGTGCAGAAGAAGAGGAGGAAGGAGGAGATGGAGGGAGAGAGAAGAGAGGAACGACGCGCGGACATGCGTGGGAGCCTCAAAAACCCACATAATGATCTCTCTTGAGGCAATGCTCTATATATGATGTATATATATGAATTTGGGGGTAAGGTCACATGACCCTTACATCCCCAACAATCTCCCACTTAAGGGTCAATGTGACCATAAGTGGTAACATATACAAAGAATGATGTAGGACTAAACAATAATGTACAGGAAGAGTCCGGATCTCAACCCATACCAGATCAACCTACACCAACCGCCTCGAACAAGGTGTATCCATGCACCTCAAACTGCTCTAGACTCGTATCGATAAGAGTCGAGCTCACATATGACTGATGCAAGAACTCATGAAGTTCCTGCAAAGCTCCCACTCGCTCTATGCCTGTGCCAATCATCAAACGACTAACAACTCCAAGTGCAAATGCTCCAATAACAACTGCAATGTCTGGTCTCGAGCATAATAACTCGTACATCAGACTCCCGAATGCTGACGAAACATGTGCTATCCTGGCTAACCTAAGCATGTCAGCCATGCCTATATCCAAGGCATCTAAAGCACCATCGTCAAGACCAACATGTCCTGCCATATCTCTGTCAATATCTGGCATGAGCGAATCCAAGAATGACTGCATAACTGCTGACTCCTCAACATCCAAATCAGCCATGCTCGCAACCAAGGATGTATCTAGCTGTGCATCATGAGAGCTAATATGCTCTACCATACACTCTGTACCATGAGAGCTATCGTGCTCTACCACACCAAGTGTATCATCATGCTCCACATGAGCTAACTGCACAACATCAACACCAAGATCAAACTGATGATCACACTCTAACTGAGTATCATCACAATGCTCTACATGAGCATCCACATCATGCTCTAAAGCATCCAACTGATCATCCAAAGTGTGCTCCATAAGAGCATCCACATGATCAACCAAACCATGCTCTACATAAGCATCATGAGCATCCAAAACACGCTCTACATGTGCATCCATCTGAGCATCTGAATCCTGCCATATATATGCAACATGAATGTCACTAGACCTATATGTAGGTAGGCAAAATGAGACATGATGAGTCTCACATCGCACATAAGGCTGAACTCCCACTGAGACGAGACTGTCTCTCACATGAAGTACCTGCAGTGGATACATGTGCCCAATCCTGGCACCTCTAACAAGCATAAGCTGTCCCAACTGCAACTGAAAATGATGCTCACCAAGGAATGCATAACATCTGCTCTTCTCTAACTGGCTAACTGAAATCAAGCTCATAGGGAATGAAGGTACATAACGTACATGTCTAAGCATAAGTGATGCTCCACTAGGTAGCATAAGGCATATATCTCCTGCACCCTCAATGCCATATGTCGTACCATCAGGCAATTGCACACATCCACGACTCTCACCTGAGAATCGATAAAACCACTCACGATATGGAGTAACATGAAAACTGGCTAATGCATCAAGCAACCAAGCCATATGTGTGCCATCCAATGAATAAGAGGAATCCAAAGATGAACCATAGGAGAAAGTGATATCACCATCACTGGCATAATCAACTGCCATAGACTCTCCTGAAACTACTACCTGACCTGCATCACGTGCATATCTCTGACGTCGTCGTCGCATCCGCCTGAAGCAACATCGTCGAGTATGGCCATCACGGCCACAGTGCCAACATCGAAGTCGTCGATGTGATCTATGTCTCACATGAGTCAATGGACTCGCATACATATCATGTAGTCTCTGCCATAATACACTACTCGTCTCCTCATACATAACAGACTCATATATAGAATCCACAAGCTGTAACCGGATAGTGGAGCTGGTCAATGCATCCATATCCATCCATACGTGGTCGGGCATGTCACGAGGCCTCTGTGCATCTCTATGCACATACATGTGTAACCCTGCACGAACCAATGTATGCCACATCTGAGCTTTCCATCTCGGGAAGTCAGTACCATCGAATCGAGAAGACACCATGCTGGCAATCCAAGACTAGCAATGTAATAAGAGACTAGAACAATACTCTATCCTCAATAGGATCACACCTGCATATCCATATGCATAACTCACATCACAAATATCTCCATGGAGAAGGAACCATGTGAACCAACTGTCACATAATCATGCATCTAGCATGCACATAAAACTATGAGCATAAGCCTGCTCACCAAGTCTCCAAAGTGATCAAGTAGATGTGAAAGAATCCTGGGGAAATTTCGATAGAGTATCCCATGTAAACTGAGCAATCAAACAAGATAACCAATAACCAAAGAACAATGAGTAATCTGTCACCACCTGTCACTAATATAATCAAAGATAATGGCAACTACATGTGCCAAAAAACTAATGGCAATACATGCCAATACTATGGTGATGCACCTCCCACTCAAGAATGAATCCTGCAAGATGATCCAACCTGTCACGAACAATGTGTGACCAAGTCCAAGTGAATGGAGATAATCAATGATCCAAAGCTATCACACAAGCTTCAAGATCCACTAGAGCTCCTTTCTAGCATAAAAGCTGTCAAAATTTCGGCATCATCTCCTCTGTAAAATGGACTCTAGAACCAAAATAACCATGTGGGAATCACCATCCACATATGCCAAGAATCACACTGGCAAATATATATCAATCAATGACCAAATGCTAATAACGGTGACAAATAAACGTGTAACTGAGGCTCCAATCTGGATCTTGTACCTGCAAAGAAAACAGAAGATACAAGTACCAACCAAGATCCACAATCAACTCTCATAAAAGTATGTGCAACCGGAAAGTAAATCCATAACCAAGTGGCATAAGCAAGCTATAAACCACAATGCCACTATACATCCATGATCAAACTCATGATGACATAAACCTCAAAGAAGAGTATACCACAATGTCATCTTACATGCCAAACACGTGACAAGATCATGCTCTACTCTCATATGGAGGAGCTACCACAATGATCATACATGTACAATTCCTTGAAGCTCTGAAAATAAGAGCTTGCACACCAAAAATTCTCTCTCGAAGAAGTTCCAAAGCAAATTCAACCTCCAAGTGCAATTAGGGTTGTTTGGACAAAACTGTACTGCTCTGTGTTTTGCTATTTCAGAGGTGATAACCTCTGAGTCTAAACTTTTTCTCTTCAGCAAACTTCAAGATCTAACTCTTGGCTACGTAACGAAATAAAGAACACCTCAATCGGAGGTGCGTAGCTCAAGATATGCTTAAGACAAGCACCTGCTGTCAATTTCACTATCACCTACAACAGTACTGCTTTGTATTCTGCAATTTCGACAACCTAAAACTCAGAATCTGGATCTGAGTTCTTCTACAAAGTTGTAGCTATCTTTCCAAGCTACGAGCAGCAAATTGAATCATCGCATTCCGAGCTGTAGAACTCAAGTTATGACAGAAAAACCGACCTGCTGTCCTACTCAATGTAGATTCGCTTTCTACAATTCTCTGCGTTTTTCGAATTTTCGGCACTTCAGAAGTCCGAACCAGGTTCTGCGCTCTTCTGTGAAGTTGTAGCTCTCTGTGTTAACTACACACAGAATTTTAAAACGCGTCAATCCGAGCTTCCTAGCTTGAATTATGACCGAAATACTGAACAGCTATCAAGAGATGCCGACCTGCACTTCTACCTCTTCTCACCTAAGCTTCCATTGAAGCTTCTTGCACACCAGCCTTCAGCATGCTCTGATACCAATGAAGGGCTTTGGTGTGCAGAAGAAGAGGAGGAAGGAGGAGATGGAGCGAGAGAGAAGAGAGGAACGACGCGCGGACATGCGTGGGAGCCTCAAAACCCACATAATGATCTCTCTTGAGGCAATGCTCTATATATGATGTATATATATGAATATGGGGGTAAGGTCATATGACCCTTACATCCCCAACATAATACTTATGATTACAAGATCACCCACGTAGGGAAAATAATACAAGAATATGTAACGGATACAAGTATGGATAACTAGACTAGATAGGAGATTCCACAACCCACAACCATACGTATGAAGCAAGAATCTAGGTTATAAGAAATACCTTCAAGGATATGGACTAGATATAAGAAATAACTCGAAAGGATATCATATTAGGGGATTACAATAGGACAAGAAAAGATGTCCATGATACAAGACTACATAAGACTAGAACAAAGGACCACACTAGAACTCAAATTGGAAATTGGAGAGTACTTACTTGGTGATCACGACTCCTTGAGCTCCCAAGACTGGTATGGGCAAGACTGAGTATGTATGTGGTCAATCCTCCTTATATAGGTTTTCCAAGGCGATTCATCAATGGCAGTTATGAATTGATGATGTCATCAATCTAAAACATGACATTTGGATATCATAATCAAGCAAGTAGATAGTTCATCTTAGGGTTTTACACATTCCAGATACAATGAAAGCATTGGTTTCTCCAAACTTTGAACCAACCATGAGATATAGAAAGTCACATGGAATTTAGGGTCTAGGAGGCTTTCCTTTGTCCATGATAGAAATCACCACGGTAAATTATACTTCACAGATTACAAAAAGGATTCATTCAACATAGGGGTTCAACCATCAAGGTGCCAAGATTACACCATGAATCTATCTATGCTCTCACTAGTCCTACTCTCCTCCTCTTCCTTTCCTCACTTTTTGTGCTATTCTTATACATGAGCTAAGCTCTGAAATATATGTGGAGGTCTTCTTTGGTACTTTTCTTGATGATGGAAATTTTTTGTAGAATATTGATTCTATCTTACAATTATCTATAGAGCTAAACGTCAATAGTGGCTAGGTACATGAGCACAAATTAGTAGGTCTAAGTAGGAAGTATATTACAATCTTTTTATTGAGGAATTCAATTAAAAAAAAAAATGATCTTCAGATATACATATACTTTAATTAAAATATTTTTGTAAATCTTGACAACGGCCTGACATTAATAGACTCTAGAGGACTCAAACAAGTTAATTTATCCTCATATGTAGGATCATCCTGAACTCCTCAAGGATTTGACCTCTTAACTGAGCCAAATACTCATCATAAGTTTCCTTTGATCTCCTTTGTACAGTACTAATGAATTTTAGGACTCTAGATTGATCTAGTAAGGTACTTGATTGTGACAAAAAGTCCAGTTAGGAGGCATCATACATTAAGGCTTGTGCTTCAGCATCTACAAGTTGCTCCTAAAGTTCATCTTCCATTTGTAGACAATGTTCGATAGCATTATTCATTTGCCATTGTTTTTTTGCATTTTCTTGATACCTATCTTAAGTTTTTTGTGAATATGATCACTGAGCTCATTTCATGCTACATGTACATCATGTAATGTTCTCTCTTGTTTCTATATGGTTTTCTAGAAATGTAATACTTAGGTATACAATCTATGAATCACCTACTTAACTCGGTCCACTTGGTAGTCTTCAAAAATATTCTTCCATATGTGTAAGTCATGATTCCCCTCCTCTAATTGATTGAATCATTTCTACAAATGACCGTATGACACTTCTTTTGCTTTGACCATTTTTAGGGTATCCATGATAGGGCACATGTTTTTCGATTCATATTTGATTTCTTCATATTGTCCTTGCAATATGTTTGCCCATTGTTAATATGGAAACATCTCATCTAGTGATTATAGAAGAGATTCCCCTCTATCTAGATTTATTTCTTTATTGGAGGCAAATCGCAAATAAGGAATCCACTCATTTCATTAAAGCTAAAGGTACTGCATATGTGTAGAAAGTGATTTGGGTAGGGATTATGAAAGATTCATCTTCATTTTGAAACAAGATAGATTTTGACTTGAAAGATCAATCTGATAAGGAAGTCTTAAGTAGTATTCATCTATTTTGTTAGGTTCATGCACAAGTGGTGAATAGGGATTGACTAAGATAGAAATTTAGATCAAGAAACTTTGGATCCACCTAATTCACATGTTTGAGCTGTAAAGGCCCACATGGCACATGGATTAAACAAGGAAATGGGTAGGGATTTTCTCTTCCACCCTTCTTTTATTGTTTTCGTACTTTGCATTTGATTTAGTCTTTCATGTGCAAGACTGAAAGGACCTTTGAATGATTGGAGAAGCGATCAAACCACACATGGATTCTCCTCTTTTGAGATTTGGTCAAGATAGGATCCTCCTCTTGAATAAAGAGGCCAATTGGGTGGATGAAAACCATGATCAATGAGAATGATCATGGGGCATGGGGAATACCCCAAGGTATATATCTTTGCTCATTTCCAAGGATGTAAATGCTTTTAAGGAGGGATGTTTTTTAATTACATGGGTCTATGGGGTAGAACCTTGGGTTCCTATGTGTGAAACCCTTGGATTTATAACTTATTTACCCCTTTTAAATGGGTCTTAAACTTTAGGATTAATTCTCTAAGGTTGAGTACCTTGAGCTTGATTGGAAGCTTCTCCTAACCACTTGATTCCTACATGAGAGCTTGGAGGGTCTTCTTTTAGAGGGCATGTGAATTCATGTGCTTTGCTAACCATGGAGACCATGTGATCACCTTCAGACTCCATAAAATGGAAGGTACACATGTCTCCATGTGGTTTAGTTACCCCCTTGGACTTGGAGCTACATAATAGAGGGGTTGCTTGGGTGGAGACATGCATCTCTCTCCCTAGTGTGAGCTTGCTAGTTATTTACTTAGTCTTTATGTGTGTGGACATTGTGGCATTACCATAATATGAGACCATCCCACCTATATCTGAAATAGGATGCCCAAGTATCAACTCACAAACTATAATAGGCCACCTCAACAGCAATACCAATAGCCACAACATGAGCAAAAACCAGAGGCCTATGTATCCTCCTAGAGATGCATATGGAAACCCACCATGAAAATATTAGTAATATTATAAAGAACCCCATTATGGTCAGGCTAGGTATAATCAAGGAAATCAAGAGCCATCAAGGCTATTGGATCAATAGTCGCCTCCACCTCTAATTTTTTTACCATTCAAGTATGCAAAAAAAAAACATTGAAACATCTATTAGAATTTTGGAATTAGTAACAATAGTCACAAGACCTATATATTAAGATTTTTACCAAGAATATAGAAACAAATATCCAAGGGATACATGTAGGAAAGGAAAGTATTATCAGGAAGAAACCTACTATCATACAAGAACTAGCGACAATCCAACTTGGTAGATCATTGTAGTGCAGGAGTTTATTATGTTGAGAAAGGAGTTGCAATCCAGAGACAACAACACTCTAAAGATGCATGTGCTTTCAAGAGTCCATCTTACCAGTTTGGTGGTCACCACTTCTTGAAAGACTACCTAAGACCTTCTAGAACATTTACTTTGAAGATCGAAGGATATTGTGAGGATTGTGGGAAAGGCCATCTGATAAAAGGTTTTCTTTAAAACCCACAAAACATCACTAAAAATGGTGAAAATCAATGGAATTGGTAGCAAATATGAAGCGTAAGTACCTCTTCAAGTAGGCACACATGTCCAAGCTAAACATCAAGAGGCTCAGCAATCAAATGAAGAAGAAGTTTCTTCATCTTCTCAATCCCTCAATCAAGATTTATTCGAGGATAAGAAGAAGAAGAAGAAGAAGAAGAGAAACTTGACTTGGAGAAAACATAAGGAGAAGATTATTCACATGTAGGAGAGGAAAATGGGAAGCTTTGAGAAAGAGTTATAAGATGCACTTACTGAGGCTTCTCAAAAATAATCAATAGCATCTAAAATTAAGAAACCTTCTAGGAAGAAAGCTTGTTTTTGTGCTTACAGACCCACTCCCTAAGGATCTAGAAATGATGTTCAAAGCCTATGAGGCTCGGGGAAAAAGTGGTCCTAATATGGGAACACATCAATAGTGTTATCAGATGCCCAATCGGAGAAAAGAAAAGCTTTGCATGTGCAAATAAGTCATCGATCTACCCCAAAAGATTCTCAAAGGATAAAGGATACTTAGGGAGAGAATCCATACTATTGTAGATCAAAATCCCATTCTCACTTCTATCATGGACCAAGATCTATACATATATCTTAATCATAATCTAGCACATAGAAAGAATCAAAAGAAAATCCATGGAGACTAGAGTATTGCCATATTCAATTGAATCTTGTGGTAGAGAACCTAGTTGATGAAGAGGTAGAGATTAGTTCATTAATGCCTAAAATTTAAGATAAATGATCCGAATACTTGTGGGACAAGTAAAAGAGGCTAGATGTAAGAAGGAAAGGAAAGACGGATATGAATCTCCCCTGAAAGAGATTCAAGATCATGAAGAATCTCAATTTATTGATTATCCCTTGAACAAAAGTACATCATGTAGATCTCTCAACAAAGGAAGGAGAAGACAAAAAACTCATGAAATTTCCATAGTATAGAGGAGAATATGAAAGAGAGTCAATTGTTAACAAGGTAACTTCCATTAGGTTTCCTATGACCAAATGACGGAGTATATCAAGAATTGAGCTCCTAAAGAATACTCACATGAAATGAACCTTCACAATAGAGAGACTTTTGGACGCAAAACCATAATTATGGAAAACAATGACCAAACATACAGACCCCACTAGTACTCAAGTTAAAACTTTAGAGTCAATATCTATTTCAAACAATTTGAGCATAAAACAGGCACTGTTGAGAGCTGAACTCACAACCTTCCGATTAGGAGTGCGATGGGCTAGCCATTTGCCCCAAAAGCCATGGTTGAGTATTACTTCCTAATCCTCTCTCTTAAGGTGTGGTTCAACCATCTCCTACTAGGATTATGTGAACTCCTCCCCCCTTAGATTGAACATTGTCCTCAATGCTCACTTTGTGGACCCTTCAAACTCTCTTGGACCCACTTTCCATGCATGAGCACTTCCACCAACCTCAAACTCTAGTGCATGGACCAAATTTGGGCCTATCCCACCCTCTGTGGGTGCCCAAATGCTCATGCACCTTCATCT